>JAWNGG020000089.1:0-600000 GCA_036937485.2 Tetragonisca angustula | reverse complement strand
TCCTGACATTAATCAAACACTTGAGGGAAAAAATAAAAAGAAATGTTAACAATGCTGCTCGTTCTTTAGCGTGAGACGACTCTATAACACCGACTATTTGAGTCACGGCTGGCCGCTGGAGGTATCGGGCGCACCGAGTGTCACCCGACACATCGTTCTGAAAAGTCCCCTTCCACCACACTCTACCGAAACACGTGGGCTGTACGCAAAACGCAATAAAGTCAGTTTGGTCTTTCGTTTGATTCATATCTTTTGTTTTATCTACGTCCTGCTCTCTTTCCTTCTCTACGGATAGCAATAAGGGTTGAAGTGACACCCGAGTAGAATACCGCTTTGAAGTGTTTTTTTTTTCTTTGTTTTTCGAAAGCTTAGTGCAAGTTTGAAAAGTGTTTTCTTCAGTGCGGTTCCTGCACCGCACACAAGAATTGCTTTATCGTTGTTTTTTTTTCTTTTTTCCCCTCTTCGACACCGTCACACCGTGACAAAACTTCTGACCTCGGATCTGTGAAACATCAAGAATCTGCGAACCAAGAATTTTTAAGGAATCTACGTTAGGAAACAGGTAAAAACTGGACCGTAACTCATTCTTAATATACCGAGAACCGAGTAAGACAATCTCTTCTACGGAGGAAAGCGAATTTGATATCGCGTCCACATTAACCCGAATCAACACGACAATGTCACAAGCATCATCCCCCGACCGACTCGCTGGTATCGAAGCTAGCCTAAGAGGAATAGCTCAATCTTTGAGCATTTTGAAGATTGAAAATTCTAAGAGACGAGAAGAAATTTCTCAACTATTCAATTTAATAAACGCCGCTACAATAATCACTGATGACACGGACTATAATACGATACGGCGATAACGACAGAACATAAAGCCTAATCCACCTGAAGAAACTAGCGACAAGACAACGCAGATACCAGTCAGAAGTCAGGCCAGAATGCTAGACGCTCAACAAACTTCCAGGTTCGTCAGAATCTTGCGAGGACGAGACGATCAAGTAGTATACAATGGTAATTTATCATCAAACGACCCCAAAATCCGATTCAAGTACAAACTAACAGAGCACTACACGAAAATCAAATACAACACTAAAAAACACTGGTGGCTATAACAAACAAATAAGAGATAAGACCGACCCAGCAAAACGCATTTACAAAAAACAAGAACAAAGAAGGAACAGTAGAAAAGAATACGTTTCCCTCTGGCCCTGGACACAAAATGAACAAGCGAAAACAATGTTAAGGACGCATCCCCAAACAGTACCCATAAGGCCCCATAAAGTACTATTCGCTATTACTTTATGGGACCAACCAGCTATTACTTCAGGAGCCCAACGGCGCAAAAAAAAAAAATAAACTAAAACCTTCTGACGACATAAAGGACAAAAAAGACAGTCCGACTACACCTCAAACAAACAAAAGAAGAAGTATAAAGTTTCCATCCCTGTTTCCTTCTTCCTTTCCACCCCCATCTCCTCACTTTCTCTTTACAAACCGACCATCAGACATAAAATATTATAAAATTTCGTGCCTTGTGGTATAATAAAACAAAAATAAACTCCCATAGCTATAGCAAAAAATTAACGCTGGTTATATTAATAAGGTAGCAATAAGTGCAAATAATAAAACTTTAACTTAAGATTAGGCGTGCATCAGGGTTGGTGCTTATAATCTGTGATAGGCCTCACCTATCGATGTTATTTATTAAACTTATTGTGAATATCATTGTAAGATACTAGCACAAATAAACGTTAAAAAAAAAAAGACGACCAGGTAGTCGAAGAATTCATTAAAACCGTTATGCTAAACCCAGGTGCGACGATAAAGAAGGACTGCTGTACATCATATTTGTTGGAGAAATCTAATCTCCCGCTCTATATGTTTCTTTGTCTATATAACTTGACTAGCGACACCTTGTACATTATGAATAAACTAGCGGTCGCTGGTCTCTTTGTTCTTGAGTAACTGAAAGTGTAATCCAGGTGTGTGATCCAGGAGTCCGGTATAATAATTTCTATCCCATCCGCCGTAATTTTTAACAATATTGAACAAAAAAATAATCGAAAATGCAGAAAGAAGCATCCGTTCTCAAGAAATCAATACGTACTAACGTATCGACACCAACGACAATGAGCCACAGTCGTGCAAAGTTACAAAGCACATAACAAAACAGTTCTGAAACAAACGTCCACTCAAAGGTTTACCTAAGCGTTAGGTGAATTGAGATACGCTACACAGGCAGAACATACCAAGCCGGTGGAACGACAGATCACGTTAAAAATCATCGAAAACGAAGCACTATCAATGTACATATCCAACCTGAAGAAAGACATAGGCCATCTCATCAGCCCACGACCGAAAATGCTTCAAGAGGCAAGTAATATCACGACTGACATGGAACTGTGACTTCGCAATAATACCGGGAGTGAGAAATGAGCACCTCAACCAGTTCCACGCCGATTTCAATGATTTTTGAAGATCGCTGGTACGGTATTACATTGAATTCTGTCTATACGTACGCGTCTGTGACTCTGTATGCGTCAGCCCACGATCGTCTCTTATTTCTTGTTTCTATAAATAACGGCATGGCGATCAATGACGAATAATGTATAAAGTGTCAAACTAAGTCTAGTTCTGCATTGATCTCATTATTGAACGCGTTGCTGTCAAAGAATTCAGAATGAAATTGTATGAATATTTAAATATATGCAACAGTTATAATACACTAATTGATTTTTTAATTGCACAAAGAGTGATTCATGGTGAGATGTATTGTACTAAGTGTAAAAGAAAAGATGCAATGAAATTTAATCGCAAAGATTTAATGTTCAATTGCTACGCAAGCTATTTTTCAATCAAAAAATCGCAATAAGAAACGAGTGAGAACATATTGCAAATCAAAAATTAGTGCCCTCCATAATACGTGGTTTAATAATTTACATACAATTACTTTCACTCATATTCGTACACTATGTGGCGATTTACTATAAACGAAAAAACCTAGTTTCTTATGAATTCTTTTTATTTATTTTTACCAAATGTTGTTTATTACATTGTGTTACTTCTGTTTACAAAAAGCAAAAATTAAAATAATATTACTAGTCGTAAAAGCGACCTCTCGCTCGTATTCATACAGTCATTTTTCCAGTATAATACGTATCCTAAGGACTTTTTTCTACATCGGGAATTCCCCGGATATTAAACAGAAACAAAAGGAAGGCTATTGTTATTGTTTTGTTTAGATAGAAACATTTAATTACTAAGCAAAATGGGCAGGAAAGGCACAAAAACATCTATTGAGTTACAAAAATTGATTATTAATCATCATAAAAATGGAAAAAGTCTACGTAAAATAAGTGACATTGTGAATAGAAGCAGGTCCACTGTACAATATATTATAAAACGTTTCAACACAGAAAGCAGAAATGAAAATAAAATACGAAACCTCAACAGAAACTGACTATGAAGAAAGACAAATTTTAATAGAAGAACAAATCCAAAGATTAGTTCTCCTAAAATTGCTTCTAAAGTTTAAGACGATGATTTGTAAACTGGATTACAAACATCTTACACATATTGTTCTTCTATTCGGTTTGTCTCTTTGGAATAACATAGCTGTATATCTGACCTTCGTAATTTCAGACCGTCAGTTGTTAAATATAAACAATGTAGAAGTTACAACAATTAGTTACCGCTGGGCACTTGTAAACAGTGGACATTAGTTTAAAACAATCTGTGTAAAACATGAGTATGAGTATTGTTTTTGGTTCTGGAATGTCAAAATCATTATTTAGTGTGCCTTTTATTGTTCAAAATTCATTTAGGTAGGAACAGACTATGGGTAAATCAGAGAATTTACTTCAAAACGAAAGGGAAAACAAATCGTAAGGCTGCGAAAGCAAAGTAAAACCTTTACCGAGATAGCAAATATAATAAACAAGTCAGGAACGGCTTATAAGCAAGCCTGGTATAAATTTTTAAAGGCAGGCATGTATTGCGATCAACCGAAAAACAGTAGACCACGGAAAATAACGCCGAAAATGGATCGCCGGATTCATCGATTGTGCGAAAAGGATCGTTTTCGTAGTGCAAATATTAGGTCTAGTCATAAATAATTTCCGATGCAGCTCGGTAGAATCTATGTTCGTATCTATCCACTATAAGTCATCGGGACAAACGAGTTTTTGCTTTCACTAAATCGATAAGGGTTCAATTAGTCTTCTGACAAGTGTGATACACGTTTCATTAAACTGTTGTTTATAACCCCTAAAATGGAGAGTGAAAAAGTGCATATTCGTCATGTGATGCTTTGGGAATTTAAACAAGGCAATAGTGCTAAGGCACCAGCTGAAAAAATATGCAGTGTATACGGTGAAGGTCTAATAAGCGATCGGGCAGTTAAAAACTGATTTACCAAATTCCGTTCTGGAGATACGACTTTAAAGGACGAACCGAGGGCGGGACGTCCTTCCGACTTTGACGACAACCTTTTAAAGGCAATATTGGAGCAAAATCCACGTCAATCAACAAGAGATATAGCAGGAAGGTTGAATACATCACAATTAACTGTTATTTATAACATGTATGTAACAATTATATTATAACATGTATTTTTATAAAATTTTATAAATTTTAAATACATCACCGCCACCTAGAGAAATTAGGGAAAGTCAGCAAGTTAGGAGTATGGGTACCTCACAATCTCAGTGAACAGAATAAAGATCGCATGTCAATCGCCAAAAGTCTGCTATCACAGGTAAAAATCGAGCCTTCTTTAAACAGGATTATAACAGGCGATGAAAAATGGGCTACCTATGACAGTATCGTAAAAGACAGTGGCTTGATAAGGATCAACCACCCCTACCAAATCCGAAAGCAAAGATCCATGGAAAAAAGATTTTATTGTGTGTATGGTGGGATTGTCGAGGTATAATTCATCAGGAGTTTTTGAAGTCAAATTTAATGATTACTGCGGATACATACGTTCAGCAGCTGCAAAGAGTGAAAGAAAAACTCTATGAAAAGCGTCCTGCACTCGTCAATCGCAAAAACATCATTCTTTTACATGATAGCAAGGACGACTCGAGAAAAAATTCTTGAACTTGGATGGTCAGTTTTACTACTCCACCTTACTCCCCGGATCTTGCCCCAACAGACTATCACCTTTTCTGTTCCTTGCAAAACTTTTTTAATGGAAAAACCTTCAATTTTGACGAGCAAGTCAGTCAGGCTGCCGAAAATTTCTTCCAGTCCAAACCAACCACATTTTATAAGGAAAGAATTGATAAGCTGCCAGGAAGATAGGTGAAGGTCATACATAATAGTGGTGAATACATAATAAATTAATATAACATTGTTATGTAATGAAAGCAAAATAAATGTCTGAAAAAAAAACGGAAGTTATTTATGACTCGACCTTATAATATTAGGTTGGCCAATAAGTTCGTGCGATTTTTTACGATGTTTGTCTTCTTGCAGTCTAGATCGCAATTAACTTCACTTCGAATCATTAATGTGCGACGTCAAGTAATAGTGAACCTGAATGTTCAACTTCAAATTATTAAGATTAATTTTGATTTTTAATTAAATATTGTATCGAAGATGGACAACTTCAAAGAGCATTTACGACATATTATGCTTTTTTATTATAAAAAAGGGAAAGACGCGAAAAACTGTGCAAAAAACTGTGTGATGTGTATGGGACGGATACGGTTAAAGAACGTGTATGCCAGAAGTGGTTTGCAAGTTTCGTGCTGGAGATTTTTCTCTTAAAGATGTACCATGCTCTGGCCGATCACAGGAGGTGGATAATGATCAACTGAAGAATTTAATTGAGTGTAACCCGCGTTATACAACGCGAGATATTGCCCAGATCCAAAAAATATCAAAGTCAAGTGCAGAAAATCACTTGCATGAACTTGACTTCATCAACCAGCTTAACGTTTGGGTTCCACACGCGTTGACGCGTTGAACGTAACCCGCATTTCAATCTGTGATGCTTGCAAAACGTGAATGAAGCGATCCGTTTCTCAAACGAATGATTACGGGAGATAAAAACTGGATTGTCTACGATAATACTAAGCGTAAACGATCGTTGAATCACAGCGATAAACCATCACAAACAATAGCAAAACCAGATCTCCACCAAAAAAAAAATTATGCTATCAATTTGGTGGGATTACAAAGGTGTAGTGTTTTATGAATCGCTTCCAAGCAATAGAACTGTTAATTCTGAAGTATACTGCGAGCAGTTAGACAAATTACACAGATCCATCGAGGAAAAGCATCCAGAACTGCTGAATAAGGAGTCGTCTTCCACCACGACAACGCCAAACCCCACACTTTGCTTAGAACAAGGCAAAAGTTACAAGAGCTGGGCTGGGATGTCCTACCACATCCACCATACTCCCCAGACGTTGCCCCGACAAATTTTTATTTGTTTCGTTCTTCACAAAATTCGCTAAATGGAAAAAAACTTAATTCTGAAGACAATTCTCAATTCTGCTTAAAAAACATTTGGAACAATTTTTTGCGGGGAAAGGTGGGGAATTTTATAAAAGAAGGATTATGAATGTTTGAAAAATAAAGGCAATGGAAGAGCCAACTTTCGCTCCCACGCTTTCACTTTTTCATTTTCTTTAAGTGGAATGTCCCTAATGTCCCAAGTGGAGTTCTCGGAACCCCAGTTGCTCGGCCTTCGAAAAACAAAAATTATTTCTTTAAAAAAACCAGATTCTAGGCATTTTCCGACACTTCGAGTATCATAAATTAAGACCACCCGAACCTTCCCAATTCTAGAGACAAATCGCGGGTCCCGAGGCAGGCCTGTGCGTGAACGCAAACGTGGCGCCAGACTGTCGCCTCAATTCCCAAGTTTTGGAAGAAAAGGTACAAGCTCAAGCGTTGTTCAGTTCATTTCGAAGAACCTCCGGAGTCACTTCGGCAACGTGGTGTTAATCGTTTGTAAAGTTCTATTGCGTATGACTACGATCAGAAATCGAGCAAACTTCAACAAATAACGCTCTCTCTCTCTCTCTCTCTCTCTCTCTCTCTCTCTCTCTCTCTCTCTCTCTCTCTCTCAGTTTTAGACAAGAATTTGAGTCAGCTACGGGTCAGGAATTCTCTGTCGAGAATTTATTCCACCCACGTGCCAAATACAAGGACTTCCCTTCGTGAAGTCAGACTACAAGCGTGCATAACCTGACTAAGGACTTCCCCTCGTGAAGTCAAAGAGCATTCGATCGCCCTCCCATTTAGGAGCTCAGAGCTTGTCCAGTGCGATCACATTTCCTTTCTGCGATTTTTTACTGTGCAAGCTGTGTGAACTGTGTGAGCTGCTGTCTTCTCATCGACGACATTAACTGTGTAAGCAGTGTGGACTGTGTCTTCTCATCGACGACATCAGCTGTGTAAGCAGTGTGAGCTGCGTAAGCTGTTGTCTTCTCATCGACGATATCAGCTGTGTAAGCTGTATGAGCTGTGTGAGCTGCCAGACCTGATATATCGGCAAGTGTTGCAATTTTAAGTCAGCATAACAAATAAGCCACAACAGCTGACTGGACGAAAGTTAAAAGTGTTGCCCGTTCAAGGGCACAATGATTTACGAGCTAACACTTGGTCCACCAAATACCAGAAACAATCTAATTGGGTTTGCGGATGCAGATTGGACACAGGACAAGATGAACAAAAAATCAAAAAGCGGATATTTATTTCAATTCGTCGAAGCATCGGTGAGTTGGAGCTACAAAAAGCAAACAAGTGTTGCTTTATGACAGAGGCGGAGTATATTGCCCTTGCTAAGGGCCTATGGATATATCGTCTGTTGAAAGATTTCGAGGAAAAGATTGAGAAAGGAATAGTCATCTATGAAGACAGCCTTGAATCTTGTATGTACCAATAAGTTTAGCAATCGCACAAAACATATAGGTACAAAATTTCAATTTAACATCTAAAGAACCAAGGAATCGTGGATTATAGATACTATCCCACTGAAGAAATGATCGCGGACATGTTAACGAAACCGCTTGGGAAAATAAAATTGAAATGTATGGCAAAAATATGTGAACTGACTAGACAGTAAAGTGTCATCATCGTTGAAGAAGGGTATTGATATTCAACGACTGCTGACCTTTTGGAACAGGCCCAGGTATGTCGCCACATATCTAGAACTTGTAGCGATCGTTACCTCTTCAGAATTAAAATCAATGCCATCTAAAAGATGCCATCTCTTTAAAGTCCGAACTCGTTATGTAGGTAGTCGAGGACACTAGAGTAAAATTCATAAAGCGAGGCCCTTGAGCCATTAGTCGCACTTAGACAACAAGCAGGCACATCAATATTTGTTGAATTACTGTATAATAGCATTACCTGCACGACTGATAATTACAGTAAGAAGATGCAATACCATCTTGCTTTGCTCCCGTGATGGAGCACTTAAAACACGTAGAGTCGGTAAAGAACGCTGTGGGATGGTGGTTATCTCCCTTACCACAGGTGGGATCCACAGCCGCTGGTCTACGAACAACTCTTTACGGACTTGATTCTATGTCCGTCACAAATTATAGGTCGCAATCCTACACCACATGGGCATGTATGTCCAGGACATATTATGCTGGCGCAGTGGTAAAAACAAAACCACACACTAATGTCCGCTGGCGAAAGACACCAGCCACAGATGATGCATACAAGCCTGTAACCCCTACATCAGAACAATTGTCTGCTATGTCTACAGTAGAACAGCGGCAGTACAAATCAGGCTTGAAGCTTTTCATCAAAGGGAAATGACTAAAGCTCAGTATCGTACTTATCATACCAGTGAAGCTTGGAATTACAAGCGGAATAGCACCTCAGATCACCACCACTTTCCGGTACAATGGTGTGAATATGCTGGCGCTGGGAGTGGATGCTAGCCACGGATTTCATCGTTCTATCGCTGCTTCCTCTATTGATATCCACCGTTATCTGCCTCAATTGTTAGTCCGCGAGCCTGACACGGGTTACAGGTACGTACTGCAGTGGATAGACAATGTGGCACATTACAGTACAGCCTCAGTGAGCAATGCTAGTACTCAATACAAAAGCATGTATAAAACAATGACACCCTGTCTTTCAGAGTCGGTGACTGGACTATCTTCTAAAGAGACCAATCATTGGCGCATACTGCAGTCTCACTACATGTTGGCTGACCTTGCGACGTATACACCCAAGTGCACACACATACAATGGCCCGACCCACCTTCTATGGAAACTCTATGGTCTGGGACAAAAAACTTTATGTCGAGACCGGCCATGTCAAAACTGGCCGGATACTTAAAGGAGTGTCGGACAACACCTCGTCGAACAAAGACGTAACTGTTTCCGATCAAATAATAACGACACTACCTCCCACGCCCATACTATTTTTAGTACAGCCGACAAAGGCGATGACTTCGGCGGCATCAGAGAAAATGTCACCTCCACAGTCAACCAAACCCGTGCTTGCCCGCGAAACTTGCCTCACCGACCAAGACCGTCAAAGACGCGGTGAATAATCTACAAACGGTTCTATCAAACACACAACCTCCACAGAATACGGTTGTGGACGCAAAGACAGTTCCCGGTACAGCCATTCCCGCGTCGAAGGATGCCCAGCAATCGTTCGGCCGAAAAGTATGTTTCCTGTAAATCGACATCGCCAACTTTATATAAACTCTTAACATAAGAATATTTATAAATTGTTATTTTATTTTTATTGTTACTATGGAGATGTTTAGTTATTTATAGAAATGTATATATATGTATATATCATTTCAGAATTTGTTATTCATTCCTTAATTAACATTTACGGAAAACAGTTATTTATTTGTATTATCAACATTATCTTATATACTATCGTTATTTAAATATTATTTATTATAGTTTATAAAAAGTTATTAAAACTTACGGAGTTCTTCTTCTTATTTATATTTGTAGTAATGTGATATAAATTAAATTATCATCATAATCACTACAAACTGTTTTATTTCTTTTCTATTGTTTTGCTCTTCAGTCACTTTATGTTTTTTCCCAGAGCTAACACGCCAAAGACGTTCCCCGTAAAGTTTTATATATACTTTCTTAATGAATATATATACAGTGGCTAACGAAAATATTCGAACACCAGAATATGTTTCAATAAATCGTCCTATATCTTAATTATAAATGAAGCAAACAAGTTCATTTTTTTTTCACCTGATGTGCCATTTACTGTAGTTAACAAAAATATAAAATTTATGGCACTAATGTGTATCCGTTACATTTGTTTGAATATTAAATGAAATAATGTTCGATTTCGATGTTACAAAAATATTCGAACACTTAGTACATTTTCAAAAGTTCAGCTTCTAGAGAACCAGTAATTCGGATACAAACAATGTTTACAAACACAGATGTATGTATACCTTAAATTCAAAGTATCATTTCGTTGTACTCTCCGTCGGTATTACATTTGATGTCAGCGAAAATAGGTCGCAAAAGTAATATATTTGATACAAGACAACTTGTCATTTTCCATTGCGAAAATGGAAAATTATACCGCGAAATTGCTGCCATGTTGAATTTAAGTAAAAGTACTGTCGCGGATATCATAAGAAGGTTCAAACATGAGGATCGTATAGAGTCCATCCCACAAACTGGCCGGTCAAAAGGTTTAAATGATAAAGAAAGGAGACAGATTATAACGAAAGTGCAAAAGCATCCTCGATTGAGTGCTCCAAAATTGGCGATTGAAGTTTCTCAAGAAACAGGAAAACAAGTGCATCCCTAAATGATTCATCGAGTACTCAGAGAAAACAGCTGTAACAGCCGAGTTGCTAGGTAAAAACCCTATATCAATGATGTGAACAGAAGGAAACGTGTAATCTTCGCAAGGGACTTGTAAGGAAGTTGTAAGGAAGAAACATGATGGAATGATATAATTTTTGTTGACGAAAGCAAGTTATATTGCTGGATCCGATGAACGTGCTTACATATGGCGAAAGCGAAACACTGAACTAGATCCAAAAAACTTGCGAGCTACTTTTAAACACGGTGGAGGAAGTGTGTTTCTCTGGGGTTGCATTTCGGTTGCTGAAGTTGGAAGATTTCATCGAAGATATTATGGACAAAAACAAATACCTCAACATATTGAAGAATAACTTACTGCAAAGTGCTATACAAATGGGAACCCCTCAGGGGGCTGCAGGCAGGATGTGCCTTCTGCAGTGCGGGATTAGCGGTCCCGAGGTGCCCGAACTTTCATCACACCGTACGCCTGTGGTCATGTTTTGCAGGAGCGGGGGTCTTGCCTAATCGGCTGGTCCGCGAGAGTGACCTCTATAAAAAGTCCTTAACCGAAAGCTGGGGACCGCGGCAAGTAGACACTTCTCTTTCAATTTCACTGGGAAGTGGGCTGATGGGTACATCAGGCCTTAGTGGCCACCCTCCGGATACCTGGCAAACTCCGGTTGTATTCAGCCTTGCCCGGGTATTGGGGGCTCTGCCCGGCTCGACCTTTATTTCCCGCCATACTCGTGGATTGCACAACAAAGAATAACAAAAAACAGAGCAAAAGACAAACCAAAAAAGCAATGAGGAGTGAGGAAGGAGAGTTGGACGTGGAGGTGGTGAATGTCGAGCCAAGGGTGATGCTAACCCCGGTCAAGGGTCACAACAGAACCAGCTCGTTCTCTTCGTCGACATCGGACAAAGAAGAAATGCCCAGAACATCGGGCAAAACTTAAGATTCGCAGCAGGGAGGATGAGCCTGAAGGTGGTAGTGCCTCTGGCAGAGCTTGTCTAGAAGCAGTCAGTCGCTGGAGAAAGAAAAGAACTCGAAAAGTTCCTTTTCGAAGAATCAAATAAAATTAACAGACTTGCAATAAGGTTTATACTGGAGAAATGGGCAGCTTTGGAGGCACGGGGAAACAACACGGGTCTTCTCTCGCGACATCAAACCACCCACTGAGGGGAAAACTGTGGATTTGGTTTTGTATATATTGAATATATGTGAGAGCCTAATGAGAGAGTATGAATGGTGAGACAATGGTGGGAGTAAATGGCGTGACAAATTCCTTCGTCTCGAGACAAGCGAGTGAGATTCCTTTGTCTAGGAGCAGTTGTCGTGAGGTAGCCACTGAGTCAACATCGAGACTAGCCGCAATCCAGTCGTCGTCCAGTCCAGTCGAAGCAGTGAGATAACAAAGTAGTGGAATAGTAGTTCGGTCATGTGAGAGTTCTGTATAGTGAGCATATATATTAATGAGAGCTATGAGAGATCACGTCTAGTGGATAGTATGAGCTTACTAGTAAGAACTGTTATATGTATATTCTACTCTATTTGTGTGTGTGTGTGTGTGTGTGTGTGTGTGCGTGTGCGTGTGCGTGTGCGTGTGCGTGTGTGTGTGTGTGTAAATATATTATTAAGATATGTTAATCGGAAGAACGTATTCCTTTTAATCCACTCACAAAAACTCCCTGATATCGCAGCGCATGAACAGTCCATTCATTATCAAAGATCTCACCTCGCTACATCCGCGTGCGAACATTGGTCCTTCGAGCCGGATGCGCGAACCGAATCGGATGCTACAAGGTGCAGCCGATTAGTGATCAGTGCTACAGAAACAGTCATCGGGTTCAGTAACCGTTACTAGCGGACGAGGTCAGCCACGAGGAGACGATCGCAGACAGGCCACGATCGAACGTCGCAGAGAACCATCGCCTGGGCAGCCGGTCCCAATCCATTCCAGGAAGGACGACTGCTCAATCAAGGCTTGGAATCGAAGATTCTCCGCTCGTCACGAACTACAGAATAAAAGGTCAAGCGTTCCCGTCACCCATTGCTACTTTCCTACGATGAGTCGAGTTTCATTCATTGTTTGACTTGCGCGGGAGAGGAAGAATGGAACGGACCGGTAGTTCCGATCTCCAACAGCTAATAGCAGAGCGCGGCCGCGTCAAGGCGGCCCTAACGCGATTAAAAACCTTCTATGACACGCGAGGAGAAACCGAACCGATTGCTTCCCTTCGGCTGAGGCTCGACCAGAACCTTGCCCTGCTACAACAATACGAGGCGATTCATGACCGCATAATCGCCGCCGTTGCGAGTTCCGCTGAGGTAGAAGCTCATGAACGGGGCAAGGACGAGTTTGAAGACATGTATTACCGGTTGTTAGGCGCGATTCAGATCCGAATAGAGAGCTCGCAAGATTCAAAGACTTCAAACAACACGCGATGCATACAAGTGACGTCCGCGTCACCGGTCACCTCCGAAACACCTCCCTCAACCAGGTTGCTTGCTATCGCTGTACCCCAATTTCACGATTCCTTGGGAGAGTAGGTCTATTTTCGTGACAGCTTCGAGTCCCTGATAAATCGGAACGAGTCCCTAAGCAACATCGATTGCTTCATTACCTAAAATCCGCGATAAAGGCTCGTGCTCTTAAGACGCTCCCAATGTCCGATAGCAATTACAATGCTACCTGAGAATTGCTACACAAGCGCTATGAGAACACCAACGAGCTGCATGCAGGTGCGATAGTCGCTCTCAAAACAATCCGCAAGGAATCGCCGGACGAGCTGAGGGAATTAGTTGACAATCTCAGCAATCATATTCGGGCTTTGAAATCACTAGACGAACCGGTAGATAACTGGGGCACTCTGCTAACTCATCGTAGTAGCAAAATTAGATCCGCGGACCAAAGAAGAGTGGGAAAGACGCGTTTCTGAGGCGTGCCGTAGGAAGACACTCTCCGATCTCCTGGAGCAACGGTACAAGTTCCTCGCCAAAACCAGTCCACCGAGCCAAGTCACCCCAGTGATTTCCAGCAGATTCATCGCGCAACGGCAGCACAAGCCAGCCGCTGCGCTACATGTAAACGAAGAGAAATGCCCACTTTGCTCCGCCTATCACTTATTGCCACGGTGCAAGAGCTTCAGGAAACTGGCGATAGATTGCCGTCGTGAAAAGGTGAAAAAGCTCCGTATGTGCTTCAATTGCCTTCGATCGAGACATGGCGCCAAGACTTGCACGCGCGGCGCATGCCAGGTGTGTCAAGCAAAGTACCACACCCTGCTGCATCCGAGAGCGACCACGGGATCGGGGAGAAACAGAACAGCAGAGGACACGGAAGCAAAGCCGAGCGACGACTCCAACCCGCCCTAGAGCCTGACGTCCACGGCCGCTAGCGCGACTCCACCTGAGTACGTACTGCTGTCTACAGCGATAGTCAAAGTCACCAATCGGGATAAAATCCACGAAGACAGGGTCCTCCTCGATCAGGGCTCCCAGATAAACATCATGAAGGAGGGATTCGCAACGTGTCTCGGACTGACATGGGACGCGACGCGGACGGTAATCTCGGGAGTGGGCGCAACTGGGTTAAAGGATCGCATCAAGGTGCAGATAGCCTCACGCTGCAGCAACTACAAATGTAACTTGCCGTGCCTTATCATGCATAAATTGACCACTAAAATCCCAAATTTCAAACTCTCCTCCACCGCACTCTCCATTCCATCTGGCCCTCGCCGACCCGCAATATTACGTTTCGCGTGACGTTGATCTGGTCGTCGGCAACGGCTACCTTTGCGATGGTAGATTTGATGTGTGTGGAGCAGCACCAACTGGGCGCGAAATTTCCCGTGCTGTCGAAGACGCGACTGGGATGGGTACTTAGAGGGGGTATCCGCGCAGATAGTAGATTCCAGGTCCCCGCCTGCAAAATTATTACGAACGAATACTTCGATCATCAACTGACGCGATTCTGGGACATTGAAGCGTCAACGGTGAGTCGACCAACCATCCCTGCGAGAATCTCTTCACACGGACGGCTGCACGGAGTGCCTCCGGTCGATACAGCGTCGTCATCCCGTTTAACGACAAATTCTCAGAACTTGGTGACTTCAGATCCACCAGCCTGAAAGGCGATTCTTCAATTTAGAAAAGAAGTTGTTACAGTCGCCCAACCTGCGTAGCGAATATATCAGATTCATGCGCGAATACGAAAACCTCGGACACATGACGAAGGTATCGCACGACGCCAGTTGGAAGAACTCCTACTATCATGCCGTGGTAAAGCACGACGACTAAGGTTCGTGTCGTCTTCGATGGGTCTGCCAAGTCGATTAGTGGAATCTCCATCAACGACGCCCAACTGGTCGGTCCGGTTGTGCAGGACGATCTACTGTCCATACTAATAATTGTGATTTAAACAGTATTTCGTCGTGGTAAGCGCGGATGTTGAGAAAATGTATAGGCAGATTCTCATCACCCCCGAGCAGCGGTTATTCCAACACATTGTCTGGCGGGAACACTCTTCTCTCCCACTAGAGACATTTGAGCAACACCGTCACCTACGGCATGGCATCAGAATTAGCCACTCGCACCCTGAGGCAAGTCGGCATTGAAGCCCGCCATGATCTCCCCACCGCGAGTCGCGTGATCGAGAAGGACTTCTACGTGAGTGATCTTTTGACTGGCGCGGAAACCACCACGGAGGCGCAACAGATCAAACGGGACATGGAGAAGATTTTACTCAAAGCAGGATTCATTCTACGAAAGTGGGCCTCGAACGAGACCGCGATCTTACAGGAGAATTCGGAAGCGACGGTTTCTATCGCGCTAAATGCTGAAACGGATCTCCGAACTCTCGGGCTGCTGTGGGCTCCTGCTTCCGACACCCTGAAATTCCCCGCGAACACCTCTAGCACGCGGCGTGTGACGAAACGAACGATCCTATCCCAGCTGGCAAGAATATTTAACCCTCTCGGCTTGATAGCTTCCGTCATCATAACCGCGAAGCTGTTGATACAAGCGCTGTGACGATTGGAACTGTCATGGGACGAATCGGTGCCACAGCACCTCTTCACGGAATTTCAACTATCAATTTCTCATTGGGTATCAACGCTAGCGTCCGCGGAGGTAGAAATCTACAGGTTTTGCGTCCGAAAAGGCATACGGCGCCTGCGTGTACCTGCGCACGACCGACCCACCGAGAGAAACCGAGGTCCGACTCTTATATTCCAAGTCGCGCGTCGCGCCCCTTAACCCCTTAATCTATAACTACGTGTGAAACTCATAGTCTTGTATTCGGGCCAAAACGCAAATATCATGGTAATTTGTTTGTAATTTGCCCCACCACAAATAGCACAGACAAGGTTCGTGATACATTCCCATTACCTCTTCGTATCATAATCAGTTTCAAGTTATTCTTGGTCACGTTCGCACGTCGAAATATATTTTCACAAATACTAGAGAAGCATCTCCACAAGATGTTTACAAAAAAAAGATTTTGTGATGAGAGCAGTGAGAATTATGTTAATAATTCTGCTACTGAAAGTGACAGTGGTGACGTTATACGTTCTGTTCGAAAAAAATGTATGCGATTGGTTATTGATGATACTTCTGACGAAGATCAACTACTAAGACCCTGGCTTTGAAAAGGAATAAGAAATAATCTAAAAATCTGGGACTATACGATGACTCCTGGCATAAGAGAGGCAGCCTGAGATAGTTTGGTAAAACTTAGGACCGATTTGTCGAACCGTGGAATGGCTCGAAGGCTGCGCGACCTTGCTTACATTTTCGGCCCAAACTGTTGGAACGTAAATCGTAGGTTAAGAGGTTAAAAGGATCAGCTTATCCTGGCTAGAACTGTGCGGGGCACTGCTCTTAAACCAATTAGTGAACAAGGTGCGAACAGCTTCGAGACTCCCAATCGTCAAAGACACATACTGGACAGACTTCACGATAGTGTTGGCGTGGGTGAAGGGCTCCCCCGACCGTTGGAATACCTTCGTGGCAAATCGCGTGACCGAAATTTTGTCTCTGTCGCGCGGCGACTGGAATCATGTCGTGTCGGCAGAAAACCCGGCAGACGTCACAAAGCATCTCTTCATCCAGCAAGCCTCGAATCTTTGGTGGAGAGGACCCTCGTGGCTAGATTAACGTCGCGATACATGGCCAACCATTCGATCACTTCCCGCGGAGATACCTGAAGAACAGGTTGTAAGCTGCGCCTCCGTGGAAACAAGGGACGAGCCGGAACTCGAGATGCTTCGGAAATACTCGAACTACTCGCGATTGATCCGCGTCATCGCGTGGGTAATGGGGGCTCTGCTCGGGTCGACATTCTTTCCCGCCATACTCGTGGGAACAATTATGGAGATGAAAATGAAACCAACCAAAAAACAAACCAAAACAATAATCGAAAGTGATGAAGAAGAGATGGTTACGGTGAACGAAACGGAGCCAAGAGTAATTCTAACCTCAATAAAGGGGCGCAGCAGAGCTGTTTCGGTTTGCTCGAGTCTACTGCGGACGATGCGCCGAGGCAGAAGACAGCAAGGAAGGAAAATGAGGCGAAACGTGTGGAAGGAACGGACGATTTGGGAAATGATGCTCCTGGCGATAGCTGCTTGGAGACTCTCGCAGAAGAAAGAAAGGAGTTAGAGAGATTCCTGTTTGAGGAGTCGAACAAGATTAATAGACCGGCCATTAAGTTTATTCTGGAGAAGTGGGCGTCTATGGAGGCCCGTCTCCAGAGTGCCTTAGTGGAGAATGAGATTCTGAAGGAAAAGGTCAAAAATGTGGGCAAGCTGCAGCCTGAGGCACCCATTTACGCACAGACCGCTGCCATGCGAGCGCGGGCACCACGCACTCTTGGGCCTGGCGTGGTGTCAGAAAGGAAGGCACCTTCTCCAAAGGAGAAAGGCGAAGTTGTGCTTATAAAGCCAAAAAGTGAAGATAAAAGGAACAATGAAGAAATTAAAGCGGACGTGATAAAAGGACTGGAAAAGGTTCAAAAGAGTCTAAAGGTCCTAAACATAAAACAAATGAGGAGACAGGGCCTGGTGGTGGAGGTCGTGGACCAAAACGACATCGAAGCCATTAGGTTCTGCGACCTTGAAAAACTGGGCCTAGTAGTGGAGCGGCCAAGAAAGATTGACCCGTCAATCATAATTTACAACATTGAAAAAGAGTACAAAGTAAAGGAGCTGAAAAAGGATCGGGTGAAAAAGAACCCTGAGTACAGCTCGGACACCGAAATAGAGGAAGTAATGTCCTCGATCAAGTTCCCCCACAGCTTTAAAGCTAAAGATGAAAGGCGGGTCAACTGGATAGTTCAGTTGCCTGCCAAACATTATATAAAACTAATAAATAAAAGGGGGGTCTTCCTTATGTGGAGATCCTATGGTATAAAAGAATATGTGAACGTAACAAGATGCTAGAAGTGCCACGGTTACGAGCACATTGCAAAGGTATGCAGCACGCAAGATCAGCTCTGCAGTGTATGTGGTAGTAGGGACCACTTGAGGAAGGACTGTCCTAAAAAGAAAGAGCCCAAATGCATAAATTGCATAAGGGCCAAGCGAAAGGAGGTAAAACATGAAGTACACGACAGGGACTGTCCAGAGTTTAAAAGACACGCGGAATTGTACAGTAGCCGCATTAAATGGGTATAAGAATAGGCCAAATAAATGCGCAGAAGTCTGCAGAGGCTGCCGCGAACCTGGAAATAATAATCAGGGAGAAGAGCCTGGACATTGTGTCTCCAAGAGCCCTTCTGCCACAAAGGGAAAAGTGAGGGGATATAACTCTTCAAATCTGACTAAAATCGCACCCCAAACCTATGACAACTCGTGGGTAGCCGCTGTAGTAAACCGAGAGAGGGTGGAAATTCTGCTTAACGTCGGAGATGAGAATGAGCACGTTATGTGCTTCAAAGTCATGGCTGGCGTCCTAGAGTTCATCATTATAAATGTATATTGCCAGTACTTAGTATCTATAGAAAAGTTCCTGAGACGCATAGAGGATCTGATCAACTGCTTCCCAACAGAGAAGGTCCTAATAACACTAGATGCAAATGCGAAATCAGTGATGTGGCACGCTGATGCCACAGACGAGAAAGGAGCCCTCGTTGAGGATCTCATTATAGAACACAACCTCACCGTCCTAAACCAGCCGAATAACTACCCAACATTCATGAACGCAAATGGCCAATCGAACATTGACATAACACTCACCAACGCAAACCTAGTGAAGCACGTAAATCACTGGGAAGTGGATCGCGGGTGTACAACTAGCGACCACAATCTGATTGTAATAGAATTACAAGGGAATACTAAAAGCAATAGGAACTGGAACATGAATATTGGCTACAATTTACAAAAAGCAAATTGGCAAATGTTCAAGGAACTGGTGAAGGAAAATTTTGACGAAAACACTACCGAAGTAATAAAAAACATGCCAGCTAAAAAGGCGGTGAGGATGTTCAATAATAGATTAAAAAGCGTCTGTGAAAAATCTATACCCAAAGAGGATAGCAAGCAAATCAGTACCTTGGTGGAATGAGCAGTTGACAGACATGCGAAAGAAAGTTGCAGAGACCAAAAAGCAACTGCTGCGAGTAAGACGGCTGCAGCTGACGGAATTAACGGAAAGATATGCGGAAACATATAGGAAACTCAGGAACAGCTATGTCTCAAAAATTAAAAAGTGTAAGAGAGAGACGTGGCAGAACTTCGTAACCACCGAAGGAAACAAAGACCCATGGGGTAACGTGTATAAGATTGCACGAGAAAAGCTCCAAAAACCGTCCTTCTGGACAGCATTAAAATTACCAAATGGACAAAGAACCAATAGCATTGGCGCTACCATTAGGGCCCTGCTGGAAAAATGTGTTCCATCAGAGTTCCAGCAGAGGCTGGAAGAAGGGGCGAGGAGGCCACTGCAGCGAGGTAAAAAATCCAGAAATATCAAAATTCAAATATGGAAAACACAATAACATTTGAAGAAATTAACACCGTAATCAGTAGCTTTAAAAATAACAAGGCTCCCGGTCCTGACAATTTTAAAATAGAGATTGTCAAGGAACTGTGGAGGATAAAGCCAGAGATAATTCTGAATTTATACAACAAGTGCTTCGAGCAGGAGAGCTTTCCTAAGCCATGGAAGGAAGCAAGACTAAGGGTGGTGCCAAAAGGAGAAGAGAGAAACAGGACTCTGCTGAGCTCGTACATGCCAATTGCACTACTGTCCGTAATCGGCAAAACCTATGAAAAGATAATCGTTCAAAGACTGCAACATGCATACAGGGAACAAGGTTTAGAAAACCCGAATCAGTTAGGGTTTAGGAAAGAAAAAGGCGCAGACGATGCATTTATAAAACTCAAAAGAGCTGTAAAGCACAGCAACAGGAAATACGTTATCGTACTTTTTGTTGACATAGAAGGTACCTTCGACAACATCTGTTGGCCCGCTGTGCTGACAAGAATAACCAATGCCAATTGCAGCTCACGTATCATTAATGTCGTCAAAGACTATTTTAAAAACAGAAAAGTGACGATAGAGTGCATAGGCAAGAAATATTCCAGAAGAATGCAAAAGGGATGCCCCCAAGGATCCATAATTGGTCCAGCTGCTTGGGTGTGGTGCATGGACGCACTACTCAACGAGATGCATAGGAACAGACGGAGCATTGTGTCGAGACAATTGCGTATGATGACGACCTGGCGTGCGTGATAGGGGGAGGCTCGAGGTTACCTCTAGAGAAAGGCGAGAAAGGCAATAGAAATACTAAACAAGTGCTGCAACCACCACGGATTAAAAGTATCCGCTTCCAAGACTGTCGCAATGATGGTCAAAGGATGCATGAATCAAAGTCGGCTACCTATCATTAAAATAAACAACAAAAATATAAAATATGTGGAGCAGTATAAATACTTAGGAGTCATGATTCACCGAAAGCTCACCTCTATGGCGCACGCTAAGTACCTAAGGTCGAAAGTGACGCAGTTCGTCATGACAATCAAAAGAATAGCAGCGGAAAAATGGGGAATAAGAACAGACATGATCAAAGTTCTATACGGAGCGGTGGCACTCCCGATAATAAAATATGGAGCATTGTTATTGTATGACGTGGCAGATAAGTCAATGATTAAACGAAATCTACTAGCTCTCCAGAGGGCGCTGCTGCTGCTTGTAACCAGAGCATGCAGAACAACATCCACGGCAGCGATGCAAGCAATAGCCGGCGCTAAGCCAATGAACCTGGAAGTTGTGGAAGAGGCACTCTTGAAAAGAGTAAAGAGGAACTTGACCACAACCTGGGGCTCATACGAGTACATTGAAGAGACAGGGAACAATTCAAAAAGACGCTCAAAAGCGAAATGGAAACAATCAAATGTTTTATAACAAGCAAGTGGCAGGCTCAATGGGAGTCGGGAGAGCAGGGCAGAGAAACGTATAAGTACATACACCAAATCACATTTACGTATAACAATAAAAAGTGGTTCAAGCCGAACAGATACCTAACCTACCGGCTACGGACCTATAAATAGCACCTTGTGCAAAAGAGGGCTAGTAGACTCAAGCATATGTCCCATGTGCGGAGAAGAGGAGGAGACAACGCAGCACATAATCTTTGACTGCGCTGCCTACGAGGATTTCGGATTCAATGGAATGGAACAGTACAGACACTCAAGAAATGAACTAGTATCAAGCGAGCGAAAGCTTGCGATGACAAACGAATTTGCAAGAAAAGTGTTTGAAAAGAAAAGAGAAAAATGAGAAGAGAGAGTAGAGGATCCGCCTCCTAGTGGCAGGGATGGGCAACGCCTGAACTTAGTTCAGGCGGCTAAGTGACCCAGAAAGCAAGAACAGAACAAAATAAGATGAAAACTCCTAAACAGGAAAAGAATGAAATCCATATTGATGAAGGAGAAAATGAAGACAAGATCTTCTGGAATGAAGGCACAAGCAGCAATGAGTGGAAGCTCGAGCTGCATATCGTAGAAGACCGAATGAAAAAAAAAATGATGACATGAGTGCCCCTCAGGGGCTGGAGACTGGATTATTCCTTCTGCAGTACGGGAATAGCGCTCCCGAGGTGCCCGAGCTCTCATCATACCGTAAGCCTGGGGTCATGTTTCGGAGGAGCGGAGGTCTTGCCTTAACCGGTGATAACCTCTATAAAAAGTCCTTAACCGAAAGCAGTGGTGCGCGGCGAGTAGGCACTTCTCAGTCGATGGCACTGGGAAGTGGGCTGGTGAGTACATCAGCGGCCAACCTTCGGATACCTGGCGACCTCCGGTTGACCAGCTTTGCCCGGGTAGTAGGGGCTCTGCCCGGATCGACTTTTATTTCCCGCCGTTCTCGTGGGACCAAGTATGAAATGTATATCTAAAAACTCAAAAAAGCAAAATAAGAAACCACGCAAGAAGCAGAGAAAGAGCGATGATGAGAAGGTGGAAGTTGAAGTAATGGACGTAGAACCAAGGGTAATGTTAAC
Source organism: Tetragonisca angustula (assembly GCA_036937485.2). Taxonomy (NCBI): domain Eukaryota; kingdom Metazoa; phylum Arthropoda; class Insecta; order Hymenoptera; family Apidae; genus Tetragonisca; species Tetragonisca angustula. The sequence goes on along the minus strand of JAWNGG020000089.1, from coordinate 577,711 downwards.
TCCTTGAGGGAAAATGAATTATTAAAAGAAAGAAAGTGTAAGAATGCAGATAAGCCGCAGGCAATGGTGGGCTCGTATGCGCAAGCCGCTGCCATGCGGAAACACGTGCAGCGTCCCCCGGGTTCTTATGAAGCAAAGGAAAAGGCGCCTCCGAAGGGGAAGTACGAGGTTTTGTTAATAAAGCCTCAAAAGGAGGACAAAAGGTTTAACGACCAAATAAAAGTTGAAGTATTTAAAAAACTGGACAGTGTTCGAAACATGTTAAAAGTAAGAAACGTAAGGCAAATGAGGAAGCAGGGCTTGGTAGTCGAAGTTCATAACCAAAAGGATGTGGATACCATCCAGAAGAGTGAGCTAAATAAATTGGGCCTCGTAGTGGAGAGGCCCAAAAAATTAAATCCCTCAGTGATATTATACGATATTGAGAGGGAGTATAAAGAGGAAGAGTTGAAGGATGATTTGATCAGGAAAAACTTCGACACCATTCCTGATTCGGAGATGGAGGAGTTAAAAAAGTCAGTGAGATATGTACACTCCTTTAGGAGTAAAGATCCGAAAAGGGTAAATTGAATAGTGCAACTACCTGCAAGGCTCTTTAAATGTTTAATGAGTGCCCGTAGGGCCTTCATAATGTGGAGAACCTACAGGGTTAACGAGTATGTGAACATCACAAGATGTTATAAATGCCATGGATATGGGCATATTGCCAAAGTGTGCAATATACTGGAGCAGTTATGCAGCAATTGTGGCAGTAAAGAACACCTAAGAAACGATTGCCCAAGAAAAAAGGAGCCTCAATGCATAAACTGCATTAGAGCTAAAAGGAAAAATGCTGCGCATGGGATTCATAATAGGGATTGCCCTGAATATAAACGTGTGTTGGAAGCGTATAATAACCGTGTGCAATGGGATTAAAAGTTGTCCAAATAAATGCACAAAGGTCGGCAGCAGCTGCAGCAAATCTTGAGTTACTAATGAAAGATATGGATCTGGATATACTTTGTATTCAGGAACCTTTCTTCCATAAGGGGAAAGTAAGGGGATATAATTCCTCTGAATTTATAAAAATAGAACCTCAGGTCTGTAAGCAACCCTGGGTGGCTGTTGTTGTAAATAAAGAAAAAGTTGAAGTACTGTTAAATGTCGGAAATCAAGACGAGCATATCCTATGCTTTAAGGTCTTGGCAGGAAACCTTGAATTTATAATGATTAATTTGTACTGCCAGTACTCGCTTTCTTTGGAAGGATTCTTGCAAAAGTTGGAGGATCTGATCAGTGGCTTCCCCACGGAGAGGATACTAGTCATAATGGATTCAAATGCAAAGTCTCCACTTTGGTATTCCGACACCACAGATGAGAACGGAACCAAACTTGAGGAGTTTATACTCGAGAATAATTTATCAATATTAAATAGACCGGACAACCCACCCACCTACATGAGTGCGCGGGGTCAGTCCAACATTGACTTGACCTTGGCAACGGAAAACCTTGAACAGAGCGTTAAAGCATGGATGGTTGATTGTACTACAAGCGACCATAATTTAATTGTTATGGAATTAGGCAATAATAAAAGTGGTGGCCGAAGTTGGAGCGCTGAGCTTGGATATAATGTCAAAAAGGCCGACTGGCAAAAGTTCAGAGATCAGATTGATCAGAATTTTAATGAAGAGACCATGGAATAAATCAGAACCCTTTCGGCCAATAAAGCAGTCAGGGTTTTCAGCAAAAAGCTGAAAAGTTGCTGTCAGAAATCCATACCAAGAAGAAAAGTGACGAATAGAACTGTGGCATGGTGGAACCCAGAGCTGACAGATCTGCGTAAAAAAGTAACTTCGGCTAAGAAACAATTATTAAGAGCTCAGAAACTACACCTACAAGAAGTGATGGCTGATTACACGGAAACGTACAAAAGTCTTAGAAATCAGTACGTAACCAGAATCAGGAAATGCAAGAAAGAGACCTGGCAAGAATTTGTCGAAGGAAATAAAGACCCATGGGGAATTGCATACAAGATTGTTCGGGAGAAGTTTAATAGATCATCCTTTTGGACGGCCTTAAAACTTCCTCCCGATGGCAGAATAACGTCAAGCATTGTTGGCTAAGTGTGTACCTGAAGAAGAGGGGACTCAGACCGAGGAGTCTGAGGAACTCAAAAGAAAGTTGAGTTTGTATAAAAACCAAAACATGGAATACATAATAACCTTTGAGGAAGTCAAATCAGTTATGTCTAAATTTAATAACAATAAAGCTCTTGGCTCCGATAATTTCAGAATTGAAATTATAAAGAATTTCTGGAGATACAGTCCATCAGTTTTACTAAATTTGTAAAACAACTGCTTTGTGCAAAAGGAATTTCCACGAGAGTGGAAGGAATCTAATTTAAAAATAATACTGAAGGACGAGAAAAGGGACAAAAGTCTCATTAATTCTTACAGGCCGATAGCTTTGCTGTCGGTCGTTGGCAAAATTTACGAAAAAATTATAGTTCAAAGAATTCAATTGGCGTATAATGAGCAAGGCCTGGAAAGCACCAGGCAATTTGGATTTAGAAAAGGTAAAGATACGGATGACGCATTTATAAGCATAAAGAAGGCGATATCTTCTAACAACAAGAAATACACAGTGGCGCTATTTGTAGATATCGAAGGGGCGTTCGATCACATTTGGTGACCAGTTATAGTCAAAAGAACGACTGATGCTAACTGTAGTAGCTCTCATATAGTTGAAAATAGCTCTCATCGTTAAAAAATATTTTAAACGCCGCAAGGTGTTCATAGAAAATAATTCAAGAAAATACATGAGAAAGATGGAGAAGGGATGCCATCAAAGATCCATACTCGGACCATCAACCTGGGTATGGTGTATGAACGCCCTGCTTAAAGACCTCGAAATGGGTATCCCTGAAGAGCAAGTGGAGATTACGGTATATGCGGATGACCTCGCACGCGTGGTGAAGGGCGACACAAGGATTGAAATTACTAAAAATGCAACCAAAGCAATAGAAATAATTAGCAAGTGGTGCAGATTGCACCACTTGAAAATATCAGGATCAAAAACGGTGACTATGCTCATGAAGGGGAACCTGAATGAGAAGCATCTGCCAACCTTTAAAATAGATAGAGTAAATGTGAAATATGTGGAGAAGACAAAATATTTAGGAGTGGTAATAGACAGGAAAATGAACTTTATCGCGCATGCGAGATATCTAAAAGCTAAGGTATCGCAGTTCGTATTCTCCATTAGGAGAATCGCTGCAGAAAAATGGGGTATTAAGCCCAACATATTGAAAATATTATATAGTGCCGTCCCGCTGCCTATAACAAGGTACGGGGTGGTGCTGTGGTATAAGTAAAGGCAAGTAAAGCGATGGTGAAGAGAAATTTGCTGGCTTTCCAAAGAATGATGTTCTTGATGATGTCAAGGGCTTGTCGCACTACCTCAATAGTGGCCATGCAGGTCATTCTTGACTGTAAGCCAATGGATCTAGAGACGTTCGGCGCGTGGAACGAAATGAAAAAAATAACAACATTCCTTAAGGCAAACCACCAGGTAATATCGAAGCACGCGATCACAGAAGGTATCGCTTGGCACTTTATGCCCCCCTCATGCCCCTCACTTCGGAGGACTATGGGAACGCTCCGTCAAAACAACACTTGCTGCGGGAGAACTAACATTCGACGCGACTAACATTCGACGAACTCTACACCGTCCTGACGTAGGTTGAATCGTGCATGAACTCTCGCCCACTGCAACCTATGTCAGTCGATCCTACCAATTTGAATCCTTTGACTCCTGGACATTTCCTGATCCAACACCCGCTCACCGCGCTCCCATGTCCTGACGTCACCGACGTCAAAACTAATCGCTTGAGTCGTTTTCAACTGCGCAGCAGCATTTCTGGAAGCGGTGGCAGGCCAACTATTTCCATCAACTCCAGCAGCGACACAAATGGAGATCGTCTACTTCGGAGCACCTTGGCGTAGGCACCATGGGTAGTGCTGAAGGAAGAAAATTTGCCACCATTGCGATGGAAACTCGGCCGGATCACGGCCTTATACCCAAGGAAGGATGGCATCGCCAGGATCTTATCCATCAGAACAGCCGACGGAGTAGTGAAACGTCCGACAGCCAGAGTGTGCATCCTACCAGTGGACGAAGGAGAAGGACCCGCAAAGAATTAATGGACTCCTAACTCATGTCAAGTGCATGCATGTTAAAGTTACATTCTTGTATAAGCCGCGCGATTCGTCCATGCGTGTTCGATCTGTAGTATCCTATAATCTGTCCATAGTGCAATCTTGCATCTAGTTTCGAACGCGAGGCGGTATATTCGAGAGTGTTTTCACCCTATAATACCCACGATCTGAGTGCAGGTGCGTCGAGGAAAGTTTATCAGTTTTTAAGTGCCCTGAGCAGGCCTGTGTTGCCATACAACCCTGGCCATCTGACCGAGCTTTGTTCCAAGTAGACAAGGCCCTCGACCGTGGATTGAGGCATGGAACCAACTTTCCCAAACACGTGTAAAACACGGGCAAGGTCACCTAAAACGGCAGCGGGCATCCGTCCCCTCCGTGCCCCATCCTGGGCCCGCAATTTTCCGAAGCCGAAGGAAAGAGAACCAAGAGAGCGCTTTCGGCTTGCAAGTTAGAATCGGCACGACTTCCAAACAACACGGGTCTTCTCTCGCGACATCAAACCATCCACCGAGGGGAAAACCCCGCAGCGCGCGAACAACATATACAGTTCACTCATTATCAAAGATCACGCCTCACTACGTCCGCGCGCGAACACGCACATTAGTTATTGATGCACATTAGTGCAATAAATTTTATACATTCGTTAACTATAATAATTCACACGTCAAACAAACAAAAAACAAACTTGTTCGCTACATAAATAATTAAGATTTAAATCGATGTATTGAAACATACCTCGGTGTCCGAATATTTTTGTTACCCACCATACATAGTTTCACCAGAAACTGGATACACATGTTCTGGACAAATTCCCAATAGCGAACTGTAAATTCATTGCTTTAGTTGATACAGGTAGTGATTTGACCTTAATGAGAACCGATCAATATGTTAAAATAGGAGCACCGAAGTTAAGTAATAGAGTTGTAAAATTTCGTGGTATCGGTTCTGAAAGTAATAATTCTTTGGGAGAATTTACGACAGAGGCAGTAGCAGACAACACGTCATATTTAATGACAATTCATGTAGTGTCAGATACTCTAATGCAGCACGCGTTAATAGTTGGCACGAATTTTTTGAACACTGTTGAATTGAATACGAAGGAGGGGAACATTTCCATTTGTAAAATGAGTGATGATAAAATTCCAAACATGTTACGCATAAATGAAATAATATCGAAAAACGATACATCCGTATGTCAATCTCCACGTAGATTAGCGCCGGTGCAGAAAAAAGATGAATGAGCATATGGAAGAATTTGGTGACAAGTTAATATTAAACTACGATTTGTTTTCGTGACAAGTTAAGACTATATACAAGAACTGTCTTAAGTTAACATTTTTTTCTTTGTTGTGAATTGTCGACAGTTCGTAGTAGATAAATTTCTAGTAATACAACATTTACTCAAAGTTCCCGAATTGAATGTAATTTCGAGTCTGAATAATAAACACAAGTTATTGTCACCTCATTCATGCTGATTGTCATTTTTTGTTCGAATTTTCATTTCTTTGCCTTCAAGATCATCCGAAGGCCATGGTATACTAGGTCGTTGAATTCGTCTAGATAAGAGCTGCTATTAAGTCAAAAATATAGAATGCCATTTAAAAAAAACAAAGGTGACCTTGATAATTATCGAGAAAAAAATTTTTTTGAAATTTTTTTGTTGCACTGTACAGCCAATCGAAAACTGACCAACTTTTGTTGTAATTTTTTTTGTCAGATTATCGCAAGTACTTGAAAAATCGTGAATGTTACGTGGGACAGCCTGTACAATCATATTATAGTATTCTTCGAAAAAGCACCAAATGGATGAGGAAAGCTCTCGATGACCTTTGAACCAGTGAGCCAATCCTACCTCCATCTCAGAACCCTACGGGCGTTCGAATCGACCTTCGAATCATGTTTATAGCGACTTCGCACAGTTCTATCCAAGGTTTGCTGGACGATCTCCACGCGAGATGAAATTCTCTCTACTGACTCTTTTTCAAAACGAATTATTACTGGCGACGAAAAATGGATCCCGTGTGATAACAGAAAACGTAATAAACAATAGATGTCACTAAAGCTACACCAACTCCTAAACCCAGTTTGGCGGTTTGAAAGATATTGCTTTGTGTTTAATGGGATTATAAAAGAATCATTTATTACAAGGTGTTAAATCCGAAGGAAACTATTAATTCTGATGTTTATTATGAACAACTGGATCGCTCGAATCAGAACTTAATCAGAAAACTGTGAATAGAGGAAAAATTATTCTTCAACGCACGACTTCAGGCAGCTAGAAAGACACGTGAAAAAATTTTCGAGCTTGGTCGAGAGGTTCTACCACACCCTCCCTACTCACCAGACATTGCACTCTTTGACCACCACTTATTTCGGTTACTGAAATTTTTAAGAAACAAGACCCTTGAAGATGTGAACTAAAATTCTTCAAAAAATCAGGAATTTTATAAAACGGGAATATTTACTCTTTCTATATAGATTATAGAGTGTTACAGATCATGATGAAAACTATATTACTCAATAAAGTACAAATTTTCCCCTTAATTTGTTTTTATTTTAATACCAAGAAAAACAAAAAAAACTTTCCGGTACCCTCAATATAAGTACGAATACCGTCACAGATATAATACGAGCATGCAGTAAAGAAAATTGAATTAAATCAATCCCGTAAATGGGACGATCGACGTCACTTGACTCACGCGAGAAATGTAAAATTATACGAAAACTCAAAAATAAGCACGAAATAAGTGCTTTAACTAATTTCAAAACGGTTCGAAGAAACAGGAAAGATAATACAGACCATATGTGAGTGTTGGTTTTATATGTGTGAATGTATGATATGTATATGTGTGTCGTGTCTGATGTGTGTCGTGATGATTATTTTTTTGTTTTTAAGACTGTGGCCGAAGGAGTCAGTTGTGGAGAAGAAACCGTGGTGTAATGATATAGAAAAAGTGTCAGCGTTATAAACTAACTTGTATTTGTTCAAATATATATTAGTATTATTTCATCCTATGACCCACTCACATCATATACTATATGAAGATGGTTATCATGAAAGATGATAGCTCGGAAGAAGCCTTTCATAAATGAAATTAATCGAAAGAAATGTTTAACATTTGCAAGGAAATTTGTTTCTAAAGAAAAAATATGGTGGAATGATGTGATTTTTGCTGACCAAACGGAAGTTTGAGATTTCTGGATGTAATAGACAGAAAACAGTGTGGCGAAAAGGAAATAAACAATTTGAAAGAAACAATAATCTATAACTGTGAAACATGAAAATGAAGCGTTGATAGGCTGTATCTCTATTGCTGGGACAGGAGAATTAATTTTTATTAGAATTTTAGACAAAAACAAGTATTTAAATATTTTGAAAGAAAATTTTACTACAAATGCTGTATGCAAAATGGCTTTGTAATGATTAACTTGACCTGACAATATTGGCTCAGTGCTAACACTGAGTCAGTAATAATCCTCTTAAAAATGACCTGCAAATAGTTAGGACAAAATTCAGTAGTTGGTCATTTATGCTCCTTTCCTTTTGATCATAATAATTAAAAATATAAACGATATGCTGAGAAAAAGCTTGAGCATTCTTTTCCACCAAGTCGACTGAAGATTTTGTATACGATCCTTGACCACGATTGTGTTAAGACCTTCTCTTCTCGCTGACTCGCATCCAAACAAATGAATCACCTCCCTCACTCCTATAGCAAAAATGTCACGTAGCCGAAAATCTCTGCATAAATAACCGACAAACGCCTCAATAAAGTCAGTCTTATATCAACCAACATATTGAATCTAATTATCCTCATTCATTAATCTTCGTGCGCGGCTATCATTGATTTCTATTGCGATAGTTGCCACTTCCGTCTATTCTGCGTGAAGAAATTAACGCTACCTTCTTCTACCGTGAATAAGACGAATTTTGCGTTACCGCGAACCGAAGTGCGAGGACCATTTTATTGTGAAGAGACCAAATGAGACCCGTCACATTTTGGCGATTCTGCCAGGATCCACTCATGCTACATCAAAGAACAACAGAGCGTTAGAACATCTACGAGACCGGGACTATGAGAGCCGGTCCTATTGATTCACCACACGAATCCACGTGTGGATTTGGTTTTATGTTGTAAGTGTAAGTATGCGTGAGAGTCGAGCGAGGGCGTGTGTGTCGAGAGACAATGGCGAATGTATTGCGTGATGAGTCTTTGTTCTGAAGCGAGTGAGAATCTTTTATTACGAGTACGAGATGAGAGGTTATATTGATTGAATAGATAGTGAGTCCATAAGTGAGAATTATATGTGTTATTCAACTAATATATATATTTATTATTATTAGACATGTTAATCAAGAATGTGTTTTTCATTTAATTCACTCACATCACGAACCTCAAGTCTTCGTTAAGGTAAAAATTCCATAAAAAATATGGCTACAGCTAAAAACAACGAACCCGAACTTATGCGCAACATATTAAATAATATGGAATCACCATGCAACTAAGAAAACAGGAGAAACCCCAGAGAACCTAGGGAGATGCCCTCCGAAAGTTATTGCAATCCATTAAAATAATGGAAGACAATCGCGTACAGCAAGCAAGAGAGCTCAAGAACTTAGGAACACAAGGGTTCATAGCTACAAAGGAAGACACAAGATCCAGAAATCCCACCGCAACAGAGCCAGAGGTCACTGACGACGAAAGTACCGTGAGCACTGCTAGAAACGAACCACCGGGACGAAACGCTGGAACATCGCGATGACCGATGACCATAAATAATCTCAAGGTAACTGACGCGCTCCTAACAGTTGAAACATTATACGGAAAAGACGACATAGGGGTAGAAGAATTTGTTAAATCGGTAAAATTCGCGCGCAATTGCATCAACGATCAAAATAGCCTATTAAAAATGATAATCGCCCAAAAAATAAGTGGACACGAAAAAAGAAACATATTTTGCCACATAAGTAACTATGAAGAATTGTACGAAGCGCTCAGATCGCAAGTCTCGGTACTCATATCAAAAGCAAGAAGTCGAACGAAACTACAAAACATCCGGTAACCGAAATGGTACAATCCTACACCAGCCGTTTCAAACAAACATTAAGCGAATTGGAATACCCTATCCAAGACGAACACTCAAATCCTACTACGCGCAACATTATACTAGAACAAGAAAATAAGGAGGCAGTCAAGTTTTACGTACACAACTTCCACAGAGAAATAGCCCAGTACATCATACCAATGAAGCCAAAGACTCTGATCAGAGTCCAACAAGAAGCAATGGAAATTGAAATATGGACAAAGGAATCGAACCCACACGTAACATGTCCCACCCTACAGGCCGAACAAATCAAATCACTTAAGTCACTCCGCGACAACCAGTCAACGCCCCACAACAATCGATCTCCGCTATCCCGCGACCATTACCTCAACCAAAGGTATGCGAACACTGCAGGAAGCCGAGACACTCGAAGAATAGCTGTTTCAAACTACGAAATTTTCACACCCAGCCTCAAGGAAAGCTACCGCCTCATCGCTCGAACAACATAACTGTGAGGGATGAAACTCAACTGGAAGAACCGGAATACGAGTGTACTGCACACCAGGAAAACTGCAGCACATGCAGCAATAGAAATGCTTGGAAGAAAACGACCAGTGCGATTCCTCATCGATACAGGAGCAGGAATTAACTTAATCAAACAAGACTAGGAAAATAATACCACTAGACGAACTCAAGCAGATTCAATTAGGAAACGATCATCACATACTTCTCCATTTCACATACATGACAATTCTCGGAATCAAATATACTTTTCTAATAATTCCAGACAACTTTCCGTTAACAGAAGAATGCATAATTGGCTTACCATTCCTAAAGAAGATTCTCAATCGATAATCAAAACTTAAGACTAAACGATAATGTACTCTCATTACAGGATTCACCGACCTCAGTCGAAGTACGGTCAGAGCAATACGTAACTACACTTTGCAATATTAACAATGAAACCACTCGTGTTTGCTTCATCAATACTGGTAAGCAACCGTTATACACTACCAATGAGATCTTTCAATCTAAAGAAACCAATAATACCAATAGGATCCATGAACTTGTATCTAAATTACGTCTTGATCAAGACCGCGTATAAAGTCTCAATAACTAAAATCGTCAGTGTCTATCACGATGCGTTCTCGCTTGACAACGATCCTCTACCGACCTCACCAGCCACCCCATCACTTTACATTCGGAAAACCTATTAACGTCAAATCATACCGACCACCTGAAATCCACAAATTAGAAATACAAAGACAAGTCAACGAAATGTTAGAAAAGGGTATCATGGAAAACTCGAATTCGCCTTTCAATGCACCAGTATGGGTAGTACCGAAAAAGAAAGACGCTTCAGGGAAACAGTGATTAGGGGAACAAGGAATAGTGATTGACTTTAGGAAACGAACCAAACGAATAGACGGACCAAGACGCCTACCCTTTACCAAACTCGGACGAGATATTGCAACACTGAGGCAACGCAAAATTCTTTTCGGCATTAGACTTGTCCTCAGGATTCCACCAGATACCAATGAGCCAAAGTAAAAAATACACCGCATTTTCAACGACAGACGGGCACTTCCACTATATTCGGACTCAAAAACGCATCCGCGACATTCCAGCGTATGATAGATACAGCCTTACGAGGTTTGGTAGATCGATATTGTTTTGTTTATTTAGATGATATAATTATATTCAGCAGTACAATCGAGGAACATAACAAAAATTTAGCCATCGTACTTCAAAGATTAAAAGATGTCGGACTAAAATTACAAGCAGACAAATGTGAATTCTTAGCCTGAACTAAAATATTTACGGCATATAGTCACAGCGGAAGGAATTAAATCAAATCCGGTAAAACTTCAAGCCATTAACGAATTTAAGCAACCAAAAACGGTAACGCGGATCAAATCATTTCTAGGGCTCACGAGATATTATAGGAAGTTTATAAGAAATTTCCCGAAAATTGCTAAACCACTAACAGACCTCACTCAAAAGAACGCACCGTTCTACTGGACAGACAAACAAGAAACAGCGTTCAACACCTTGAAACAAAAAGTTAGCGAAAGCCCAATACTCTGCTACTCAGATTTTAAACTACCATTTACACTAACAACAGACGCGAGTAACGGAGTCGGAGCAGTCCTATCTCAGAATAACCATCCCTGTTGCTTTATCTCCCGAACACTAAATGCAGCCGAGAGAAATTACACTACTAATGAAAAGGAACTACTAGCCATCGCATGGGCAATTAAAAGATTGAGACAATATTTGCTAGGGAAACATTTTGTAATTCAGACCAATCATTAAGCACTTAAATGGTTACATAATGTACGCGATCCCTCCTCCAGACTTATGAGGTAGAGACTCAGGTTGAAGGAGTACGACTACGAAATTCAATACAAGGGGTAAAGATGTAGTAGCAGATGCATTGTCTCGACTGCATCTACTCCGTATTAGAGAAGACAAACCGGTAAAACTTAATATAAGAATCAAGAAAAGAACTCCAACATCACTCGAACAACTTGATGACGAATTAACCGAAATCGAAGAAATCCAATCAGACTCTGACATTCTCTACGAATCATACAATGCGTGGAAAACCGACCCGACCAAAGGAAAACTCATCAAACTCTGTCCCAATAAGCCTGACCACACACAAATCACATACCAACAGTTAAGACCATATAACGAAACCAAGGAATAGCTATCACGGTTGGATTCTTTGCTTAGGAACTTAACCTCTTCACTCGAGCGGCGCCGCTACGGCATCCAGGAGGTTTGATGCGTCCAGTCGAAATGCACTGTACCGCCGCTACAGCGTTTTGGAATCTGTTTATTTACGATGTGCGATAAGATATTTTTATCTGAAGTACTTTCGTGGACCAGGCTCGACTTACATTCTTAGCCAAATCTTAGCTTAGTTTACTTAGTCTCAGCATAGCATTCAGTACATGCGAATTTCACGCCCGCATTGAAAATTTTAAAGAACCCCCCCTTACAAGGTGAAGAAAAATTGTCTAAATTGTTTCAAAAGCAATGGTATGCAAAAAGAAAGTTATATTAAACTTTATCGTAACTGAAGATTTAATTGATAGAGTTTAAAGTATTTTACAAAACATAAATTTATTTTATTTATGTATTATTTATTTTATTATGTATAGCTCTCATATAAATTAATGGTGAGTTTATGCTATTGCAATGAGAAAATGAATAGATACAGACATAGACACATTTTAGCACATTGGAATAAGAGAAATTTGACAATGTTTAAATACTTTTACCTTTGAAACAAGTATAAATTTGATATAATTTTTCGATTCCTAAATGCACTATGCTTGAAGATTTATTAAAATTAAATAAATGATTCTATATACTTCTCTTCCCTTTAACATAATTATATGTTTTCTCCTTTTTTTTTATTTTTTTTATCCCTTTCAAAATTTTCAATCCGGGCGTAAAATTCGCATGTACCTAGCATTTGCTTGAAACAGTCATGGCAGTGAGTATAGCAGTTGAAAAGTTTTCGAGCCCTAAAAATATGGATCAAGATTAGATCAGCTCAAGTTCAGACGAATTCGATTTTGCGACTTTGAACGAGGAAATTACATTGATTTCCGACGTATTACGCCACGAAACGAACGAATCCAGTGGAGAAGATAGTGAGGAAGTAAGAGGTGTGAAACGAAAAATTAGAATTATAGATAGTGAAAGTGAAGTCGAAAGTGAAACTGCGGAAGATGCAAGCAGTTCGGAATGGGTACTTTGAATGAGTACAAAGAAGTGCCGCCAAGTATACAATTTATACCTGGCCAAAACCCCACAGCATCACGCATAATTTCCAATATGAAAAAACCAATGGATCTTTTTAAACTGTTTTTCACCGATGAACTCGTGAAGAAAATAATTTGTGAAACAAATAACTATGCAAAAAAGAAATTGGAAGGGAAGACGCTATCCGCAAATTCGATATGGCGAAGTTGGCGTAATATGGAGAATGCAGAATTCTGGGCATTTATTGCTGTTATAATCAATATGGGCACAATGCCGTTGGCCAATTTGCAAGAATATTGGTCGAGGAATAACGTTAGTTATATCCCTTTCTATTCAGAAACATTTACAAGAGATAGATTCAGTCAAATATTCTGAATGCTTCGTCTGACAACCATTCCAACACGCAATACGAATCCGAGAACACGCCTACAACGATTAAGTTGCTTTTTAGACTACACCAATTCAAAATTCTTGGATTATTATATACCGGGCGAGCAAATATGTGTGGACGAGTCGACGGTAAAAATTCAAGGGCCGAATTTCCGTTCTTCACGTACAATCCGAAGAAACCGACAAAATGAGGTATCAGAGTTTATACTCTAGCTGACTCAAACACTGGCTACATTTGTTACATTTTACCATATTATGGATCACTCACAACCGAGCTCTTAGTCAGATCTGATTTACCTGTTTCCTCAAGAATTCCGATACACCTATATAAAATGTTGTTGGAGAAAATTCCAGATGCCCAGGGGCACCATATGTACACGGGTCGCTACTACACTAGTTATGGCTTAGCTCGAGAACTAGCCAAACTGAAATGCCATATTACCGGAACGATCCTAACGAACAGGAAAGAATTGCCTAGGGAAATAAAAAAGCCAAAATTTTCAAAAAAAATCCACGGTAGCGTATCGACGGGGCAATACCTTACTTTTAGAGTGGAAGGATAAGAGGGTCGTCACTTGTTTGACTATGAGGAGTGACACAGGAATGAAGACTGCCAAAAGGATGGCACGAGGTGGTGTAGAAATAATGATCAAGAAACCCAACATTATACTGAATTATATAAAATATATGGGTGGTGTTGATCGGGCGGATCAATATGCATCGACATATTGTTTTCTGCGAAAATCGCTGAAATGGTGGAGTAAGCTTTTTGGGGGGGGGGGCATAGAAACTTGCCTGATCAATTCCTACATACTTTATAAACTAGAAAAAAACAAAAAAGGGAAAAAGCCACACAATCATTTGCGCTTTCTAAAAACACTTGTGGAGCAATTGAGAGGACCATATCGCCAGCATCGTGAGCAAGGGTCGACGTCGCTAACTGATGAATCCCGACTAAATGGGAAGCTTCATATAGTACTAAAAGGGCCAAAAAGGGACTGCAAGGTTTGCTCTGACCGTAACAAGCCTGATGGTAGACGAGAAGTAACATATTATTGCGATACGCGTCCAGACAAACCTAGGATGCATCTTGGAGATTGTTTCACTAAATATTACACGAAAACTAATTACAGAGCATAATATTTAACAGATTTTGTTGTATTCAATATAATAAATAAATAATATGTAGGCGATCATTGGGACGATCGCCATAGGAACGAATTGTTTATGTTCCGAAAAGAGGCTTGTGCCTAGGAAGAGGGATGGTTGATCGAACGACAATCCGACAGATGAATAAAGACTTTTGAGAAGGAAGTACCTCACGCCTCGAATTCTTCACGCCTAATCTATTACAACTTCAGAAGTGGAATTCGACGGAGGCAAATTTTATAGTGCACGATAGTTTTATTTTATTCGTGACTATATATTTTTTTCACAAAATTTTTGTGACTTTTGTGGGCAGTTTTAGTAAATTTAGTGTTGTGATTGCTCGTGAACATTTTAGACTCTGGTGAAATGGCCGCTGGACAGAAATAATCGTTAAGTGACTTTAATAATTCCGAACTCAAAGAAATGTTACGAGAACGAGACCAGATAATCACTGGCAACAAGGGTGAGCTTATCGCTCGCTTATTATATTGTGAGTCTCAGATCGAGAATCGACTGAGGATGGACGTTGAGGAATGTGCGCAAGAAGGAATAGATAACCCGGAGGCCCTTGGATCAGGACAAACGGTTACGGTGACACCTCCGCAGACCATTCAAACTTCGCGGCCTGATCCAAACAAAAATTTTCGGGGTGAGTTGGAACTGTTACGCAGAGAGAAATAGAGAGAGAGCTGTTATAGCAAGAAATCCAGCTTTTACAACGGGAAAGGGAATTGTCAGCTCCGATCTGACTCTAGTTTGATTTCGACCGTCAACGTTCGGACAATAGCGGATTTGCTAAACGAGTTTTCGGGAGAAAATGACAATTTTTCAAATTCGAAAAGGCAGGCCGAATTGTTGCAACACACTTACCACTTTGACGAAAATTCAATGAGAATTTTGATTAGCCTCAGGTTACGAGGGAAGACTTTAAAATGGTTTCACTCTGTGTCGGATCATTTGGAAATTCCAATTTCCACACTTTTTGACAACATGCAGCGACTTTTTGGCTATAAACCTAATCGATTGGCGCTCAGGAGAGAATTTGAGAAACGCGTGTGGCAACAATCCGAAACTTTTCCAGACTATTATCACAACAAAATTACATTGTCCAACAGATTCACGTTAGACTCGAGAGAATTAGCGGACTTGATCATCAAGGGCATTCCCGATTCCAGATTGCGAGACCAGGCTAAAATGAATCGGTTTCAGACAGCAGATGATATTTTGGATGCTTTCCAAAATATATCGCTGGCGGTCGATGTGAGGGGTGATCGTCGCGATACGAACAAGGGACGAAGTGCGACTGTAAGAGGGGGTCCATCCATGGTACGAAAGGATCTCCGATGTTATAATTGCAACGAGACGGGACACTTAAAGACGGATTGCGGAAAACTGACTCGTCAGTGGGGTTCGTACACATGTGGTAATGCTACGCATCAAGCACGGGACTGCCCACAGAACGTCTCGATAAGGAAGCCTTCACCACAGTCGTCCACTCATTTGCTGCAGCCCAGTTCTCCTGATAACCCATTCATGGTACCCGTCGAATTTAGCATTGCTGATATACACGGTAAATTATTCATATGAGGCCATTCTCGATTCGAGATCACCTATTAGCTTAGTTAAAGCGAGTACATTACCGTCGCACGCATACTTACCGATGACCAACGGTAACCGTAAGTATTATGGCGTTAATGAGTCTCTGTTAATTATTGAAAGTATTTTCAGTAGCGAAGTAAAAATTAATGGCGTTGCTATATTTATGAAATTTTTCGTTGTTCCGGATCGGACCATGTCTTGTTTTGTTAGATAGAGATTATCTAATGTCTCCTACCATAAAAATCTCGCTAGGCTGTAAGTTTAATATTGAAAATGTCACTTCGAGTGATAAGGCCGAGGATACTGATTGTTTCGAGCAGCAGATTATGCAAATAGATATTGATTGTGCCGATGAAAACCCTAATTTAAGACACTAATTTACGACTAAATATCGACCCTACCGTTGATTTTACTGTATCCGCCAGAGTACAACAACTTTATTATAAGGAGTTAATTTCTTCTAGGAGTGAAGAAATAGCAACAAGCAGTATGGAAATTGTCATTTCGGTGAAAAATGAACAACCGATTAGTTATAGGCCTCGGCGATTATCTTTTGCAGACAAAAGAGAAGCTGCAAACTATTTTAGATGATTTGCTAGATCGAAATATCATTAGACCCAGTAACTCACCTTATGAGTGAGCCGAAAAAAAACCGGGGACATACGGCTATGCGTAGATTACCGAGAATTAAACAAGATAACGATTAAGGACAATTTTCCGACCCCATTGATTGATGATTGTTTGGACCGTCTACGTTGTAACGATGAATCACTACGAATCACGTACTGACTGTAACAACGACTCATCCACTGACACATAACGATAACAATATCCCACTCTTGCCCAAAAACTCCGATAAAGCAAGCATAAAAGGGCCATCCCCAAATTCCTCAAATCAGTTCCATTGCACCAACTAAACGTAAGTCTTTAAAACTATTGTATTATTGTATTATTGTATAAATAAAAGTTACGCTGGAATGCTACGGTATTCCGGCACATTTTAAAAAGTTGTTCTATTCAAATTCCGCATAACATACGTAATAAGAAACTGTTTACGAAACTAGTTTTAAGAAATGAATTTCATCACGTTAAGATAGCTGAATCATCCATTAAATATACCTCGTTTGTTACACCCTTGGGCCAATTTGAATATTTAAGAATGCCTTTTGGTCTGACTAATGCACCTCGAGTCTTCCAACGATATATTAGTACCATTTTTCTGATTTAATACGGAAGGGTCAAGTTTTAGTATTTTTTTATTATTATTTATTATTTATTTATATATAATTCTTGCCTAGGCGGCTTAGAATTGCTTCCGGTTTACAATGAGTTTACTTGTTTCTTATTTCTACTTTTATATCTAAATCTTATTGTCTACGTATATATCTAATTTGTCTTTTGCCCATCATCTTGTAGGAATACTGTCTTCTATTATTGCTTTTTCTTTGGTATCGTCTTGCTATTTCTCCTTCAGTCTTTTCTCCTCCTTCCTATCTGTCTATTCCTCCCAACCCCTCTACCTTCCTTCTCTCCACCTGTTCGTTTGTCTCTTCTGTGTTTCTCCTTTTCCTTTCCCTCTGTATTCTCTTCATCTACTCTAGTCCTTCCCCTGTCCCCTTCAGCACTTCTTTTACTCTCAAATCTCCTCTCGTGGCCTCACATCTTCCTATCACATGCTCTAATGTCTCCTCTTTCTCTTTGCATATTCTGCACCTTCTATTTTCCTCCTCTCTCCAATATTGCCTTCCTCTGACTTCGTTGCTGCACCTGAACCTATCAGGCTCCTTTCTTTCTTTCTCATCCGCTTAGGGGTCTTCTGGCCTTTCTTTCGTTGCAATTTCCTTGTAGTGTGCGTTGTACTTCGACTCTTCGATCTTTTTTCTCCTGCTCTCCCCTTCTACTTCCTCTATCCTTTTCCTTACTCTCTTTGCAACTCCCTCTGTTTTTCCTTCCTCTCCCTCTCTAACTCTTCCCATCCAGTCCTCATTGATTCCCAGTCTCCCCTTTAGTTCTGCTCTTCTTTCTTCCCACCTGCTTAGTTTTTTCTCCTCCCTCTGTCTTTCCATCTCCCTTATGCATTCTCTCACTAACTTCTTGTCTGAACTTCTTGTGCCTTCTTCATAATTGAACGCTCTCCTTACTGCTTTCGTTTGTATTTCCTCCTCTCTTGTCTCTTCTCTCAAGATGTAGTTTGGTGAGACTTTGTCCAACCCTAGGATCCACTTCATATATCTCCTCTTGATAATGTCCAACCTTCCTTCATCATTCCAGCCCCAGATTTCTGCCCCGTACATCGCCACACTCTCCACTAAGGCCACGAACATCTTTATCCTTCTTTCGAAGTCAACTTCTTTCCTTGAACAACCTTTCTCCAATGTGCCACATTCTTTTCATCGCCACCGCCGCTTTCCTTATCCTTTCCTGTATGTGTTTCTCTGCTTTTCCATTCTTTTCCACTATGTAGCCCAGATATTTCATTTCCTTCACCTCCTCCAGTTCCTCTTTCCCCCACCTCCATTCTCTCCTTCTCCTTCCTCTTCCTCTGCCCCTTTCGAATACCAGCAACTTAGATTTCTCTGTATTTACTGTTAGTCCTTTCCTCTCTACATATTTCCTAAATCTTCTCAGCATCCCCTTCATCCCCACTTCTGTCGTCGCTACAAGCACGATGTCATCCGCGTACACTATCGTCCGCACCTTCTCTCTTCCTATCATAACCCCTCCCTCTTGTACTTCACTCATGTCCTCTTCTATGTCCGGCAGAAATGCATTGAAGAGTGTTGGGCTTAGCGGGCATCCTTGTCTCACCCCTCTTGTTGTCCAGAATTCTTCTGTTATCTCCTCCTCGATCTTCACCATGTTGCCTGTATATTTCTGTAATTCTTCTCCTTAAGTTCCTCTTCACTTCCTTTAACCTATCCATCAGTGCTCTCCTATCGACCTTATCAAATGCCGCTTTCAGGTCTATGAAACAGGCTTCCCTCTTTTTGTGCTAAGTTCCTTGTTGACTAAGTAGTTCAGGACATATATGGCGTCAATGGCTCCTCTCCCCTCTCTGAACCCAAATTGCCCCTCCACCAATTTCCCCTCTATGTCCTTCTTCATCCTTTCATTGAAGATGCTTGCATATATTTTGTATGCCGTTCCTAGTAGAGTTATTCCTCTGTAATTTTTGGCCTTGTCTTTCTCTCCTTTTTTGAATATGGGGCATATTATCCCCCTTCTCCAATCCCGTGATATTCCACTTCCCATCCATATCGTATTAAGTAGCTTGAAGAATACTTCTCCTACTTCCATAGGCATGAGCCTCCATGTCTCATTTTGTATTTCGTCGCATCCTGATGCTTTTTCTCTTTTTAATTTGAGTAGCTGTTTTATTACTTCTTCCTTTGTTATTTTCTCGCTTTCCGCTTCTTCCTCTTCTTCGTTGTGTTCCTGTTTTATCCTGCTTTCTTGCTTGTCCTTGTGTCCTTCCAATACTTCCATGAAGTGCGACTTCCAGTTTTTCATTTCAATACTTTTGTCTATTTTTTGCCTTTGTTTCCTTCCTTATCTGTTTATGTATTTCCACGCTTCATTTTCCGTCTTGATCATCCTTATCTTTTCTTCCTCCCTCCTCTCGTACTTCTCCCTTTCTTCTTCGCACCACTCTTTGTACATCTTTCTTTTGCCCCAGAACTCTTCTCTGCTTATCCGCCTTTTCTTAGTTTTCTTAATTCCTTTCTTAACTCTCTCTTCCTCTCCGTCCACTCTTTGCTGTGCCATGCCCTATCTCCCCTACTCCAAACTTTTACTTCCTTTACCTCTTTCTTTACCGCTTCGTTGACTTTCTTCTTTAGTGCTTCCCATATACTTTCCACGTCCTCCTCTTCAACCTTCCATTCTCTGCATCGATTGTGGTAGCTTTCTATTCCTTCTTTCGACCAATCCGTCGTTCTTATCACCCTACTCTTCTTCTCTCTTCCTTCCTTGTCCTCCTCTTCTATGCTTTTTTCTCCTACCACCACTTCCAGTGATCCGACTCTGTCCTCTCTCCTTCTCTTGCATCAGCTATCTCCTTAAATGCTTCTGTATTTACAATCACCAGGTCGACCACTGATGCCCCCCTTTCTCCTATATGTCCACTCTCCCTCTCGGCCAAAACATCCAATGACTATGAACCAATCCCTGTCTCTCAGCCCCTCTATTAGTATTCTTCCTTCCCTTCTGTGATTGTCTGCATTATTTCTTTTTTGTTCTGACTGTACACTGTTACTATTCGCCAGTTTTTTTTCTTATGCTCTAACTTTATCTCTGCCATCTGATGACTCCATTTCTTGAACTCTGCCATCTCTAAACCTTTTTTTGCCGCCATCATAATTCCTCCCTTTGCCCATCTTGTTCTCTCTTACTGCCGGCACGTACCACCAGTTGAACTTTTCGGATAGTTTACTTTTTAATTTCTCCTCCGACTTCTGCTCCAACCATGTTTCTACCAGACCTACCACATCAAATTTTTCCAGGTACCTCCACACATCCCTGCTCTTGTTCCCTACTCCAGCTATGTTCTAGAAACACAGTTTTAGTCCCTCCTTTCTCTCGCCCCCCAAGCCGCCTCTTTCTCATTCATTTCCTTCTCCTTTCCTTTCTTCCAAACTTTCTTCTACCTCATTCCACTCATACCACTTCTGTTCTGTGCTTATCCCCTTGTATTTTACTATCGCTCTCTTCCCCTCCTCCCTCTTCTGTCTTGCTTTTTTCCCTCAGTTTCTTTTGCATTTCTCTTTCTTTCCATGTAAGGTCATCTTCTATATACACTCCAGTTTTGAGCTCCCTTTTCCTTCTCATCACCTCTCTCTTGTCTTTCCAGTTTTCCAGCTTTGCTATGACTATCTCCTTTCCTCCACTGGTTTTTATTTTCCTTGCCTCCCGTATGTCTACTTCTGTCTTTATATTTTTGCTGATGAACTCTTTCACTTCTTTCCCTGTTTCTTCCTCTTTCCACACCACTCCCCTTATTACGATGTTCGTTTTCCTTCGTTTTCCAGTCCAACATATTTATTCTCTTTACTAATATCCGTTTCTCCTTTTCCCATTCCGCCCTTTCTTCCTCTCTCTCCTCCCTCCATGCTCTTCTTTCTTCTTTCATTTCATTCCTTAACTTTTCTATCTCTTCCGTACATTTCCTTAGCATTTCATTCATATACTTCCTTAGCATTTTTTCTATGCTGCTTTCGAATTCCTCGCTGTATTCTATTCTCGTCGCCTCTTTTTCCCCTATTTCTCCGCCAGGTGTCTCCATGCTCCCACGTCCCATTTGTGGTCCCTTTTCCTTCATGAACTTTTCCATCGTCCCTAATTCCCCTCTTAACTTTATTCTATTCCTTGTTCCTACCGTCTTAGCCGCCATTTTCTTACTCTACTTAACCTCTTTTTTGCTTCCTTCTTGCCAAATTTCTCTATCTCTTCTGCTTCCTATTTCCAATTTACTTTCTTCACGCTTTCTGCCCTTATTACTCTTCTTCTCCCTGCCTCTCTTCTTCCTCTTTTCTTCTCAATTCCCACAATCTCACTCACTCTGTATCCTTCTTCTCACACACGTCTTCACACCCACGCCGTCCAACCGGAAGTCCGGGTCAAGTTTTAGTATATCTAGACGATATTTTGATCGCCACTGATGCAGTAGAAGAACACCTCAATATTTTAAGAAACGTTTTCAAATTGGCCCGTCGTTATAACTTAGAGTTCCGGTTAGATGCTCGTTTTTATACCAACAAATAACTAACTAGGATATTTGGTTGATGAATCAGGAGTCAGGCCGAGTATAGAAAATGTTGAATCCATTTTAAACTACCCAATTCCGCGAAATACTAAAGAAATACAGACATTTGTATTTTTAGCTAGCTACTTCCGACGCTTTATTCCACAATTTTCTATAGTAGCAAAACCTTTATACGATACGTTAAAAAAAATGTTAATTTCCGTTTTGGTCTTCAGGAAAATAATGCTTTTGAAACTCTAAAAAAACTATTAGCAAGTCCACCAGTACTTACCATATATTCACCACACTTACCAACAGAATTGCACTGTGATGCCAGTACTACGAGTTTTGGTGCTGTTTTGATGCAGAAACAATCGGATGGAAAATTGAAACCTGTATTTTACTTTAGTAAACGAGCAACGCCGACAGAATCAAAATACCATAGCTTCGAGTTAGAATGTCTAGCAGCGATCTATGCCATTAAGCGGTTCCACGTTTATTTATCGGGTATCCCCTTTAAGATTATCACCGACTGCGATAGTTTTAGATTAACGCTGTTCAAACAAAGTATCAATCCACGCGTTTCTCGATGGGCAATGTTTTTACAAGAATACGATTTTGAAATCGAACACCGATCTGGATCCAAAATGCCGCATGTAGACGCATTGAGTCGTTGTCACGCAATTCTAATATTAGAAGCAAATACTTTCGAACAAGTTCTTTCCTTCAAGCAGTCCAATCCATTACAAATAAAAATAAATAAATTGGTAAAATTTTATTATTTGTATATGTTTGTTTGAGTATGAATGATTTTAAAGTACCTGTAAAATGCTTCCCTAATATAGCCGAAATCGTCTTGAGTTGCTGGTTCGCGCGAGCGAAAAAGGCCTCGAGTGCAAAAAAGATTAATAAAAACCTGTATTGATGAAGAGAAAGACGAATGGGTATCTTAACTTGATTTGTATGTCCCATAAGACTTCGGTACATTCGGGAACAAGCCACACATCTTTCGAGCTAACTTTCGGACGTGAGGCAAATATCAGCCATCGCTACAACTTCTAGCTTAACGTACAAGAATTATTCAAGCTATGGAAACTTAGGCACCAGAAATACCTCGATAAGGCAAAACTAATTATAAATAAAAATAAAGAACGCTATAAGACAGAACAAGATAGAAAAATTAAGATTAAAAGTATATACAAAGAGGGAGATTTAATTTTACTACACAACGATCATAAAAACTATAAGCTTAGCAAAGAATGGTTAGGTCCCTATAAAATATTAAAGATAAAAATGCCCAATTACCTTTTAGAAATCAACTCCAAAAAAACACTCTTAGTACACGGTAACCGAATCAAACCATATTATTCCAGCGAGTCTCTGCTTGAAGATACAACCCATAAATGACCAGGATACTAAAAGAAGTCATAGGAACTAGCTACATATACCACAACACAGTAAAAATAAACATAATTTTCAAAATAGATGAACTGGAAGAGAACGCACAACTAATGCACAGAATAGCCATACCCGTACACGAATATTGCGCGAGAAACGAATGTCAAAACTCAAAATATCTTACAATACAAAGTAAAATCAGGCAAGTAGGGAAATCGATACAGAAACTAAAGACTATACTACACAAGCAAGTTAGACGAGGACTAATAAACGCAATCGGTTCGATATCCAAAATCTTATTCGGAACATTAGACAGCAACGACCTAAATTTAATTAACAAGAACATAGACGAACTTTTCGTGACCAAAACAAAATTAGTAGCATAATAAAAAAACCAAACCGCGATGATAAAACAAATATTCATGGAAGACCACTTTGAAAGCCTTAAGACCAAACGGAACAACCTACGAGACGTACAGAACACCCTAGCGCTTAACGAGATACTGTTTACCCTAGAGGTACTATATTCAGAATTCATAAACAAAATCAACAAATTTTACAACACTATAATACTAGGGAAAAACGGAATAATCGACACTCATTAATATAGACCAATTTGTACAGGCGTATAAAGAGATAACAAAAACCAAACGCGTTACGATATCCTCACAGAGGGAAAATTTTCAAACTATCATAGACATTAGCAAACTCATAGTCGTAATAGTTAACAATACAGTCATTTACGAAATCGAGATACCTATACTGAAAGAACAAGAATGGACTATCATCAAATATTATTCTATACTGTACCAAATCCAAAATGTATTTCTAGCACCTCTAGTAGACCACGACATGATTCTAGAGCAACCCGGGTCACAGATCATCATCAAAGAATATTACCTAAAACAATATTGTAAGAATATGTAGAATATGTAGGATGTGATCCTGTAGGATCCATCTGAAAAAGAACACAACCCACGCGATACGACTACCATAACGGCTGCCAAACGTCAAAATCAAACGATCACACTGAATGCGGCACGACCATATTCAAAATTGATACTATACATTGATACCTATGTACACACCCAATAGATTACATCGCGATACCACAAAATTCCTTAGAAGTACAAGTTCTGTGCGAAGGAATTAACAAAATCCGACTAACTGGACCCTCTATATTATCTAGCGATAAAGACTGCGTAATATTGTACGAAAATAATGTAATGAAGATTGGAGGTACGGTCAAGGAAATTCAAATCGAGGAAACACCTCAAAATTAACATTTCTTCAGAAAACATTGAATTATTAGAACTCTTTATACCAAACGCGCCATATGTAACTTCAAACTTCAATAGCTACAAAACCTCACTTGACGTCACGTATAACCAACTACAGCAGACTAAAAATTGCTCGACGCATTAAAAGCACCATGGAAAACGCATTCGACATACTACGATACGCAGGATACACATCATTAGGACTAATGACTCTGTACACTCTTCACAAAATAGGATTCTTTACAAAATTTCTTTACAACATTAGGCAAATTTATACCCAACAAACTATGTATTAAAATATGTTGTAATATCACAAAAGTTACACAGAACCCTCAGACCAGTCTAATTCAACCGACCACTCCGAGCGCGTACATGAAACTTCAACCAACCTCCCAACATGTCTATATCAGAGTACAATCCTCGTACGAGCAACACGACTTGGCCCTGGAAGATCTCTCCATACCAAAAATTAAGAAGAAAATCGTACACTTTAGAGGACTAAAATGAATCTAATAACGAAGGTGTGAAGTTCTCGCTGACTCACACCCAAACAAATGAATCACCTCCCCCACTCCTATAGCAAAAATGTCACGTAGCCGAAAAATCTCTGTACCGACAAACGCCTCAATAAAATCAGTCTTATACCAGCATATTGAATCTAATTATCCTCGTTCACTAATTTTCGTGCATCATTGGCTTCTATTGCGATAGTTGCCACTGCCGTCTGTTCCGCGTGAAGGAATTAAGATAATAAACGCTACCTTCTTCTACCGTGAATAAAAACGAGATTTGCATTACCACAAACCGAAATGCGAGGACCACTTTATTGTGAAGAGAACAGACGAGGCACGAGTTATACCCCTTTCGAACTAACCCTTCGGATACAAAGCAAATATGCTCTCTGCTATATCCTTAACTCCCTCATTATCTAAAGACGAACTGTTTAGACTTTGGAAAAATCGACACTCAGAATACCTTAAGCACACGAAGAAAATAACACAACGCAATAAATTACGATACAAACGAGACGAAGATCGTAAAATACGAATTCAAAGCTTTTATAACGTAAACGACCAAGTTCTTGTTCATAACGACCACAAACAGCATAAACTTAGTCCAGAATTCCTAGGGCCATGTAACGTAATTGAAAACAAAAGATCCAACTACTTTTTGAGAATCGGGAAAACTAAAACGTCACTCGTACACGGCAACAGATTATGACCATATCGCTCGTATCCAGGTTGTAGCCCAAGAACAGATAACCATGACTCCGCTAAATGACATCAGCATCATATTTAATACGTGAATGTTTTATGTATTATAGCGAAATTAAGATCAATATTATATTCGACCCCCTAAAGATAAGTGATGACGTCATAAAAATAAGAAACATGTTAGACGAAACTACTAGAATTGTAAGTTGTTAGGTTTAAAGCTAACACAAACCAAGGTAACCAAACTACAGTTAGAATACGACAAACTGCGTGCGCTCTTACACTACAGAATTAAACGAGGCATCCTTAACATAATAGGGTCTGCATCTAAATCTCCATTCGATACCTTAGACGAAAACGACTTACAAACCATTGACGCAAACATCGACAAACTGTTTAACAACCAGAATAAATTATCCCACATTGTACAGAACCAAACCGCGATCTTCAAGGCCATATTACACAGTCCCGAAATGACACACCTCGTATCCGAATTAGATAAATTCAGAGACACTAACTACAAACTCTCTTCAAAAATGAAATTTGATGAACAACTGTCCATAATCGAAGCATTGACAGAAGAAATACAAAACAGAATGGACGATTTTTATAACACTCTTATATTAAGTAAAAACGGAATCATAAATACTAAACTCATTAACGTAAAACTCTTTATGAACGCTTACGAACGAATTTTATGGAAGAATATGTTAAACTTACACATCCCAGCCGAAATCAGCCACTTTCAAACGATAATCGACATTAGCAAACTCAAAACCGTCCTTCACAATGGTAAAATAATATATCAGATCAGCATCCCCATATTAGACGACAAAGAATGGCAAGTCACTAAATACTATGTCATACCAAAGAAAATAGGAAACACATTTTTAACACCTATCTTAAACCACGATATAGCTATTCAGCAACATGAACACTTTATATTTGTAAACAAACCATATTTGCAACAACATTGTAGAGACACATATCGGTAGCATGTATGCGCACACAACCAACACAACAGCGAACTGACGCAAATGAATGTGTAAACCCTGTGGATTTGGTTTTGTATATATTGGATATATGTGAGAGCCTAATGAGAGAGTATGAGTGATGAAACAATGGTGGGAGTAAAAGGCATGACAAATTCCTTTGTCTCGAGACAAGCGAGTGAGATTCCTTTGTCTAGGAGCAATCGTCGTGAGGTAGCCACTGAGTCAACATCGAGAGTAGTCGCAATCCAGTCGTCGTCCAGTCCAGTCGAAGCAGTGAGATAACAAAGTAGTGAGAATAGTAGTTCGGTCATGTAAGTGTGAGAGTTCTGTATAGTGAGCATATATATTATAAGAGCTATGAGAGGGTGAGATCACGTCTAGTGGATAGTATAACTATTATATCTATATTCTACTCTACTTATATATATGTAAATATATTATTAAGGTATGTTAATCGAAAGAACGTATTCCTTTTAATCCACTCACACTTTCTGCAGTTGACGGTTATAGAACGCGTGTAGGAAAGAGTATTGTATGAGAGATGCGAGAAAAAAATAGAGAATTGAAGTAAATAAAAGGGATTTAAATTTCAAGAACGAAGACAAAGAGGGTAGAATAGGTACCGTAGTGGAGAGACAAATAGGTAAATAGAATTGGAAGTAGAAAGTAAGCGAATAATAGAGGAAATAGAAAAAAAAGGAGGAGGACGGAAAGCGTGGAATACCCAATCCTATTAAAAGCGGAAATAGAAAAAGACAGTACAATAATGAAACAGAAATAATCACTAAATTTAAGGTAATTAATATAAATATGTAGGAAATCAAGAAAATTAGGCGAAAAAGATTAGTTTGTAGGCTGAAAGTAGAAGCACATCAGAAAAAAAAAGAACAGTTGACTCAGAAAACAAGGAAACAAGAGACAGAGAAGAGGAGGCGGTTCTAGGCACTCCAAACACTGAGAGCAGAAAGAGAAAAAGACATCCGAGAGAAGAAAATACAAGCAGAGAGTGCTAAAATAGTAGGAAAATGATGGAACAATGGAGTGGACTCTCTGAGAAGGAAGGAGATGCAGAAGAGAAGAAAAAGAAGGAAGCAACACCAAAAAGAACTGATATGAAGAAAACCCCACAAAGGAATGAAAAAGTGAAGGAAAGGAAGAGAAGGAACCACCGCAAGGTATGTTAGATATAATAATAAGCAGAATAGAAGGCATACGATCAGAAATAGTACAAGGAAGGGAAGGGTTAGAAAAGGAGATAAAGCAAGAAATAAACGGACTAGCCCAAAGAATAGAATGCGAAGAACGATGGAAAAGAAAGGAAGAAGAGTTAGGTAAGAAAATAGAGGAGGCACTACAAAAAATAAGGGAAAGCGAAAAGGAAAGAAAACTCGAAGAAAGAACAGAAATAATAGGAGTAGTCCTAGAGAGGGTAGAAGAGAAACTGAAGGTAAACGGGAGAAGAGAAGAGGAAACAAGGCAAGAAGAGGGGAGGAAGATGTGAGAGGAAATGAGGAGGATTAAAAGGAGAATGGAAGAACAAGATAGGAAAGAGAGAAAAAATAAAATAGTCATTAGGGGCCTAAAGATGAAAAACAGTGAGGCAAAGAAGAAGGTAGAAGAATTCATGGAGGAAGAATTTAATATAAAAGAGGGAATAAGTGGGATAGAGACAAGAGGAAGGGGGAAAGAGTATAATATAGCAATAGTAGAGATGAAAGACTGGGAAACAAAGCAAATGTAAGCCATTGTAATGGAAAAGAAGAAGAGACTGGCAGGAAAAAGAGTGTACATAGATCACTTGACAGAAGAGAGGAGAATTCAGAGGGAACTGAGAGAGAGAGCAAGGAGAGAGAAGCAAAAGTTAGGTACGGGAAAATATATATAGGAGGTAAATGTTATAGATGGAACAAAGAAGAGGACGAGATAGAGAAGAAGGAGTTTTTTCGGGAGAAGACCCACAACTAAGAAGAGAGGAAGCAGGAAATAAAAAGAAGCAACAGGAGGGAATAGGAGGCACACCACAAGAAGCGAAAGAGAAGAGAAAGACCAGAGCTAAAAAGAAACAGAACAGCAAAAGGGGAAGGCTACTATTTTGGAACGTGGCGGGCTTGGAAAGCAAAGAAAGAAACTTCTGGAAATATGTAGAAAAATTCGACTTTGTGGGAATGACAGAGACTTAGGTAGACCAAAAAGTATGAGAAAGATTAAGAGGGAAACTCCCAAAGGATTTTGACTGGAACTGTCAAGCAGCAAAGCGAGAGAAGAAAAGAGGAAGAGCCCGAGGGGGGATTATTACAGAAATTAAAGAGGGATGGGAAGGGATAGAGGAAACCAAAGAAGTAGATGGTATAGTAGGCAGGATAGTAAAAATAGGAAAGGAAAAATGGAATATTTACACAGTCTACTCCAATAAAGAGCTGGGAAGATTGGTAACCGAGGTAGGGGATAAACTGGGGTAAACGAAGGAAGAAGTGGTAATGATAGGAGGCGATTTTAACGCCAGAATAGGAAGGGAAGGAATGTTATATAACGGAGATAGAGAAGAACAACAGGAAAGAGAAAACTCAAAAGATAAGGTGAAAAACGGGGAGGGAGTAAAGATGCTGAAAATGGTGGCAGAGCAGGGTTGGCACATCCTAAACGGCAATATAGAGGAGACGAGAATATACCTACGTAGAAAAAAGAGAAGAGTCAGTCATCGACTACGTGGTGACAAATACAGTAGGCATAGACAAGATATTAAATTTCAAGGTGGGAGATAGGGTTGAATCCGATCACCAACCGCTAAATGTAACGGTGATGACAAAAGGCGGAAGCTACCCGGAGGAAAGGGAAGGACGGATAAAGGAAGTAGTATGTTGGAAACCAGAAAGCGTACGGAAGTACGAGGAGACAAAATATTCAAGGAGGAGGAGGATACAAACAAGGATTGGGAAAGACTAAAAGGAGCAGTAAAAGAAGCCATGGAGTCAAAACGCGTAGTGGAAGATAGGGCAGAAATATTGGTGGGACAAAGAGTGCATTAGGGAGAAGAGAAAAGTGAACCGATGGTATAAGTATAGACAAGGAAAAATAGAAAAGGAGGAATACCTAAAAAAGAAAAAAGATTTCAGGATCTTCTGCGAGAACAAAGAAAAGTGTAAAAAGCAAGAAGGACAAGCTGAAATAAGAAAGGCGAAAACTGAGAAGGAAATTTGGACTTATATAAATAAGAAAAGAAAGGAAAAGAAGAGCAACGAAAACAGAATCAAAACAGAAACATGGAGAGACCATTTTAAGAATTTACTGAAGGAGGCGGACGTAAGGATGGTCGGAGAAAGACGGGAACAAATAACAACAGAAGAAGACATACCGGACTTATCAGACGAAGAAATAGAGAAGCAAATAAAAAGATTGAAGAAAACGAAAGCCACAGGAGGAGACAAAGTCCCGAACGAAGCATGGTTATTCAGCAAAGGAAACACAAGAAAAAAATTAAAAGAAGTGATAAGGAAAGTGTGGGCAGGGAAAGAGTTCCCAGAAGACTGGAGGAAAGCTGTAATAACCGTGCTACACAAGAAAGGCAACACAGAGGACCCAGAAAATTACAGAGAGATAAGCCTCCTGAGCACGGCGTATAAAATATATGCAGCGATTTGGAACGAAAGTCTAAGGAAGAAAACGAAAACAAAAAGAATACTACCGGAATCACAGGCAGGCTTCAGACAGCACAGAGGAACCATAGACAACGGGTACATATCGCAACACATCGTGGAAAGGGAAACACAGAAAAAGAGAGGGAAAGTATATGCCATGTTCGTTGACTTGAAGGCGGCGTTCGATGCAAAGGGGAAAATTATGGAAGAATATAGTATAGAAAAAGGTCTAATAGAGAAGGTAAAGGAAATATATGAGAAAACGATAAATGTGGTAAGAGTAAATGAAGAAGAATCAGAGGAGTCCTGGACGGGAACCGGGCTGAGGCAGGGGTGTCCTCTAAGTCCGACGCTGTTCATAATATACATAGCAGAGATGGAAAAGAAACTAGACAAAGCACAGGTTGGAGGTGGAGTTACGGTAGGAAAAGAAAGATTTTACTCCTTAGCATACGCGGACGACGTGGTCTTACTCGCAACCAAGGAGGACCTAAAAAATACGATGAAAAGGTAGGGAAGTATCTAGACAGGAAAGGCTTGACGCTGAACGTAGACAAGTCCAAGATAATAACATTTGGAAAGGGAAGGATGAAAACGAGGAATCAGGAATGGAAATGGAAAAGGCAAGAACTAGAAATAGTAAAGGAGTTTAATTATCTGGGCATAAGATTACAAAGGAATGGGAATATGATTAGGCATATATATACAGTACTGAATCGGATTTGGGAGATAGGAGAACGCAAATTTAAACAAGATTTCAAGATGAGGATGTATGTGTGGGACATCCTGATAGCGGGAATTCTACTGTACGAAGTAGAACTGTAGGGATTCCAAGAAAGGGCAGAAGTAGAGAGGCTCCAGACAAAGTATATAAAATGGACACTAGGCCTGGACATATGAACCCCGGAGTACATAACCCTGGAAGAGACGAAAAGGGATAAAATAAGAGTAAGGGCAGGGCAAAGGATTCTAAGCTTTGAAGAGGGAGTAAGGGAGAATATAGGCCGGACTCTAGTAAAGGAATGCCTAAAGGAAAAGGAGGAGGAAAGACAGAAGACAAAGAGCATGGAAGAAAGGGAAGAATATTTAATAAGAAATGGACTAAGTAAACTCGGATTGGAACAAGAAAGAAAGGAAGAAGCGGCAAAGAAATAATAGAGAGCCTGAGAAGGAGAGACAGGGCCAAGTGCAACATAGCAAAATACAAAAATCAAGGTACAATGAAAGATACAAGCAGATCCAGACAATAAGACTACCAGAATACCTAAGGAAACCAGGAAACAGAGAAAGCCAGCAGCTAATGGCCCAAGCTAGATGCGGATGCTTGGAAAGATGGAACCGATACTGGGAGGACGAGGAGAAAAGAAAGTGCGAGCTCTGTGAGGACGCCCCAGGAACACTGCAGTACCTAATGAGAGACTGTAGGATGACAAGCAGAGAGGTAAGTCTAGAGGACATCATGAGAGGCAAAAGAAACGAAAAAACAGAAAAATGGTTAGAAGAAATCAAATGGAAAAAAGAAGCAAGGTCAAGGAGGCCAGAAAGAACGGAAAGTGAGAAGACGACCAAAGACGGGCAAAGGTAATACGCGGCACATTCGTAGGGTAAACAAATAGAGCAACAAGGAAGAAACTAATGAAGAGCGAGTGTGAGAAACAGAGAGAATGAAAAAAAGAAATGTAAAACCAAATCCACTTTCATGGCTGTGAAGCCGAAAATAAAATTATCTATCTATCTATAATTCTTTACCTAAAAAGATGATGGAAGATCGAGGACTGGAAAATGGCGGCACGGTAAAACCAGCAATTAGAGCGATCGCTCTCCACTGGGAGCAATGGGCGGCTCACGGGACGGGAAAACTGACTTACAGAACAACGCAGCTAGTCACCGAAGCATTCGTGTAGCATTCGGCGGCGAATAAGCGCCGAAACGACAGCGGCATGTTAAGTGTGTGGAGCCAACGCTGACACAACACTAACCCAAACCTAACCCAACACACGGTTGAAGAATGCCCGTCATTCAGTCAGCAAAGAAGAAGGCTGAAGGACGTGATTGGTCCAGACATCTCGCTAAGCGCGATTATAGGCGCTTTGATGAGAAGAAAGAGAGAGGAACTCGCCGTCACGCAATTTTGCGAAGAGGTAATGACGATTAAAGAAGCGAAGCAGAGAAGTCTGGAGGAGGAATACCCGGCCAAACAAAAAAGGCGACGAAGACGAGCAAGTGCCGCGGCGTGAGGATAAAGAACAGCCCAGCGATCGCGGAGTACCCGTAACCCCCCCCCCCCTCCAGCAACCATCAGTCAATAATAGCACTAAATAAATAAACAATTAAATTAAATCCTCTTAGCCAATATTCGAATCCACTGACACAGAAACACTCCCAGTAACAATGCAATCACTCCAACTCCAGACACAACCGATACGATAACCTCCATCCACCACACACCACCC
Source organism: Tetragonisca angustula (assembly GCA_036937485.2). Lineage (NCBI taxonomy): Eukaryota > Metazoa > Arthropoda > Insecta > Hymenoptera > Apidae > Tetragonisca > Tetragonisca angustula. The sequence continues at coordinate 544,836 of JAWNGG020000089.1, read as the reverse complement.
ACATCAACACTCCAATAAAACCACTACCAGTGCAATCCTGAGGTCGCGAAACTTGTTTTCTCCCATATCCCAAAATACCCTTATCCCACTTCAACACCCCACCACCCACCACATATTGACCATCTCCCACAATTACTTTAAAACCCCACCACCTTCAAAATATTATGCAACCGGAAAATGCACTCCCTCAAAGCCCCACAAAACATTTTTTTTTTTCTTTTCTCGCAGAGTTACAGGGATCCCGACAAACGATCAGGCAACAAAAGGAAAGATGCGAAAGATGGAAAAAGCAATCTCAACACGAAGAAAACTAGAAGACACGATACGGCAGTAGCAGCCGATACCGTGGACATAAACACCAGAAAAGGACAAAATGAAAGGACAAAAGGAAAGGACAAAACACCAGGACAGAAGCCGCAAGGCAGATGGAAAGAGGCAGCGGAAAATATTCCGGTCCCGCGGCCTCGAATCAGCACAGAATGCAGGTCACCGTGAAGGTTTTAGTCGGTAGGAATCCGACACTACCCAAGCTCCGTAATGGACTGGGTGTCTTATGCAAGATTTCGTCCACGTATTAAAAGAAAAAAAAAAATGGTGTAAGTCATAAAAAACAAATAAGATTGTACACATTATTAGAAAGGTATAATTTAGTACATATATTGTTATATAAAGTATGTATACTTTTTTTATATGAAACATGTAATTGTGTTATATGAAATACTGTGCCGGACAAAATGATAGGACGTTTGATATATATGGTATATGTATAATAAGATATATGTACATTCTACACACCTTATGTATTGGAAATGCCCTCTAAACTAATTGTATGGTAAATGTTAAATGTTTATATTATACACGAACGAAGCCAGAGAAGAAAATATAAACATGAGTTGAACCTCACTCGGTCAAAATGATAGGACGCATTGATTAGAAGCGGACATTTTAATCTGCCATTTATCTACAGTACTGATGCAGTTAATTGTTACAATGTAAAATAGGTCGAGGAAAATAATTAAACAGAAGTGAAATCGATCGAATCTTATTATTGCGGTCAGAGAATTATACCATCGCGAAAATTGCAAAGTTATTAAATCGGAGCCGTAATGTCATTAACAATTTTTTAAAGAATCCGAAAATCTACGGGGGAAAAAGAAACAAAGGGGAGACCTCGTGCAACAACAGAATGTGGCAGACGGGCTATACTACGCGTTACTTCAAATTATAAAGGAACAGCAACATAAATCGCTGCGGAAGCGGGATTTCCGGCTAACGTTCGAACTGTACGACGTATTTTACAAGTAGTCATATTAAACACAAAAAATTGAAAAGAAGAAATAAATATTGTTAAATAAACAACATAAGGAAGCCCGTTTAAAGTTTGCTCGAGATCATGTTCTATGGAAAAAAGAAGTGGAGATGTGTGATTTTTAGTGATGAAAAAAAGTTTAATTTGGACCGCCCTGACGGCTGAAATTACTATTTTCATGACCTGAGAAAAGAAGAACAATGTTTGAGTCGTCGACAAATGGGCGGAGGTAGTCTTATGGTATGGGCCGGGTTATCATGGCAATACTAATATCAACTTTTTATTTAATTTTTGGTTTAATTTATATAAACAGTCAAAAGTATATAGAACTAATAGAAGATCAGTTAAGTAAGCACGCGATCCGAATTGCAGGCAATAATTATATATTGTAGCAGGATAATGCTGTAATACAGTTCAAAGACAGTTAAAACATTTTTTAGTTCTAAAAATATGACAGTTTTGGAGTGGCCAGCCCGCTCTTCCAATCTTAATATAATTGAAAATATTTGGGCAGACCTGTCAAGATGTGTATACGCGAATGGGAAGCAATACAAATATGTCAAAGAATTAAGAGACAGTATTATTAAAAATTGGAGTCTCTTAAAACAAAAACGTATTAAAAAATTGTACAAATCAATTCCTAAGCGTTTATTAGATGTTGTCCAACAAAAAGGTGGTCTCACTAAATATTAATATAGCGTTGAATAAAATATTTTTTTAATTAATCATTTTGATTAAAATCAATACATTTTTACATTATTTTCCTTAAATCTCTTTGTGCATGAGATACAAACTTATGATTCATTATGTTCATCTCTAAAATAACATATCTACATAATATGTAGAGTATCTAAAATATACGCATACTTCATTATATTGTGCGAAACATTCAAAAATATCAAACGTCCTATCATTTTGTCCGGCTGTACATATCTTTATCTTTCAAGTGTGCTATCATTTTGTCTGCGTTGAATTATGTCTTTCTTTCCTAACTAAGAAAACTCATTGAAGTAAAGTCAATCTATGTTATGTCTATATATATGTGTAGAAGATACGTTTTACATATCACTAAAAATTTTCACACTAACATAATCCTAATACAAGAAAATAAAGATAGCACGCGTATGCTATCATTTTCATCTGTGAGTGTATATTGTGTGAAAGAAACTGGAACACACTGAAATATCTGTTAAAGGATTGCAAGGAATTGGAAAATGTTGAGTTGAGAGAGGCTGATATAGTGTCAGGGAAGGTAAATAGTGACATTGTAACATGGTTAGCTGAATTAAAGAAGAAGAGGATAGAAAAGAGAGCGAGTGGAAGAAATGAAAAAGGCGGCGTATGGGAGGACAGGACAAGGTGGAAGAATGAGTGTAGATTAAGTCCTAAGAATATAGTGTAAATTAAGTCCTATTTCATGGCCGAGAAGGCCGAAATAAATAAATAAATTATTATACATATATAGTAAAATACGTTTGATGTTCCAATGCAAATTGTTCATTCGCTAAACATTATTCTTTATTCGGTTATCACTCTTAAATGATCACATAATGACAAACAGAAGAAAGTTCAAAGAATGAAAAAAATTAAAAGGAATCGTATAAAAATTTAGAAAATTTTATTATACAACATAGTTATAAGCAACCAAAAGTTTCCAATTACTGAGAAAAAAAGAAAAAGAAACCAACATCACACGGAGTTCCCAAGCGGTCACCCATCTAAGTACTATCCGTCCCTAGAATTGCTTAACTTTCATGATTGGACGAGAACGAGTGCATTCAGTTCGGTTTGAACGTTGATTGAGAATGATGTATTTTTATACGAATTTTATGAATCTTCATTTTAAGGCTTCACAACGATTTCGTATTTAAAAAAAAAAACATAATATTTGGCAAACATAATATTTGACAAAGGAAAATTACAAAGTACTTATCAGCAAGAAACTATTACACACTTCAAGAATATTAGTTAAAGGCAATTATTATAAAAAAATAAATAAAATTAAAAAGGAAAAGAATTTAAATACTTTGTTAATTATATTCATAATAATTTCCATTTTTCCAATAATAATTTCCATATTCCAAGGAATGTTTTTTTTCTTAATTTCATTGTTATTTGAAGAGAATTAGCTTTCAAGTTTTTTTTCATTATTATTATTATTTTATAAATCTGTTCTATCACAAATAAAATAGTGTTCTGGCGCAGAACAGAACCTTTCGAGGCGGTCAGCGAGGCTAATTCGGAAGAAACCTCGACCCTGCCGAGGATTGCCAGATGTCCTGACATACTCTCCTCCAAGAACACTTTCTCTGGTCTTGGAGGGAGGGACAGCATGTGGAAAGGCTCGGTAGGGTAGAAACAAGGCCCAACCTGGGACAAAAGCCTCCCTGGCCGGCACCAGAAAGTCGCATTAGATTCGAGATCACGTAGAACAAGTACACATCGGGAAGTCAGTCCGAAACAGTCACACGCAGTCAGTCGGTCATTCCACAGCATTAACGAGGAGAGCTATCGTGCCCTCTCCCGACTCACAACACACTCACCACAATCAACATCTGTATAGTAGATAAATATAAGTATTTATATACTATAACTACCGTTATATATTATAACTACCATTCACCGTTGCGCTGCGCCGTAACAAATAGTACCCATATTTTTTTAAATATAGTCAATAAAAACTGAAATATTTTGTGGTAACTCCACGCACAAAGTTAAAATTAAATAGTCTGCATATGCATGTTTCTTTAAAAATAAATCGTAAGGCAAGGAGTTAATAAACGTTTCGCTACGAAAAAAATTTCTCTAGATTAAATGATTGGATTGAAATCCAGGTGGTTGAACTTCAATTTTTATGGTCCATAAAAATATCGACAAAAATATTAGAGTTCCATCACTTTCACATTGAAATGTTGTAAAAATGACTTTGAAAAATATTCTTTACACTTATAACGCCTTAAATGTATGAAAAATAATGAAAATTTTCGTACACTTTAAGATCTATGTACATGCTAATACTTTGTTGCACCATACTATATCACTATCTCTATCTTGATGATCTGTTTACTTTTTGCCACACAGACAGATTAATATTTGTAATCGTTTTGGCAAATGACATAAAATAGGAGAGATGACACATTCTTTTTACTCTAACCAATCATACTCAAACAGTATTTGAAAACTTTATTAAATAAATATGGAATAGAAGATCGTAGAAATGCTGAATCAGAAATAGATGTTAATTTTATGTTTGATGAATTAATATTGTAAATAAATCATATTACAGAATAAATAAAATTCTTATAAATATGCAACAGTAGATCAAGACATAATTCAGCAATTTCAATACACTATTTAAATCAAATAAAAGTCTAGAAAAATTTTAGGATATACAAAGTTATAAATTGAAATATACTAAAAATGAATTTACACTTGGTTGGATATATAGATGCAGACTCAACATGTTATACAAATACAAACTGACTATTTGTTGAACTATATATAATTAGACTACAGATTTTTATGCATTTGTAGGAAATTTTAAAATATGAAATTGTACGTTGTATATAAAATATGAAAAAAATATATAAAATATCCAAAGTACAATTGTCTTTATAATATTTGATACATAAAACAATTTTCTATAACAATATGAATTTGCATAAAAATCTATAGTCTAATAATATTAAGTAAAGCATGTGATAGTAAAAGCATGTGAGAGAGAAAAATACTCAGATGAGAAAAAGTTATAACATGCGGATGTTAAATCTCATTTTGTAAAACACGAAATCAAAAAGAATATTATTCGTATTACATTACATTAAATATATTCACAGTTAAAAACAATTAACAAATATTTTAATAAAACCATTATTTAAAATCTTGTTTAAATCATTCGTAAAGAATTTGGTTTCTATAATAAAAATTGATATTCAGTGAGAGGTAGTTAAGTTAGAATATTATATTATATATAATAGTATTGTAGCATGGCATGAATATGATAAGTATAATCCAAATAAAACCAAATTGTGGATATATTCATGATATATCTTTGTTATAAACACAAATAATTTCAAATTGGAAATAGAATATTTCAAAACAAAAGATAGATAAGAATTAGATAAGAACTTTAGGTAAAGTCTGAATAATTCATATAGTAAGAAAATATTATATAATCTAAAATACTATTAATTCTCTATTTTTAGAGACTAATAATTAATAAATAATCTAGAATTATTTTATTAATTTTTTTAAATTTAAATACTCTAATTTCAATTGGTAAACAGAGAAAGAGACAAACAAGCATAATGTAAGCTTTATCTTTCAGACTATAACAAACATAATATATTTTTAAAGTATTATTATTTACTTGTACGAAAATTAAACAAAATATCTGTGTTCCAGTTATACAAAATATTTTATAAATCAGAATAAAACATAATCAATAAAGTATATAAAGAATAATAAAATATAATAAAGAAGTCTAAAACATAAACAAATATATTATATATATACATATTTAAATAGTTTATCACTTTTAAGACTATAATCCTCCTCATTTTATGATCCCTATAAGTTAATAGCTATAATATTCCCCAAGCATCATAATATTGATCATTTTGTTATTATAATATGAAGAATAGTTGAAGAATAAATAAGAAAAAAAAGATTAAATAAATATATCATTCAATATAATGATTCAGAAAATATTGCTGTAAAATATTACAAAAGTTAGTAGAAATTGAACGTTCTTAGAAGAGCCATTAGATATTTGGAAAGATGTAATCTTCTTGACAAGCAGCATATTTGAAGTTAAGATAAAAGGAAATTGGTGTGAAGAAAAAAAGAAAAGCATTAAGGAATAAAAATATTAGATTCACAATAATTGTATATGGTCAGTATTATGCAATAAAGCATAATATTAATAGTATTACAACTGATTGTGAGACTATATATGTCTATAGAAATTAAAAAATTTACATTTTGGAATAATGGAAAAATGTACATATTTAAATATTTCAAAAATTTAGAAAAATGCTAAAAAATTGAATCTTTTAAATCATTTCTCGTTTTAGTAAAATAACACCCTAAACGCAAATTAGAATTAGAGAATAATTGTTATATAACCCCATATTTTATAAGCAATTTCTTAATCTCCCAATCAATGGAATCAAGCATATATGAAGTGAATTAAAATGTCATTTGCAGAATATATTTTTATGACAAAACAGTTTTAAATTTTTAACACTAATAGATAATTTCTTAATTATTAGAAATATTTTTTTACTAGAATAAACTTAATGTATAATTACTTTTTCTCTATTGATTTCTTTTTGTATTGAAACTTTCCTACAGACTTTCTATGTATTTGGTATTTGAATTGATATTATAAATAAAATTATTGTGACATATCTTTTTTGAATGCTATATGGATATATGTATGATACATGAATATGTGTGATTGAACTGAAATTTCAGTTTTAAAAGATTGTAAACTGAGAAAATTTTTTTTCTCTTAAAATATAACTCAATAAGATGAATTGAATGACGTATTATTTGTTAACCGAAATGTTTCTTAGAAATTACAGTTTTTAAAATTACTTTTACTTTGTTTTCAAGTAATTTTCTAGATTTTACTTCACACAAGATTATGTATTATAAATTATTTAAATGATTTCGACAATTAAAATTTAATGACAAAACAAAATTTCATCATCAACTGAAATTAATAGTGATAAATTATTATCGTTACTCACCACGTGTCCAATACCGCTAAAATATCGTAAAAAAACAAGACTATTCCCTACTAGTTCCCTACTAGTTAAAAATTTCCACATTTTAATTTAAATAACTTATTACGTCAAAATTAATATCACTTTTCAAATATTAGAACTTTGTACATTTTTTATATCAAAGCGTTATTTCCGTTGTCCCTTTCTAAACTCTCTAATTTCAATATACATATTTACTAAAATATTCCCATGTTCACGTGGCGAACATTCATTGTCAGTTGTCCAATCAAAACACACCTATCTCACCATTTACGCGGTACTCTTTTTATGCAGTAAATTACAACACAACGCGGTACTGTTTATACGCATAAAAAACGGTAAGACAATATTTAATTTAAACATATAAACGTTAAAATCAGTCTTAAACAATCGGTCTTAGCAACGATATATTATTCAATACACAATAAGTAAGCAACGTTTTTACTGCACTGTTCAGATTTATACTTTATATTGTAATTTTAACCCAAAACGTTTAACAAACGTTCGATAACACGAAAAAAGAGAAAATCTATTTTTGGATATGAAAATGAAAATTGTACTAACAGACTTTTCAAACCCACGTGGATACTCTACGCACATGGCGGGACGAGTGTGCGTTTCCTTTAATAATCAACTGTTGATGCTACTATCGATAGTTATCGATGATTACATCACTATCGAAAAATATCGATAGTTCACTTATACTATTTAAAATCATTTACACCATTTCATTTACACTATTAAAAGAGTAGGTAATTAAAATTAAAAAGGATACATATTTATTATAATAATTTCTAACATCGTAACATAGTCTATTGTAACTATCTATTATAATAAGTTAATAATGATTTGTTAAAGCATTTCTTTGTTATTATCACAACAAAAGAAAATCGTCAAATAAAGCACACAATAAAGAAATATGCAATTGTCTCTTTTAACTTCTTTAAAAGAAAACTCCTTAAGAATATTTCAATCTATATAGTTTAGTTAATTGCCATTTTTCAAGCTTTCAAAATTACTCACAATAATTCGTATCAAGGAACTTTAGTAATGACGAATAACAAAAGTACAATAGAGATCTAATAACGATATCATTCTTCAAATTCTTGAAATCCATCCTAAACTCTTCACGAAAGGGAAGAAAATAAAACTTAATGGATTCTCGGCCATGCAGGAACTTTTAGCAAAGTAAGCCAGGCTGCCAGTGAAACCGCCAATCTAGGAACTACAACCGACAGCAACACGGCAGATAATACATGGGCGACTTGATTAACGAAGAAACTAGTACAATGGGAAGTTGAATGAAAGCAGAAGGCTCTTCTAGGCATTAAAATATCACTGAAAATTATAAAAAGAATTTCACTTTATCCAGAAGAGATCAAGTGGTCACCAATCAAAGATCAGAATTAGTCACTCCAAAATTACTCATTCTTACGTTCTTTCAAAGAATCCAGCACAAATATATAGTATCGGTTATTATAATTAATCTGTAATTATAATTTTAGTTATGCTTAAATATAACAGATGACCTGTTTGTTGATCGTAAAAATACGATAAAATATGAATGTGATGCAAGAAACACAATGTAGACATGGGGCGCTTTTCTTTTTGAAAGGAGCAGAGTTGAAAAAACGAGTCGTGAGAGTCGAGTCGTGAGAGAGCATTCTGAGTTGTTAAAAAGTGTCGATTGTGCTGTTAAAAGAGTTTATTTGAGTTGTTAATTCGTGTTGATTGAATGCCTAATGATAGAAAAGAAAATAATGATTATAATCTAAACGCAGCAAAAATAACACAATCATTAAAATTTATGGAAATAAAATCTTACATTTGGAATTAAGATGAATATTTAAATATTTATTTATAGTAGTCGACGTTACTATATATATTATAGGTGCTAATTGCCTTGTTCACATTAACAGTTAATCTTAAAAATAAAAGGATTTAAGTACATCATTAACAACTCAGGCAAAACTGGAACAAGCTAATATTTTCGGAGCGTCTACTATGAATTCTCAAATTGCTTTTAATGGTATATTAAATGAATTTACAGAAATAACAAGAACTAAATTTCAACTAAGAGCTGCAAATGAATATACAATAAATCATATAATTATAAGTCAACCAGTAGCAGAACGTCCACAAAGACTTTTGAGTGAAAAATTAAAAACTTAAAAAATTAAAAAGCAAAAGAAGAGATAGACTTCTTGTTAGAGCAAGGAAACATGTGTCCATCAAGTAATCCTTAGGCTAGTCCTATTCATTTTATCAAGAAAACAGACGGTTGGAGAATATGTAGCGATTTTAAAAAATTAAAGGCACAAATAAATATCCACCACGCTTCGTCACTGAAGTTTTTGAAAGTGTTCACGGAAAAACAATTTTCTCAACATTAAATCTTACTCGAGCGTATTACCAAATTCCAACGAACCCGGATAATTATATAAAAACAACAATTACCACACCATTTGATTTGTTTGAATGTAATTATACCGTTCGGTTTAAGAAAGCCAGCTCAAACTTTTGAACGGTACACAGATTTAATTTTTCGCGACATTAACTATGTATTCTGTTATATCGATGATATATTTATTATGTCAGAATCTCCAGAACTTACGAAGCATCTCAAATCAAGCCAAAAACTGAAAGATAATGGATTAACAATTAATGTAACAAAATGTGAACTCGAAAGAACCGAAATCGATTTCTTAGGATATCATATTACTAAGGATGGATATGTAAGAAAGTTAAAGTCGATCAAGACGTACCTTAAACTAGAAACAATTATGGAACTACTTCCTTTTTAGGAATAATCAATTACTACAGACAATGAATTCTATATCTTGCTGAACATCAGGTTCCGCTCAATAAGTATTTAAAAAAAAATCAATAAAAAATGATAAAACCAAAATTATTGTGGACACCAGAAACATCTCGAGCATTTGAAGAATGTAAAAACAGCGTGGCTTTTGCAATTTTAATGAATTTTATTTCAATTTCAGCACAATTAATTTTAAAAACAAATGCATCTAATTTAGCTATAAGAGCAGCATTAAAGCAGTTAAAAGACAATAAATGGAAACCTATCGCATTTTTTTCACGAAGATTAAATAAAACAGAAAAAAATTATGATAGAGAATTATTGGCAATATTTGCAGCAATCAAAGATGCCTTATCAAGAATATATGCGATACAAATTCCCACCATTCTTTCTTCAATAAAAAGAAGACGCAGAATTAGTAGTACTATTTCGAAATAAAATCTCCCTTGAACTGCAACAATTAATTATAGATAACAATTAATATAGATAAAATTTTTGTAAATACGTCAACAGAATATGTTCAAACATATGTACCCAACTCATTGAAGCGAGAAACATTTGATATAGTACACGGTCTGTCATGTTCTAGCGGTCGAATTACGTCGAAAATCCTTAAAGAAAAATACATCTGGTTCGGTATTCGAAAAGATGCAACTACATGGTCTCGTGAATATATCCCATGCTAAAAATCAAAAATAAACAAACATATAAAATTACATCCAATTAAAATTAACGTACCAAATAATAAATTCAACTATATTCATTTAGATATAATATCGCCCGAGGTAAATACTGTTTAACAATAATTGATAGATTCTCTAAATTCCCGATTACCATTAAAAAACATTGTAGCAATTACAGTAACAAACACACTTTTCAAAGAATAAAGTCTTTTTGGCACACCATTATCAGTAACAACAAATCAAAGATCTTAATTTGAAAGCGTATTATTTATAGCATTAGTAAATATTATCGAAGCAAAAAAAATAAGTACTACACCATATTATCCTGTCACTAATGGTTTAGTAGAAAGATGACACCGACAAACTTCAAAACAGCATTAATGTGCAATACAGAAATTCCATCGATCGATGCGCTTTTAACAGTATTTTTAAGAGAATAACTTGCAAAGAAGATATTAAAGCCTCGTCAGTCGAAATGTTATTTTGAAACACAATATGAATTCCCAGAGATTTTTTTAATTCGTTTCAATGATAGATCTAGAAATTTTCATAGAAAAACATATATGAACATTTAAATCAACCCCAATAGTCCATCATATCAAAACCAGTATGTTTATACATAAAAATATATATGTATTCTTAAAATGCGATGAAGTAAGAAGAACACTATACTGAAATCTACACAAAATTAAACAAAAATTAAATGATCAGATCATTTATTATACTTGTCAATAGAGAAAAAAAAACTATTTTAGTAGAAAAATTTAAACCAGCATTTCTAGCAAAAACAAACTTCCAAATTAGAAGATAATCAGAAACTAGATAAAAGCAACTCCCATCCACCAAACACGAATATAGGACTCAAAACATTTATTCAAACAAGAAGATTCAAACAAGTTAGATTCGCCCCATATATGAACTTCATGCAGTAAAAAGGAAATATTTCAAGACTTCCAATCCAAAAAAACTCTGGTTTGAAAATTTATACACCTACTCAAAAAAATTACCTGGATATGTTAAGTGCGTTCAGTCTAAAAGAATCGTTCAAGATCCAGATGATGGACAACCCCACCTGAGCAAAGCTTAAATCACATAGCTTAACTCACAAAACTTAAATCACATATTCTGGTACTGTTCATTACTGGAGTGACACCGAACATCTAAAAGTCATGAAACGGCAAGTCATTGAATTCATCTTGATATCAGCTACAAGACTATAAGCTCAAAAATGTATAATGCAATTTTTAAAAAATTGAAGTGAAGTTTTTTATATTGCTTGTAAATCCATTTAATAATGATTTTTATTCGAAACATTTTTTCGTCAGATTATAGAAAGTGTCTAAAATATCATAACGGCAGTTATGTGGAACATTATTTTATATACCCTATGTTGCATACCACGAATCCGACTCGTGGCAAGTTCTATGGGCCTGTCTCATTTGACAGGAGTTCTATTCGTAATTGACGCTGAATGGGTTAATGATCTAGCCATGTGAGATCTTTTGGTTTCTGCATAGATAATTCTTTCATTTTAAAGGATAAGATTTTCAAAAAAAGGGGTGACAGAAAATACATTTTTAAATTCTATAAAATCCTGAAGTTTAAAATCTTTTATAACAATATTCAAATATTATAACATAATGAAAAAGATTCAAATAGCATGTATTTAATTTGATTAATACTTTAATTTGATTAAAAAAAGTAAGAGCGTATTTATTTCAACCATTTCATATGTTACAATAATATCAACTTAGGAAAATTCTAATAATCCAAATTTGTTTTTTAAAATATTATGATGATAGATACATTTCTTTATTAAAACTTCTATCAGAAACAAGAAATTATTTGTTTCTTTTAAATTGTTCAAAAATGTTGAATAAAATATATTAACTTGTGTAATAAGTTCGTTTCCATTATCTCAACGATGATATTAATGTGTATTATTTGGTTATTGTGGCTGTAAATAAATTAAGTAATTTTAAAGGTTTATTTGTCAAAAAATTGTATGTATATAATTTGTGTATCTTTTCGTTCTTTGAATTATAAAACATTTTTCATATATTGAAATGATTAATATTCTATTGTACATAATATATTTAGTATAGTAAACTTAAGTCGTTCAATAATTGCAAGTCCAGTATTTTTTGTAATAACAAATAATTCTTTTAATATTTTAATTTCATCAATTATATTTTCAAATTCATGTCATACTTTAAATTTCTATTTTGTAAATAACACAATTGTAAGCAGTATTTTTCTATATTATATATCCCTCTATTCAACGTGGATCGATGATATATATGTATTATATGTATTATATGTATTATATGTATTATATGTATATATTATGTCTATATAACTGTACTACATAGACTACACTAGATAAACTGTATCTTCCAAACTGTTAGATATAGAAAAAAATATTTTAGGCAAAAATTAAATGGCATCCAATAAAATCTAAAAATAATTTCTTTTTTTTTATGCATCGATGCACCTTAAAAATTCATTTGCATCTTCTTATATATGAAAATTTATAGTTTTGATTATACTAATAAATGCAATTTTTAAATCTCTATGAAAAAGTATTAACACACTTATGCTTTAAATTTAATATGTAATTCAAAAGTTATTATAGTTCAAAAGTTTGCTAATTAATTTAATACATTTGCCAAGTGTCATAGAATACTTATGTTATAACAAAACGGTGATCCGTTATAGCCTAAATACTCATTAATACTCTTTTCTTCTTTAGTACATTTGGTATGTATCTTTTTATAATTTTTGATATTTCTTACCGATTCATGTTTACAAACGTTGTAATGTGTAATACGAGTATTCTTTAACAAAAATATGTAAATAAACAGAAATATCGTTAAACAGCAAATTTTTGACTATAATAATTTCTGAACTATTAAGTTCAGAGCATAAGCTTTTTTTAGTTCTAGAAACTGCATCGATTGACGACAATTAAAACTATGAGTTTTCATACAAGAAAAAGAAAATATTTTCTGCAGTATTACAACTGCCTAGCTACTGTATCTCTAACCATTTGGAAGCTCGTCTAGTTGTATGGGACACATTGTTCTCTATTCTCTATTGCAGATGATATATATAGAACAGTTTCCACAATACATATTCTTAATATTCTGAAAAATATAACACCAAATGGCGCAAGAATTTATTACACAACTTAATATAAAAAGAAGAGTTATTGTTATGGATAAAAAATACAAATATAAATAAAAAAGAATATATTACATACCAAGACCCTTGCTGAGACAAAAAGTTACTGAATCGAAACCGGAAACAATCTCCTTTGCAGGTATTCCTGATCCTACACTAGCATTCCATAATCTAGCTCCATCCATGTGCAACTTCAAATTATATTTCTTGCAGAATGATATTAATTCTTTAAGCCAACTTTGTGGAACAATTTTACCATTAATTGTATTTTCTACAAGTACTAATTTGGAGATAGGCTCGTGATCTCTATCATGTCGCAGTTTGGATTGAAGTTCACAAAGATCAAAAGTGCCATCGATATTGTTGCGTAATGGTCTAAGATTTACTCCTGCAATTTGGGCAGCACCAGTCTGTTCATGTAATAAAATGTGAGCGGAATCGCCACAATATGCTTCACTTCCACGAACATTACAATGATTCATTACTGCAATTTTAAAAAATAATTAAATAGATTAAGTAACTAGTTGTTTCAATGGATTAACTGAATTTTCTTAACAATTAAAGTAAAACTCAAATAAATAAATGCATTTTGGTATAGTTGGTATAATTGATATAGTTTAAGAATTAATAGTTATAACTATGTAGTTAGTAATACAAATATAACATAATTAATATAATAATAAACATAATAATTAATAATTAATATAGTATAAAAGATGCATTAAATTATATCATTCAATTGCAACAAAAGTATTTTTTACAAATGGTTGATATTTAGAATAAACATTAAACATATTCTTACAATGATGTATCCTAAATACTTATTGATAACAAAAGAAATAAAAATATCACTCAATTATGTATCAAAAGAAAGTAGTTATTTAAAATATTCAAATATTATAATCTCAAACACAGAATTGAATTTTAATTTTTGAAACTGAATGAAATAAGTAGATAACTTAGTCATCTAAAAGTAATATTTCAAATAACTTAAAAAAATTCAATTTGTTCGAATTGTTTGAGCGATTGGAATGTGAGCTTGTTAACATTTAAACTATAGAAATTCAAATAATAAATCAAATAAAATTCAAATAAGTTGAATCTTCTTAAGCTAGTTAATGGATTTTGAATTCGCAAAAATTCTAAATTAATAATATTGCATCGCTTTTTATTTTCATTTAAATATATATATATATATATATATATATATATATATATATATATATTATATTTGAGTATTCTTCAAAATAAAAATATTTTCTTCTGATCTCTAAACATAAAAAATTTATTTTTTTAGATGTCTGACTTTAGAAAAAAATCATATTTTTTTGATATTATATTTATATGAATATAAAATTATATTTTTTTCTAATGAAAACTATTATCTAAAATAATTCGTTATCTGTTGCTTAACAGATAACTGTCGTTATCTGTTAAATGTTTTAAATGAACTTCGCTGTATTCCAAGAGATTTAATTTTTTATCAATTATAAAATAAATATATTATGAAATATTGATGTTTTGACATTTAAATAAAAATATTTGATGAAATATTGTATATTAGTGCAAACGTTGTAAAGACGATATACAGAATGGGTCTCGTAACGAGACGACCTCAAATAACTCATAAAATATTTGTTGCACAAAAAATGTTTCAGATGGAAGTTGCATGGTTTCCAAAGAGACATATGGTACTCTAATCAGTTTATTCTACATAAAAAAGTATTTCACCTAATAGGGTCTAAAAGACATAGTTACTGAGATATTAGCAAAAATATTTTTTTACATTGTATTAGAAGAGACCGTTAATCTCAGTAACTATGTATTTTAGACCCTATTTGGTGTAATACTTTTTTATGTAGAATTCAACGCTTTATCCGAATTCGGGAAAAAATATTAACTATTTCATTTAAAAAATTGAAGATGACCTTCATATCTTGATAAAAAAACAAAATAACATAAAACTGATAAAAGTATCGTATGTCCCCTTGGAAACCATGCAACTTCCATCTGTACAACATTTTTCATACTACAAATATTTTATGAGTTATTTAAGGTCATCACGTTACGAGACACCCTGTATGTATATATCATCATGTTCATATTTCTAATCATGTTCTTAACGAATCTTCAAATGAATATTTAATATAGAAGTATAACATATAACATCATGTCATTTTTATTCACACCATCTATTTCGACACCATGTTTTACCATGAAAAATCATTTTTCTGACTCATTAGCCTAAAATTTGAATGCGGATACTGCACTCGGTATACAAATGATAATTAACTCATGCCACTGCCTTAAATGCTTGATTCGAAGCACATCATTGGTTTTTCATACCACCTTACATTTTATAAAAATATATATACATTACCTGTATACTAACATAACACTCATAGCATAACATAAAAGATCTTTATTTAATGAATATAACTTGAGATCAAAACGGTACACTTTAATTCTCGCCGTACAAGCACACACGGTTCTATTATGAGAAGACTTTTACGGAAACGACTAGAAACAAAAGATACAAATTTTTTATAGAGGACATACATAGGCGGTAGATTAAAAAATGTACACTTTCTAATACACATAGTATGCAACAGATTTTAATATAATTGATTCTACACTTCATAAGTTGCAATGATATTTTACATTAATATTTCTTTCATTCTACTCTAAATTTGATACTTGAAATTTCTTCAATATTTCTACATTCAATGTCAGATTATTGAATTCATTGACTATAACAATGTAAAATCAATAATACAATGACATTTAAAAATATCACTATAATAGATAGTATTATA
Source organism: Tetragonisca angustula (assembly GCA_036937485.2). Taxonomy (NCBI): domain Eukaryota; kingdom Metazoa; phylum Arthropoda; class Insecta; order Hymenoptera; family Apidae; genus Tetragonisca; species Tetragonisca angustula. Next base: position 528,256 of record JAWNGG020000089.1, on the reverse strand, counting down.
ATAATTAAATATTTAAAAAATTTTTTTTTAATTTTTTTTAAATTTTGTGTATTGGAATATGTAACTGACTGAAAACTAATCAGATTCTACTTGAAACAATTTTTGTCAGATTATCTAAAATATTTGAAAAATCGTGGCATTAGTTAGACACACTGTAAATACATATACATAATATGTTCGGTTCATTCACGTGAAAAACAAGAAAAAATAAGAGCAATATTCTTGTGTTTATATTTCTTTTATACACGAATTTTATAAAAATTAAAGTTAAAATATATCTCCTAAACTAGCAATTTATTTACATAAGTTAATATCTTTTCATAGAGAATGTTGAAACTGTATCAATTAATAAATAAATTACATAATACAATTAATACATAAAAAAATATATATATATGTGCATATATACACATAAGCAATAAAATCTACAAGAAATATCTTGAATCCATACATTTATCAGCAAGTTAATATATTATTGATTACATTACAAAAACTATTTACATTTTTTAAAAAAAACAGAGATGGTAACTTTAACATTAAACTGCCAATTATCTATTTAGGAAAAGTATCAAATAAGATATCATTAAGCTAAATTTTTCAAGTCTTATAATTGTGTAATTATTTTTCAAGTGTTATCAAAAAATCATCAAAAAATCTGAAATTTAGGAAAAGGAACAAGACAAAATTTTTAAAAAACGTACGAACTAGAATGTATTCTTATCTGTATTCTTATCATAATTATTTATAGAAGACAATAAATTATGAAGATAATAAGCAAATATAAAATACAGGTAATAACTAACAATTTGCAAGGTAATTCAAAGCAAATGTTATGAAAAAGGATTTTATTTATTTATTAATCTATTTTTGTCAATAACTAAATATCAAAAATTTTTCATTTCAAAATATTACTTTTTACATATATCTCTATTAATTTAATTTATACTTAATTATTTTAAAAAACATTTTGCTTTTAATGCTATTAATATTTCTCATTATTTTTTTTCTTTTTAAATTGCTACAATATGTGAATTTTCTGTCATTTGCTAAAAAAGAGATTCCTTATTTATTTTTTTCTAAAAAAGATTTCCTTATTTATTTTTTCTTATAAATATTCTCTGTATAAAATGTAAGTAACGAATTCCATATATTAAAATATAAGAATAAAATAAATTCAAAAAATTATTAGAATAAATTTAAAAATATACAATTTTCAATAATAATACAAAGCATAATGCTGTTTTCAAAAAATATTTCACTTATAAGAAAATTAATAAAAATATAACATATAATTCTGACTCTCTTCTGTTTTTTTTTTTTTACATTCTGCCAATATAATACTTTTCTAAAATAAAAATAAAGTTCTCTTGTATAAGAACAAGAAAATTCTTTGATATCAAAGACAAAAGCACTTTTAAGAAAGAGTATTAAATTAAATAAAAACAAGATATAATCCTGATGTTTAATTTATGTAGGATATAGTAATAAATATAATAAATAACTATTAATACTATTTAATAGTACTATGAAAGGAATAATTTAATAGCATAATAATACACATGCATGATTATATCTATACATATGATACATTTATCAACATAACATTGTTACTATTATCAAAGAAGAATTTAAATTACAGTATAAATACTTTTATAATTGCAGAAGATTATGAATACTTCTTATATATAGTATGCAATCTATAGTGATCATCACTGTATGTAAAAAACATAGATTGTACATTATCTATGGAATTTACTATAATTTTAATTTTTTATAATATCATTATTATATTATATCAGATAAAATGTCAGATATATTCATTGTTCATATGTATCCCAGAAAAATAGCACATGTATGTATAACTTCCTAATAAACATTTACTAAGTAATTGCAACAAGTAATATTGTTCAATTACGAATTCAGAACATGCAGATCATTGGAAAGAAGTCACAAATTCATAAGGTTTCATGTGTAACAAGAAAAAACTATTCTATACTTAATATAAAATGATAGCACATTTATTATACTATATACTGAATATTTATTTTAGTTAACAATAATATATGCAAACATCAAACAACTTTTCTTTTCGTTTTCTATTATTTCATAATATTAAATAATATCATCATACTATTAGATAATTTATAAAGATTTTAGATTTTTTTTTCTATTCCTATACAAAAGTATATTTTAGTTAGCGTGTACTTTCATATTTCCCATTTTTATGTATTGTTTCCAATAATTTTTAATTATATTAATGTTCTAGGTCGTGGCAAAATAGACAAGTTTTTTTTTAAACAAAATTAGATCAATTTTACAATATTTAAAGCTACATTTGTAAAATATAGCCGTATAAAGCTATCATACCGATTTCAGAAATGCGTTTTGTACGATTGTTTGTTTGTTTCCTTAACAAATTTAAATATTTGGCATTGTTCATTTTTCCATTAATGAATTTGATATCAAATATCTTATCAAAGTAACTGACTGCGGTCCAACGCGACCACTCATTAAACTACCGCTGGACATTTGTCATCTAATTTTTGTTAATGTTTCTTTTTATACATCATAGAAACAATATTGGAAATAGTCAAAATTGTATTTCTTTTCATCTGAAAATTCTAGTAAACTCACTACTTAGCAAGCGTTAAACATTGTTCTTTGTATTTCACTAATACAGATGTTTTTCTATAATTTCAATTTTTTAACATTTTTACACAACAATGTCAGCTTTTTGTATAATTTGCCTCATTGTGAATTAAGATTTGAAAGCAATGCGCAAAATAGGTCGTTTATCTTGATAAGATAATTTTCAATGTCTTTTAATAAATAGTACCTTACCTTACAACTTCTCTGCATTATTTTTTATATTTTTCATACTAATAAATGTTATTTTATTCAAGAATCTGTTTTATTTTGGATTTGTTCAACGCTTTTGCATATTCCATTCTTAAAAATCTATATAATATAATACTTTTAGATCTCCATATATTGATAGATCATGAAATATTGGACAATTTTTAAACAAATAAACAAAATGTGTTATCATTTCGCTATTGCCAAATAATTTTCTCTTTTTATGCAAACAGTCTTATGATGTGAATTTTCAGTAATCTGCATTCAAGGAATATTATTCGTTACAAACATAAAATTCTACGTGAATTACAAAGCAATTAAAAATAGCACACACTTCAATTTAATTTCTCTGTATTAATTAACATTAATTAAACATATAAAGTGAAATTTCACATTTGAATTGAAGATATAACAATTTGAGCTAACAAAATTATTTATGAACTATCTCTTTAAATGAATGAAATTAATAAAACTTGTAATACAAATAAAAGTTAATATATATACATATAATGTACTATACCTACTTGCAATTAAATTTCCCATAGTTCCAGAACATACAAATAATGCATCTTCCATTCCAACCATTTTGGCTGTTGTTTCTTGTAATACTAAAAATCAATAACAAAACATATATTGTTAATAATAACATTATTTTGTTATATTATTTCTTGCATTTTGTATTACTATATTAATACTAAATATATTTCAAAACAATCATTTTCATACCTTTTACTGTTGAATCTTCGCAGAAAACATCATCACCAACTTCAGCATTGGATAATGCTTCTCTCATTTTTTGAGTTGGTTTTGTAAGAGTATCACTTCGAAGATCAACAATGTTCACCTAAAAAAAATTTCTTTATTATATTAGATGGTTACAAAAGTTTGTACCCAATTTTCACAAATGAAGGAGCATTATCGCAGTTAAATGTATGTAATGTTTGTTTGGTGTCATGTTATATAGTATTGAATCAAGTTGACTTGTGCATGAGAATTTTTCAATATAAAAAATAGGAAATTAAATTTTCGACATATTATTATACAAATTTTGGAAAGGAGCGGGTGTTGGAATAGCAACAAAAAGTATTCAAACAGCTAAAAAGTGATTTCTTTGGTTTCAAATGGTGATTTGAATCAATTTCCCTCTGGACAAATTTTCCGGTATTAGTGATAGTTCTCCGCACAATGGAAAATAACAAGGTTAACAACGATAATTATAATAAAACATATATTTTACTAAATTTTACTATACTATAATACAGCTTATATTTTATTTTCAAATCAGGCACAAACCATTGCAATCATTCAATATTTTATCATATACATAAGTCATTGAAATAATTTAATATGTTTATTTTTTACCTTTTCTTGATTATAACTTATATTTGAAGAATTCTTATCGTAATACATGTTTAATTAACGTAATTAAAGAAATTTTATAGGTTAAAACAATCTAAGCGAACTGCAAATATAAATATAAAAAAAGTTACACTTGTAACAAAATATATAAGAAAATCGTTAATATATTTGATAATGTAACAATATATTGAACAATATGTTTAATATTATATGTGTATAATATATAATGTGCGTATTGTATATTGTGTTTATTTGAACGTTCTTGGATTCCACTACCAAATATAAGAACTAGCTTCGAAACACACTTATTAACTAACCGCAAGACTACAATTCTAATAAAATCCCCCCCCCCTCCTCTCTCTCTCTAATATTGAATAAAGTGTGGAGAGGGTAACCCAGTCACGATAATTCACAAGGAGAGGTCACAGCAGTTAGGAAGTCGATTTTAATGAAATTTTGTGTATCGATTTTAAAACTGTAATTTAATCATGTCTAGCCATTTGCGTCAATACTCAATATTTACAGAGATATTTAATGTTTTATTTCTTTATCACAGGTATATATACTTTTTTTAAAGTTATAGTAAGCAACGCAGTTGCAAAGCTGGTGGTATAATAGATTCGTACCCGGATGGTTTTTTAGGGGTTCGTCGAATTCTCAGAGGGGAGGAATATTTTTTATTATTTCTGTTTTCTTTTTTTTTCTCTTATTTTTCCGTTTCTTTTTAATGTAGAATACTATGTTCTACATTTTTATAATATCTCTAATTATTAATTTATTTAAAGTATCATTGACAATTTCAGTGCAAAACACAATGTCGAACAACATAGACGATGTAAGAAATGCAAAATGTTCCTGTAAAAGTATAGCATTTATGAAATATTCATACTGCGAGTTATATTTATGCTTTTCATGCTTTTATGACGCTTATCATCCTAGACATTGTAATATTCTTTTGCAAAATATTAATTAATAGAAATTGTTATGTTCGACGTTATATTTTATATCGAAATTTTCTGTGATATTATATTTTATGTCGAAATTTTCTGATATTTTAAATAAATTAATAATTAGGGATACTATAAAAATGTAAAACACAGTATTCTATATAAAAAAAACAAGAAAACCAAAAAAAAAAATAGAAAACAAAGATAGAGATGATACAAAATTATTCCCGCCCTGCGTGGGATTCGAATCCTAAATATTCGGGTACGAATCCATTACACCACGATCTTCGTTACTGCGATACTACTCGGGATTTTCACAGGAGTATATACAGAAATAGAAGGGATAAGAAAATAAAACATTAAATATCTCTGTAAATATTGAGTATTAACACAAATGGCTGGACATGATTAAATTACAGTTGCTTTAGAATCGATACACAAAATTTCATTAAAATCGACTTCCCAACTGCTGTGACTTCTCCTTGTTAGAATTTTTCTAATTTAAATTTTAGCCTTGTTAGCAAAGATAAATCGTTATTGACTATAGTACAGTGACTCGTCTTTGATTATTACTCGACTGATTACCTAACGAAAGATAAAATATAAAGAACATCTATAATATTTTAATGTATAATATACATTTATTATTAATATCATTTAGCACTAGCTTTACATCGTAATTTTTCATTTCAAATTATATTTATATTGGTTAAACAAAAAACGATTTAAGAATATAATTACAGGTGATATTTACATGTTTTGTGATTTACGATAGTTGTTAAGGCAATTTTTAACAAACTGTACATATATTCAAAACCTATTTTCTTGGAAATGAAGCTTTAAATGAAAAAATTTTATTCTGCATTTTTAATTCAGTTTTATATATACATTAATATCTTGTTCTTTTATTCTTTTCTATCATTTCTAGAATTAGTTAAATTCAAATGTATTTAATAAATTATCAAACTCAATTTCGTCGAAAGATGAAAAAATTTTTATTATTTTTTTTATTCTTTCATAATTACTCGATTATCTTCCAAGTCGCATGATTATATACTATACACATTTACAAATTTCCATTCGACGATTATTTACTACTTACAAATTTAAAAAATTATTCTAAAAATTTGTTAATTTAAGAATTATTATATACATAAATAAAATTTCTTTATTGTATTTGCTTTTTATGTTGTACATACAATTCGTAAGGTAGAAATATAATAATAATATATGATGCCATTACATTAAAGGAAACTGTTTTATAATATTAAAAAATAAATAAAATTTCAATTTCTCATCTCCTACAATATGTTTATTCTTTGAAAAATATTTACTAAAGAATTACTTAAATTAATGCTTAAAGATACTTAATTTATTACTATAACCAAGCTACATACATGGAAATTTTATATTAATGAAGTACTATACACGAAAAAAAAATACATTTGATTTTAAACAAAGAAAATATCAAGCTATTATTATTTTATATTAATTAATTGTATATTAATTTTTATATTAATTATGTTATATATTAATCGATATATTCTATGATACTAATTTGATAAGTACATGTTGCAAAGTTACAAAATAAAATACAACTTACATCACATCACGAATAGAAAAATATTTATAAAAATAAAGATACGTATTTTTGGAGTAATTAACATCACATAATTTAATTTCCATCGTAATCTTACATGAATCGTATAAATACTTTGTTTCAATTGTATCATTACTAGTTTTCGGTTAAGAACCGTCATGTGCATATTTAAAATCAAAGCATAAAAAAAAGTATAATGAGAATGTCTTCCTTATGATTAAAAACAATATCTGTTTTTCACGATCGATTTTCGATTGGTTGCTGCGTTAAATACATTTGCCTCCTAACCAATCAAGTTTCTATTGAGACACGTCACGTAGCGATACGAGCGCTGCTATGCAGCATATCTTCAAAACACAGCCCCACCATCATTTCGGAATAAGGAGAAAAGAAGATGGCCGCGAGGAGTGAGAAAGAAAACAATCTCGAAGAGCGTTAAAGGTGGTAGAAGAATACGGTGCCTCGAAGGAGAACGAGCTACGAATCGTCTAAAACTCTCCAACTTCAGATTACTTTAAGTATACCACCGTATAGCAGACGCTCGAAAACAACGGGAAAACGAGTGTTGAATAGTTACATGTGTGTCCTTGTTCCGAAGAGGTCAGTCTGTCGAGGATCGTCCTTGGAATCGCTCGTCCCTAAAGCCGGTTCGAGGAGCTAGTGATCTCAAAAACAAAAATGGCGGACGTCGACTCGAGGGTGGATCATTCGGATCCCGAATTACGGTTCCTTTCCGTTGACAGGAATAATTTTAACGATCCTGCAACTCAGGCAGAATGGACGCAGAAAAAGCTGGTTTGGGTGCCACACGAAACCCAGGGTTTTGTTGCAGCTGGGATAAAGGGTGAACGAGGTGATGAAGTCGAGGTGGAGATTGCCGAAACTGGGAAACGGGTCCTTGTCGCGAAAGACGATATACAGAAGATGAATCCACCGAAATTTGACAAAGTTGAGGATATGGCTGAGTTAACGTGCCTAAACGAAGCTTCCGTGCTGCATAACCTCAAAGACAGATATTACTCCGGCCTCATTTACGTAAGTTTGACAGATTTTCCCGTTTTCCGTTACTAATACTGTCAGAGATAAGCCAACAAAAGTTATTCTTGAAAATATTTTTATCTCTTTTGTCTTGAGAAACAATTTACAATTGATTGCAAAGTATAGCAATGGACTTTTCTTTATTTTCCTTTTTTTTTCAAATGGAGCAGAAGTCAGTTACAATAATACCAATTTTGAAATTATTTGAATTTATTTTTTGATTTATTTTGATTAAATATTAGTACAAATGTTATATATACATATATGTATTTATTTTCTAAATAGAACATGCATGCAATGTGTCAAAATCATCAAATTTATTTGCAGTTGACTTATTTAATTGAATTGATTTATTTAATTAAGTTCATACTGCCTATAATAGTATAAAAAACATGTTCTAAATTATATGGGTAAGTAAAATTTTTTTGAACTGCAAATTGCTTATAATTGATTTTTTAATGTTTTTAATCTTAATTTTCGTATTTCTTTTTATAAATATCTTATCAGTTGGTTTGTTCACTAGATTAGTATTAATTGTATCAGATATCATTATCTTGATAATGCTCAAAAATTCTATGAGCATTATATTTGAATTAAAAAAAATTTATGACCTATTTAGAAAATTATGTTGGAAAAGAAAAATTGAAACATATACATATATACACATATTTAAAATTTTAATTAGAAGTTAATTTTTATAACATATTTTTGTTTAAAAAAATTCATTTGGAATATATAGGCAAAACAAATTATATAATATTAACAAATAATATTGATATAATACATTATATATATATATATATATATATATCACTGCTTTTATGTGTACCATCACACAAGAGTTTGAAATAATTTAACGTTATTATGAGTTTTGTAACAGTCATATAGATATATATATTTTAATATCAATACTTTATCACTTCTTTTTATTAACATATTAATTTTACATTACATATACATTATATATAATTTTACATTATATGTACTTATAAACATATAACTATGTTTAAAATAATGTTGATCTTTTATTTAACTATCAATATTTTAAAATATATGCGAATATTTAATAAATAGTATAAATTATAATTTAATAATAATAAAATAATTTCTTATATAATATACTGAATTAATTGCATGCAATTTATATATTAAAGAAATATGGTTATTTTTAAATAATCATATTAGTATAAATCACATATAACAATGCTAGAAACAGTTAGATATACAATCACCAAAATATTATAATTTATTTTTTACAATATTTTTGTTTTTCAAATTCGAAAGATTTCTTTAAAAATCATTATATGTAAGTCATAATCAGAACAAAACTTACAATTATATTTTTACCATCTTCATAATTCAGTTGGTACACATAAGATAAATGTTTTGCATGAACTGGAAGTACATATATATGTATATATGGAAAGTGACTCAATATTGAATCATGTAATATTGAATCGAAAATTGTTATTATCAAATTTTTATTTTACGCTCGATCTTTCTCTTTTTTTTTCCTTTTGTTGTTGCGTTACGAATTAAACATCTTAAATAAATCAAACGCGCTTGTAAACGTAACACTGACCTAGCTCAAGGCTCTCACTGAATTTGATTATCTTACAGTGTTGTGATCAAACTTTTTTCGCATGTTTCTAAGCAAAAATTATTTTCGAAATTCCTCCCACTGAATTTATCTCTGTTGTATTGTATTATATTTACTGTCTCCGTTGTATTTACTTATATTTGAAACTTCATAATCGATAATAACAATGGACAAATCTTACTTTACGTTTGTTATAAATGTGTATAAATTAACATTATGAGAACCTAATTATAAAAAGACACGTAATACTGAAATATTTATAGATAACTAAACTGATGATTATTGAAGCTTCGAATATTTCTTTATTATTTATAAATGTATTAAATAATTAAAATAATTTTCTGTTGTATAAATGATTGCACAACTTACTTCTCTAATGAGTGAATTTCACCAAAAGATATTGGAACAAAAATAATTTATTGTAATTAATTCTTTCATGAAAGTAAATCAGAAGCAAACAGAAATGATTAGTGATACGTTAATACATTTAGTAATTTATTGTTGGTAATACATTTAGTAACATATTGTTGGTAATACATTTAGTAACATATTGTTGGTTAATACATTTAGTAATTTATTGTTGGTAAGTTTTGTGGTAAAATTGACATCAAATTTCTACATCTATAACATAAAATAGGCGATATTTTAATGTACAACAAATTAAAAAATAATTTGTTTCACTCTACATTGAGTTTTTTTCATGGAGTAATGCTTATGGAATCACTGTTAAAGGATATTACTCCTTTATTTTTATTATTGGTATGAAAGAAAAAGTAATTCCTCATATGTGATTTTATTATTATTTTTAATATTAATTATATATTATTATAATAAAAACTGAACAAGTAATAATTTTTTTGGAAATAATTTAATCGATAGAGAAAAGTATAGAATCTCGAAGCTTTAAAGAAGATTGGAACTTCAATATTAAAAGATAACACAACTGTGGTTCATTCTTGACTCTTATCTGAGACTGATAACAGCCATACCTCATTTCCACGTATGTATAACATTGACTCACCGTAATTTTTAGCATAGTTTGAAGGTTACATTTAAAATTTTATAGAACCAAGTGGTAGAGCCATGTGATGAAAGTATGCGGACTGATTCATAAAAATTCACACGCAATACAGTCCTTTAATTCTATGTCATAAATGTTTCAATTTAGTAGTACGTATCACAATGTTGGCAAATAAGAACTTTTGGATAATTAAGAGGGAGGTAAAGCAAGAGAACTGGAACATTTTACTTTTACATCTTCCAATATAAATTTGGAAATGCAAATATACGAAAATTCTAGGTATTTCCGCTTAAATTCTTTCCCTTTTAATAATTAGCTAAATCATAGCTGAAATCATGGCTGAAGATCGTGTAGGATTTTATCGGTCAATTTTAATTAAAAGAACTGTGGTTTTTATTGAGCCTTACGATATAGAAATATCTGCTTACGTACGGCAAGCATTCTAGGACACGAGAGAGTGACGTCATGCATGTGCCTCGTACGTGCTGATTTTTCTTCTTTCAATCCGCGGTATATTGCATTCCGTACAATGTTCCGAAAATCATCAAAATCTTTAAAATCATGACCCTTTGTAATTGGGATACTATTGCTAAAATATTAAATTTGATTACCTACACAACATCAATTTCTTTGATTTATCATAAAAATTCAAATGAATTCACGTACTAGACTGGATCATTATCTCTTCTAGTTTTTAAATACTTGTTAAGACACGTTCGAAAGTGTCTCCTGGTGTATATACTCTAGTTATATATCTCCATGCAAAGAATAAGAAATGTATGGAGATATGCTTTAATATAAATCGTTAATATAGAAACGAACGACGAAAGAAGTTTGAGACACATTGCTGTTTACTCTTCGTCGAATTTAGAAAAAGAGAAAAGAGAAAGAGAATGATCAGGGAGCAGTCCTTATAAGGACGAGTGTCCTTAACCTGCTTCCTGGCCGTACCGTAAACGTTCCGATGTAATACACCAGTGACGAGTAGAAGAGGAAAAGAGAAAGAGCCAGTTTCGCTGAAGATTTCATACCTTTTATAGTCAAGACGCAGTTTCGGTCTTCTTAGGAAAGAAACCGAACTCTGATGAAACCACACAGATTCCGGGATTGATTAAACACGTCGCTTCGTCATATATCCTTGTCCTCCTCTCTTTTTTCGCCAGCTCCTCCTTTTTCTCCTTCTCCTTATTTTACGATCCCTCTTCTTTTTATCTTTCTTTTCCTCTTTCCACTTTTCGTTTGTTTCCCTTCTCTTTTTTACTCTCATTCATCAAAATATGACTCGGAAAATTGTCCAACAAAAAAAGGTGCTTACACGTTTGCTAATTTTTGACTACTTTTTACTTTCATACGGATAATTTGTTTTATAAAATTTAATGTTAAGTTGTTTTTTATTTCACATAAAATTATTTTTTCTTTCTCCCTGAACTTTAGTGAATTTAAAGCAAAATATAGTTAAAATATTTTAGAGTAATTATTAAACATAATTATAATATGTATAAATTTTAATATTCCGTAAAAGATATATTACTCAAAATGCATTACGGCTTTGCTTTGTTCAAATAGAAAGTGCATCATACTTTCGCAGATGATTCTATTAGTAAAAGTGACACGTAATCATGAAAATATAATACAATGTGAATATTCTTTTTTTTTTTCCTCGTGATAATTTCTATACACGTATAATAACGTATCGTGATCGTGATGTGTATGTCTAAAACCCGTGATAAATTGTGCAGAAAACGACGCACTTTAATATGTTTCAATTACTAAAAATTTCTGTATGTGCAACAAATTTTAATAGTTACTAACTTTTAAAAGCTTAATGATTGTTGATTATGTGAAAACACAAAATTATCATATCTTTTACGTGTATCAACAAAATGCAGAATTATCCTAACGTTTCTATCGCATTTGTAGATTTAAATAAAATTAAACTTTTTGCACTTTTGCAACGAGATATGTTGCAATATAAAAAAGTGATGACCATGGTCATTTGTCTGCGGCCCAAGTGTTACTAACTCTTTAACAATGTTTGACGAATATCATCATGTCTTATACTTCATTATAAAAAAATGAATATTTTTTTGGATAACACATTCGCCATCGTTTAACTTTAATTAAACGTATTTCTAAAATACGCAATTCTAAAACAAAATTCCACCGTTAATGAATTAAAAGATTTTGAAGGTTAATTTTTGATTTATAACGAGAGAAAATAAAAAATAAATTACTAAATACGAAGTGACAACACCGCGGTTGCTTTTTGGCATAAAAGATCAGTGTCTTATGAATTAACGTGAGGCATAAAAGATCAGTGTCTTATGAATTAACGTGAAAAGTGACATTAGCTTTTTTCTGCGTCGCCAAGTCAAGAAAGACATGCAATTTTCCTTTAGAGGGAGTTAGAGTCAGTGGTTGTTAGTGAGCTATAACCAGGAATGTTGGGCAGGTCGACGACACGATACTCTCAAAGACCGGTTTTGGAGACCTTCGAGGAGAGAGTTCTGTTTAAAAAAAAAAGGAACAAAATAACCGTGGATCCCTACTTTGCATTGAGACTTTATTCGACCTCGATTAGGTTCATCTGTTTTAAATAGAGGAAAGAAGGAAAACTGTAAATATTTTTCTGCGTTCGACATTATTGAAAATTATTAATAGAGATATTATAGCTTGAAAATTATAAAATCGTTACAAAAGATTGAAGAAACGTTGCGTATGAAATTTATGAAAAAGTAATGATTTTATTAAAAAAATAATCACATATAAAAGCATATATAGCAATAAAAATAATAATAATAAAATTTCGTGTAAAGTATGTTACGTGTGAAAAGGTTCATATTTATTAGATAGAATTAAAAATAATATAGAATATAATACAGATTTATTATAATATTTATTATAATATTGTTATTGTCATTAATTCACTAATATTCAACAATATGAAACATTATGAACATAATTATAGAATAGTTAAAAAATACTACACCTTCTTTATCGTAATTGGTCATAATTTACTATTTAAAATATTTTTCAGTTCAATGAAAATAACCGTGCATAACGATGCACATGTGTTTATCTATTTTTTCAGAAATGTTTTATGGTTGTAATTTCTATTGTATGATTTTTCATGCGACTTACGTTGCATAACAATAAAATTGTTTGTGTATCGATTATTAGATCATCATTTCATTATTTCAGCGAATGTACCGCAAATCTACCGCTATACTCTTATCAACAGATACTGAAACGGAGCAAAGTTATTTAACCTCTTATCGAACAACTACCGGTACAGTTGTTATCCATGCAATGAGTTGTCGCGACATTCATAAGTTTCTTTTAAATATATTTTCGTGATACATCTACTGTACGAAAATAATGCAAAAAATTAATTGATAGAAATAGTGAAAGTGACAGTCTCGAGATCTAATTACAAAAATTTCCTTGATTGTCCGCTGCTTGACATTTTTTCGTGGTTACACACTGGTATGAGCTTGTGGAAATCGACCCGCTTGCTCATCTTTCCCATATGGTGACGCATACCTTAGGCTTTTTGTTCTGCTCAACTTGTAAATTATTTGTCGAAATATGTTAGAAAGGGAACGATTACCGAACGTTTCAACGTACTGCAAAACATGGTTCATAATTCAATCCTTTACGAAATACGAGCTATATTTTGTGACGCACAGTCTGTTCGAGACATCGTGATTTTTAAATAAAATATAAATCGATCTTCTCTTGTTCGTGTTTATCTGCTTACACAGTATAGTCGTTTATCAATTTATGGGGTTATTGATGGTTAAAGTGCAACACGTGCGTAGCAAATCGTTTCAAGTGTATGCGCTACGTAACTTCTACAAGTGCCTCATACACGCATTGTAATTGAACACTTACGCAGTCATCGAAACAAAGAGCTCGTATTTAACGTTTCTTTTTTTTTTCTATTTATCAAAATTAAATTGTAGCATCGATATCATCCAATTAATGAAATTCTTGTTATTAAATCATACGCTAGACTCTGTAATATACTCTGCAATTATTTATTATGGATTATTAACTCCACTGAAATTTGTTAATCTTTTGCGCTGGAATAACATATCACGCACGTCATTCCAGCGCAAAAGAATTTTTTATTGTAAAATTATAGTATTTTCTCACAATTAGTTGTAAGTATATTTAAGTAAAACAAATAATAAATTTATTACTTCTCAATAATTTCTATCCAGTGATACCATATTGACAAGTTCAAAAAGATAGCGACGAATTATTTTATACGGTTTGGTCACTCGTTATGGTCCGCAATCAGTTGCCAACGCAAGTGGTTAATTAACAGAATGCATATCATTTTATCCTTAATTAATAGTCGAATTTCAAAGAAACTTTAACACAATGCTATTCTCATTGAACTAGTTATAACTGGTTTCTTCCTCTCGTGCTATTTTATTTTTATGTTTAATCGATTTTTCTGTTTAATTTAATCTCATGCAGAGAAAATACTCTCACTCATTTCTTTTTTATAATGTGCCTACAGTATGTTAATCCTGTTAATCTTGAATTTTTTTATACGAAAAATATAACAAAAATGTTGGTTGTTTGGAATTGTTCACATATGCTTTGATAAAGTAGAGGAATTGGAATTTGATTCAATGATTTGCCAAGACACTGTGTGAATGATTCTTAAATTCGAAACAAGTGAAATTTCTTACCTGAATAACATAATAAAAAATGTTATTTAAAGGTAATTTGTGTTTACAAATTTGACCAACGAAAATATTGAATTATATCAATATTCATTTAATCTATTTAATAGAAATTTCATATATATATATATAAAATTTAATACAAATAAAGTAAAACTTTCATAGGAAATGTAGAAAATATTATAAATTTTGAGATATATTATTTTATAAATGGTCATGATTTGTAAAAAAATAAGTCAATTATTCAATTAAAATTTGTATTTAAAATTGTACTTTTATCTGTAATTTTTATCTATAAAATGTATTATTTGGTGCTATAATTTTTCAAGATATTTAAGGGAAAATTTCAGCATGATTGAAATTTTCTTTGTCCAGACCATTCATCGATTCGTTGGTATGATTGCAGACATACTCAGGACTGTTCTGTGTGGTAGTAAATCCATACAAGAGGCTACCAATTTATACGGAAAAGATAATGGAGAGGTATAAGGGTATTAAGAGACACGAGGTTCCACCCCATGTTTTTGCTATTACCGACACAGCATATCGTTCTATGCTCCAAGGTAATTAATTTTTCTATTTGTTCAACCATTCGCTAATTTATTTAGTCATTAAGGGTTATCGAGATATTTAGTTGTTCTTTCATTTTTTCTGTTTAATTTTTTGCGATTAGTCGTTTATTTATGTCCATAAAATAAAGTTTATATAATTGACTGTAGTTTGTTAATGAATTTTAAAGTAAGAATATTTTTGCTTATTATTTCTTCAAAATATCAGATCATTTGTACTACGCATCTTTGTTTATAGATCGTGAAGACCAGTCAATTTTATGCACCGGTGAATCCGGCGCTGGTAAAACTGAAAACACAAAAAAAGTCATTCAATACTTGGCGTATGTTGCTGCCTCAAAGCCAAAATCAAATGCGGTAAGTTAATAACTAAATATCTCGGTTTTTGGTGAGATTCAATATATAAAGAATTTTATAATATTTAAAATACTAAAAAAAGAAGACATACTAAAAAAAAACTATTGACAAGATGCTATAATTATATATATTTTTTAATATTAAGATGTGCATTCTTCTCTATGCATTGGTCTCTTTTTTTTCTTGTATTTGTAATAGAATGAACGAAATTTATTGCAATGTAAGACATTTTCTCCTTTTTACACTCCGAAAAAATTTAAAGAAATTCATTATATAATATACTGAGCAAAATACTGTACTCATTAGTTTAGATTAGTTAAATATTTATAAGTATAACTAAGCTAAAATATAATATTATTAAATCTATATAATATCTATATAATATAATATTATATAATACTATTAAAATCATTTTGATATTCATATTCTTTTATCTTATTGTTGGTCAATGGAATTTGTATAGAAATATTGATTGTTATGAAAATTTATAAAAAAAATACTTTAAACAACTATTTTTCTTATTATGATACTTTATTATTTTTAGAGTTATATATTTTTATAGTTTTAAAATTAACAGATATATTTATATCTATCATATTCTAAATGCTTTGCTCTATTTTACAAATAGACAAATTAATAGATTTGTGAATTTCTTGATATGTTTAAATACTATTTCATATAAACAATAACAAATAGAAGGATATCCTTTCTTTCTAGTGTCCCTTCCATAATTTCATGATATGCTAGATGTTATAAATTATTCATTAATAATATATATATACATATTTAATATCTCTGAAATGATAAATGTTATTTTATTATTTATACAATCGATTTTTTTTAAATTCGATTTTTGATTTTGAACATATCGATTTTGACATTAAAAATTGTTTCATAAATTTATTGGAATTTACAACGTATGCTTTTATGACGATTGGGGAGTAATGTAATTTCTTATCTTAATTGGAAAATAAGATATTTCATGAAAGAGGAGATTTAAGTAAGATAAAATTTGCATTTTCGTGAAAGTAATAATTGTTATTTTATAAACATATTGTTTAATATATAAAAATATTATTTATTTTCTTTGCAATAGCTAATTATTAAGAACATATAAGTACATTGTTATATCATTTCTATTTTCTAAATAAAAATTATGTTTTTAGAACTAGTTGTAAAAAATATATCTTAAAACTAGTTGTATAAAAATAGCAAATCATTACAAATAACAGATTATTCGAGGGCAGGTTTTCACTTATTTAATTTAAATCTGCACTGAAAATATATTTATAATTGTGTATGCACTCACTTCATATCACTATATAATTTTACTTTCGGTTTCATAATTTGAATATGAATCCTGGCATAATGTTAATGATACATTAAATAGTTAGTTTATTCTGAAATAAAATTTATTATATAGTTGTTTACATTATATATTTATGAAGAATCAGTTAGGACTTTAATATGTTCTAAAAAATGATTTTCAAGAGGATACAAATTTAGAAAGGATTTATTTAAATAGTAATTGAAAATATTGTAAATTTTATCCGGTGCATGAAAATTTCTGTAAATATTCTTCCTTTTCTTTTTCCGTGCATGATGCTTCGTAAATTTTTCGTATGAACATAAACAAATACATGATAAAAATATTAAAATTAAAAAATTATACAAAAGCAAATTTATATAATACAGAAAGAATATTTTAAAGTTTTAGATCAACGCAAATAAAAATTCTAGCAATTGAGCCTATTTGTTTCAAATATCTAGTATTTTAAAATAATATAAAATGTTATTTTGAAATGAATTCTTAATATCGCTTGAATTATGAATTATTAAATTTTTCTAGCCAAGAAAAAAATAAATCTTCGAAATTTGGCAATTTTCAATAATTGTATTTTGTACGACTTTTTAATATCAAAATACCGCAATCATAATAATTTTAGAATTTTCTCTAAAGTTACACACACACACGCGCGCGCGCGCCTGTGTGTGTGTGTGCGCGTGCAGTATTAATATATCATATATATACACATACATCAACGATAACACAGAACGGAAATTCGGTCACAGTTTCCGCGGTTAGATAAAGTTTGACGTTATAATACATTGAACTTTCTGCTGCAAGAAAAACATAATATTTTAATACATAAAAAGTATATAAAATATTTCTAATAGCCTCGATTAAATTAATAGTTATTTTTATCAAAAATTGATTAACAGACCGTAGAAAATAAAACATTGATCAATTTCACTACATTTATAATATAAACAATTTCATAACAACTTAGATATTGCTGTTCTATTTAAAATAGTCTTATATATGTATTGAAGAGTATAGTAGATACTAAATATTCAACATATAGTTGTGTTTAAATACTAATAACTTTACAATTAAACGAACATGATTTGTCAAAAATATCGAATCGTGACTTATAAAGAAAAGCATCGATTCATTAAAAATACACGTAAGAAAACAAAAATAAAACGGAAGATAAATGCGTACGTTAAATGTTGATTGTGTAAGAGTTACGTGAACTGTTTAAAAACCTGATCATTGAATACTGGATCACTGTTTTACAATCGCGATAGGTACTGATAGGCCATCGTAGATCACTGGCTCTCGAAGGATCTTTCCTTTTTCAGTGAAACGATCCACTTATCGGCCTAACTCGGCTTTGAGTCATTCTCGTCGGACTGTTCTGAGTCACCGTATGCTTCGAAACTTGTGTTCTTATATAGGAAAAAACTATCGTCATTCCTTTTTCACGTGTATCATAATTCAATATTAACGACTGCACGAATTGTTTAAACTGCAAAATCATTAAGAAAGAGTCGCGAGAGGATTTATAATACGTAACATATCAGAATTTTGTAATTGAAGAATTAAATATTTTTTAAAATGTATCTTTCTAAATGTAGATAAAAAAGTTACTGACTAATAAATTATCCAATTATCTTTATTGATACATTAAACAATTAATCATATAAATGAAAATGGAATTTTTTTTCTTTTTAATTTTATTCGTGATGATTTTTTTTAAATTATTTGAAATTTTTCTCAGATTTTATTGATACATTTCGAGTAATTTTGCATAATTGGCGTTTGAGTTCTTCAAAATTTCGAATGAAAATTAAAAATCGTGAAATCAAGTAATTTTATAAATTCTTTCATTCCCGGTGCTGACTTTCGGCGGCTTCAACATACCTAGACACCAAGTCCGGCATTAATCATAGTAAGTCAACAACAAAATGATCAACATTCCGCTCACGCGATATATATACGCTATTATCTGCCTCCTTTACGTTTATTTTTCTTTTTTTCCTTATTGCTTCTTGTTTTGTGATATCTTTTTCAGCTTTCGTTCACTAACAATTTGTATCCCGAGGTTTTGGAAGTTCTGTTTCGATAACTTTGTTAACTTTGTCATATATTCTATGCACGTGAAAATATATGTATGTTATTGCATCTTTGTTTCGTCTAGCGGATATTTCTAATAATTATTTTACTCTAGTGATATTTAAATTAACCGCATTTAATTTTACCAATCTGAATAGAAAAATAAGACTTCTCTCTTTCTCCCTTTCTTCCTTTTCCATCTTTTCCTTTTTTTATATATTGTATTCTATGTACTAATAAAGTGGCGTTATGAAAAAATTAAATTGGAAATATTATTCTTAACACAATAGCTTTAGTCGAGTGAAAAAGAAAATATTCTGAAAATATTCTGAAGTTCTAGTTCTAACATATTTTCCGTATTTTTTATTGCTGCTCGCTGGATTCAGGGTTCCGGAAATGTTTCGGATAAATTTGCGGTAATTAACGTGAGAGTCGACTAATTGAATTATTTATTAATATATTCGCTGTCGTGTCTATTTATGTATGTGTGTTGTGTATGCTTTATACGTATTTATTTTACTTTGCGCTTAATCATATAAAGTTTTAAGTAAAATAACAATTTTTTATATTGGAGATCAATGTTTTGTTTTTATTCAACATATTTATAACTAATTTATCTTAACTGTTTTAAGAAACATTGCTTTGATAGAGAGATGAAGATCGATTGATTAATTGCTTCATAAAGAGATACATTAAGTTGAGAAATTAATTTTTTCTGCATTCTTTTCCATTGATTCCTATATTTATTAAGAAATTTATATCGATTTTTAAGTTAAAGAGAAGCCTAAAAGGAAGTATACAAAGTTTTGTGTTCCTTGAAAATAATGAGTATATAATCATTATAATTGTATTTATTTAGTAACTATTACAACTAATATACTATTAGTTATAATCTAGTAAATTATAAAAACATCATAACCTTTTTTTGAGAAACATCTGTTATATTATAACTTTTATTGCATTTCATGCATTGCTTAGTTTTTATTCATTACAGTTATTAATTTAATCGTATAATTTAAAATAAAGAAATTTTTCGTTCTGTTGAAAGTTTGTACATAAATTTATGAACGCATTATTTGTTATTCTTCAAATATTTTAAAGACATATTCATATTTTACAATTTTATTATTCTGAGCCAAATCGATTGATTCCATTTTTTACTGATTTCTTAATTTTCAAGCAATGAATGATTTAGTTGCATAAGTAATTCGATTAGAAATAAATTTTAAGTGTGTGTTCAGTGTGAGTTCAATGTTCTATTTTTCAATGAAGTTGATCAATGTGGTTTCTGAAAGTCTCATTTATAGAGTTATTTGTATCGATTAATAGTAATTTTATAAATTGAATATGTCTATATTACAACTTTTCTACTAAACCTTTAAATTATTATCATATATGTTTGATAAATTCGAAAAATATATCTATGCTAAAAGTAATGGACAGATTTCATGCTGTAAAATAAATTAAAAATTTTCATTTTAATTAATATAATTAATTTTTGATGATAGGGTGAATTGGAACAACAACTCTTACAAGCGAATCCAATTTTAGAAGCTTTCGGGAATGCTAAAACAGTGAAAAATGACAACTCCTCCCGATTTGTAAGTGCTAAAAATTTTTTTCTTTTTTTTATAACCTTTTTCCAAATTGATTGTTCTTTGTAATTTCTTATGTACAAGAAATTTTTCTATTTCTTAATATAAAATATATAACTTGTGAAACAATGTTATACATTAGTAATTGATTATTATAAAGTTACATAATAATTGCTCTTCTACTGAAATTTGTATTGTTTATTAATAGATATAATACGATGAAATTTATACTTTTTATTGTGTTTTAAAAAATAAAATAATAAATTTTTTTAGCAAGGATTTTAAAGTAGACAATATTGAGTATGTATTGTTAAGTGTAAGTTAAAATCAATTTGTCTGAATGATACTAATTCTTAAGTTTAATGATAATCAAATATTTATGAAACAGGGTAAATTTATTCGAATAAACTTCGATGCCTCGGGTTACATTGCCGGTGCAAACATAGAAACTTATCTCTTGGAGAAGTCAAGAGCAATTCGACAAGCAAAAGATGAGAGAACCTTCCACATATTTTATCAACTCTTAGCAGGCGCCTCACCTGAACAAAAAAGTAAGTCGATTTTTATTAATATTAATCATTCGTTTTCTATAATTACGTATCTCTTTTACGTATCCCTTTATATCCTGGAGCTACTTATTAAAAGTACCGTTTTATATGAATGCATTTTAATGTGACAACTCCTCATGATACTCAAAAAGATGTGTAAATTGAACATTTGTGAATTGCTAGAAGAGATCACGAAAATTTAAGCTTCTTGTTCTTTTGCTTTTGCTTTAGCTTATTTTTTCCGGTTTACCTTAAACGTAATTATAATAAAACCTTCATTATATGAATCTCTATTTTTCAATGATCTTAATATTCGAATATTATATTGTCAGAACAAAGTGTCTGCTAGAATATTAATATAACATTCGAATATCTTGATATTCAAAAAATAGAGTTTCAACTAAGGAAGGCTCTATTATATATGAAATTATTAGAAAATTATTTTCTTTTTCCTTATGTTTACAATATGTTTATAAAAATCATCCAAGGTAGAAAAATAAAACGAATATCAGACATAAAGGACATTAATTGAAATCAAAACTTTCTTTCCAATATTTTATTGTTATAAATAATTTTTAAAATAGATTTTTATAATTATTTCAGAAATAAATAAATAAAAATTAGAGATTAAATTCCAATGGAGTAATAATATTAGTTATCAGTTGATTACTCATCCTATGTAAGTTTATCATGCACGTTTGTGCTGTATAAAATGTTATTGACTCAAGCCAAGCCCATAGGACGCACTGTTTATTACTATTCGGAACAGAGAGGTGAATCGATATTCCCGCTTCGAGACACTGAAACATTTCCGCCCATTATATGTTGTACTTGTTAGGGATATTTTGATCCACACAAGTAATCACAGATTCTCCGATTAAGCCTATCCTTTCGGGATACGAACGATTTAAACCAACCTTTTTCATAGATGACTCAGCTGTACTACCTGACTTGAAGTTCAATCATCGACGCGTAGAATGTTAAGCAACGAATTTGGACGTTGTTTAATAATGTATCACTATGATGAATGCATTTTTCCATTTACCAAAATATAAAATTAAAATGACTAATTCACAAAATTTCTCCTCACGAAATACATATGTGGTCTTCTATATTTATTGAGAATTTGGAGAAAACCCTTGGAAATTAAAGGAATATCATTCTAAATGAAATTGATATAACATAGAAATTACGTGTAAGACAAAATGATTGAAAAAATGTAATTTTCAATCATTTTGTAATTTCAAAAAAAAAAATTTTCATTCAAAATATAATTTCACACAAAAAATAATTACAAATGATTAAATTGGAATAATCTAATTTTAGAAATTGAAACGAAAAGTTTATTTTTTATACATAGATTCTTTATGTTAATTTTGAATGTTAATCTTTATTCATTTGTGGATGGATTATATAAATTCATTTAAAAGTAAATGTAAATAGCATTCAATTAAATGTTTTATTTTGATAATATTGATACAAGTGCAATAGAAAAATTCCATTTATTTCAATGATATTTTAGTTACCTAGTTAAATGAATATTTAAATGATTTCAGAGGAATTTATTTTGGAGGATCCAAAACATTATCCATTCCTCTCTAATGGTGCACTGCCAGTTCCAGGAGTGGACGATTCAGCTGAATTCTTTTCAACCGTGAAATCCATGCATATTATGGGCATGACAAATGAAGATTTTTCATCAATCTTTCGTATCGTGTCCGCAGTAATGCTTTTTGGTTCTATGCAATTCCGTCAAGAAAGAAATTCTGATCAAGCCACGTTACCGGATAATACTGTAGCTCAAAAAATTTCTCATTTATTGGGCCTGAGTGTAACAGAAATGACGAAAGCGTTTTTAAAACCAAGAATCAAAGTGGGTAGAGACTTCGTAACGAAAGCACAAACAAAGGAGCAAGTTGAATTTGCAGTGGAAGCAATTTCAAAAGCTTGCTATGAGAGAATGTTTAGATGGCTTGTGAACAGAATTAATCGATCGTTGGATCGAACTAAAAGACAAGGAGCAAGTTTTATCGGTATTTTAGATATGGCTGGTTTTGAAATATTTGAATTGAACAGCTTTGAACAATTGTGTATTAATTATACCAATGAGAAATTACAACAA
Source organism: Tetragonisca angustula (assembly GCA_036937485.2). NCBI lineage: Eukaryota > Metazoa > Arthropoda > Insecta > Hymenoptera > Apidae > Tetragonisca > Tetragonisca angustula. The sequence continues at coordinate 504,544 of JAWNGG020000089.1, read as the reverse complement.
TTATTTAATCATACCATGTTCATTTTGGAACAAGAAGAATATCAAAGAGAAGGAATTGAGTGGAAATTTATTGATTTTGGATTAGATTTGCAACCAACTATTGATTTGATCGACAAACCTATGGGTACGTTCAAAGATAAATGTTTTTCTTATAAATTTTTGAAATTAAAGTTTTTTTCAATCATTTGCTATAGTACACTTAATTTTTTATTCTTTAATATAATTTAGTTAGTTCATTTGGTATTAATGTATGCATATACATTTCAAATTTTCTTAAGTTATTTTTTTCTTTAAAAGTAAGTAAAAAACTAACGGGATTATATAATACAAATGTAATACATTCTAATATTATTTTTTCTGTTTTAAAACACAATACAATATTTCTATTAGAAGTTTCTTCATTATTTTCAAATTATATTTATTATTTATTAATAATCTCTCTTTAATAATTTATTAATAAAAAAAATTTTATTTAAAAACAGGCATCATGGCTTTATTAGATGAAGAATGTTGGTTCCCTAAAGCAACAGATAAAACATTTGTTGAAAAATTAGTAGGTGCTCATAGTGTGCATCCAAAATTCATGAAAACGGACTTTAGAGGTGTAGCAGATTTTGCTATCATACATTATGCTGGAAAAGTTGATTATTCAGCTGCTAAATGGTTAATGAAGAACATGGATCCCTTGAATGAAAATGTCGTTAGCCTTTTACAAAACTCACAAGATCCTTTTGTATGCCATATTTGGAAAGATGCAGAAATTGTTGGAATGGCTCAACAAGCATTAACTGATACACAGTTTGGTGCAAGAACAAGAAAAGGCATGTTCAGGACAGTTTCTCAATTGTATAAAGAACAGTTGGCAAAATTAATGGTTACTCTCAGAAATACAAATCCCAATTTTGTACGATGTATCATACCGAATCATGAGAAAAAGGCTGGAAAGATTGATGCACCATTAGTATTAGATCAATTGAGATGTAATGGAGTTTTAGAAGGAATTCGAATTTGTCGACAAGGATTTCCAAATAGAATACCATTTCAAGAATTTAGACAGAGATATGAACTTTTGACACCAAACGCTATCCCCAAAGGATTCATGGATGGAAAGAAGGCCTGCGAGAAAATGGTAAATGTTATCTCGTTTATATATGATATATATTTATCAGAAATGATTATCGTTAATAATAATAATTATGGAATTATACAATATTCAGTACTAATGAAATATGAGTATTATAGTCAGTATTAACAAATATTCTACAAATTAAAATTTGTAGAATATTGATTGAATTAAATTCAAAATTATATAAATAGGTGTGTATGTATGTATATGTAATTAAAGTCCTTTTAATTGTTTTAGAAATTTGAAACATATATTTGTATTGCAGATTCAAGCCCTTGAACTTGATCCTAATCTCTATCGTGTTGGTCAATCAAAAATTTTCTTCCGTGCTGGAGTTTTGGCTCATCTTGAAGAAGAACGTGATTATAAAATTACTGATATAATTGTCAATTTTCAAGCGTTCTGCCGTGGTTTTCTTGCTCGCAGAAATTATCAAAAACGTTTACAACAATTAAATGCTATTAGAATTATCCAAAGAAATTGTGCTGCTTATTTAAAACTCCGGAATTGGCAATGGTGGCGTTTATATACGAAGGTAAAACCACTTCTAGAAGTAACAAAACAAGAGGAAAAATTAACTCAAAAAGAAGATGAATTGAAACAAGTAAGGGATAAGTTGGAATTGCAATTACATTCTGCGCAAGAATATGAACGGAAGTACCAACAAGCTATGGAAGAAAAAACTATGTTAGCAGAACAGTTACAAGCTGAGGTGGAATTATGTGCAGAAGCAGAAGAAATGCGAGCGAGATTAGCTGCCAGAAAGCAAGAATTAGAAGAAATTCTACATGATTTGGAAACAAGAATTGAAGAGGAAGAAGAAAGAAGTGCTGGCTTGACTCAAGAAAAAAAGAAATTACAATTAAATATAAGCGATCTTGAAGAGCAGTTAGAGGAAGAAGAAGCTGCTAGACAAAAATTACAATTAGAAAAAGTACAATGTGATGCAAAGATTAAAAAGCTTGAGGAAGATCTTGCACTTTCTGAGGATACAAATCAAAAATTATTAAAGGAAAAAAAGATTCTTGAAGAAAGAGCAAACGATTTATCTCAGACACTTGCTGAAGAAGAGGAAAAAGCAAAACATTTGTTGAAATTAAAAACAAAACATGAAGCAACAATTGCAGATCTTGAGGAAAGATTATTGAAAGATCACCAACAAAGACAAGAAGTAGATAGATCAAAACGGAAAATAGAAACTGAAGTGTCAGATTTGAAAGAACAACTTGCAGAAAGAAAGACACAGGTATATTTTTATCATTTTTTCTCTTTTTTCTCTTAAATAAAACAAAATTAGTAGAAAAGTAGAAAGTAGAAATAATTTTAATATTAATTTATAGTGTAAAACAACAATAGTAACAATAATAATAAAATTTTATAGGTAGAAGAACTTCAATTGCAACTTGGTAAACGTGAAGAAGAATTAAATCAAGTAATGGCAAAAATGGATGAAGAAGGTGCGGCTAAAGCTCAAGCTCAGAAGGCTCTTCGTGAATTGGAGTCTCAATTGGCTGAACTTCAGGAGGATTTAGAAGCTGAGAAAGCTGCTAGAGGAAAAGCAGAAAAATTAAAACGAGATTTAAATGAGGAATTAGAAGCATTGAAAAATGAATTATTAGATTCGTTAGACACAACTGCTGCGCAGCAAGAATTAAGAAGCAAGCGAGAACAGGAATTAGCAACATTAAAGAAAAATTTAGAAGAAGAAACATCGATACACGAGGCAACATTAGCGGACATGCGTCATAAGCATACACAAGAATTAACTGCTTTGAACGAACAAATGGATGCATTGAAGAAAACTAAAGCTGTTTTAGAAAAAGCAAAGGCAACTTTAGAGGCTGAAAATGCTGACTTAGCTACAGAACTTAGGTCTGTTAGTGCCAGCAGACAAGAATCTGATAGAAGAAGAAAACAAGCTGAACAACAACTTGCTGAAGTAAATGCAAAACTTGCAGAAGTAGAAAGAAATAGACAGGAATTGGTGGAAAGAGTAACAAAATTACAACAAGAATCTGAAAGTATCATGCAACAATTAGAAGCAGCAGAGTTGAAAGCTTCTACAGCCTTGAAAGCTTCAGCAACTTGCGAATCTCAATTTACAGAACTTCAGCAGCAACTTGAAGAGGAAACTAGACAAAAATTGGCTCTAAGTTCGAAATTGAGAGCGTTAGAAAGTGAAAAAGAAAGTCTGCATGATCAATTAGAAGAAGAAGAAGAAGCAAAGAGATGCTTAGATAAACAAGTACGATTTTTAATTTTAATTAACAATTGTTTTAAAAAGAAGATAAGCTCAATTAATTTCAATTACATATATATAAACATTATTATTTGTATGGATGTTAAATCAAAAACTTTTGTTTTTGAAAAGTCACAAAAACGAAACCTTCAGTTATCAATTTTATTTTTTTAAAATAGGTTATGGGTTTGACTGTACAACTGGCTGAAGCAAAGAAAAGAGCTGAGGAAGAAGCTGAAGCTGCTACAGCATTAGAAGAAGCAAGAAAGAGATGTATGAAAGATATTGAAGCACTTCAAAGACAAGTTGAAGAATTACAAGCTGCTAATGATAAATTAGATAAATCAAAGAAAAAAGTTCAAGCAGAATTAGAAGATAGTATCATTGAACTCGAAGCGCAAAGAGCGAAGGTGCTGGAACTAGAGAAGAAGCAGAAAAATTTCGATAAGGTAACTGTGGCTGTAATATTTTTTGTTTGTTAGAAAAATATAAAATTAAAGTAATTCTTAGTTCATATTTAATTTAATATTAACAATTTTTAATTTAATAAATTTCAATTTATTAATTTTGCAAAAGTAAATAAATTTTTAATGTTTATATTATCATTATTGTATTAGTTACGTGTTCCTATTAATAATAATAATAATAGTAATTCTTATTCTTTAATACTATATTAATTTGAAATTAATAGAATTATGTTACTTCTTTTTAATTATTAACAATAGTTTGGGGAACTTTCTGTGAGTTTTTCATTTAATTCTTAATCATTTTTCATTTAATTATTAATTATTCATAATATGTAATGTAGATAATTTGATATTTGATAACAATATGAAAATTATTTATATCGAATCATTTTTCATTTCATTTTATTGAATATCTTATGGATCATTTATGCACAACTAAATTTTCCATTTTACTTTAAATTTTTGTATATTTATATTATCATTATTATGATTATTAATTACATAATTTATTATAATATTATACTACTATGAAGATATCACTTCCATAACATTCATTATGTGTGTTAAAGCACACTATGCTCATAAGCATGATTTTTTGCATACTTCTCACAGATTATTCACAGTCCATAAGATGTTAATTACCAGTAATAATAACTTTACATTTAGATATAAGAAAAATTTAATGAATTTCTAAAGTAATAGTAGAATTATCATCAAATCAATTTAACAAATTCTTTTTCTTAAATATTACCATCATGTTTTTAAGGTGCTGGCTGAGGAAAAAGCGGTTTCTGAACAGTATGCAGAACAACGTGATGCTGCCGAACGTGAGGCTCGTGAAAAAGAAACTCGTGTCTTATCCTTAACTCGGGAACTTGACGAAATGAATGAAAAGGTTGAAGAACTTGAACGAATTCGTCGTGGTCTTCAATCGGAACTAGATGAACTTGTAAACAATCAAGGAACAGCAGATAAAAATGTACATGAATTAGAAAAAGCAAAACGTGCTCTTGAGTCCCAATTAGCGGAACAACGTTCTCAAGTAGAAGAACTTGAGGATGAATTGCAATTTACAGAAGATGCAAAATTACGTCTTGAAGTAAATATGCAAGCTCTAAGAGCTCAATTTGAGCGTGACTTGCAAGCTAAAGAAGAACAAGCTGAAGAGAAACGAAGAGGATTAGTGAAACAATTACGTGACCTCGAAGCGGAATTAGAAGATGAAAGAAAGCAAAGAGCTGCTGCTATTGCACAACGTAAAAAAATGGAAGCAGACTATAAAGATATTGAACAGCAACTGGAAATGCACAATAAGGTGAAGGAAGATGCATTGAAACAGTTAAAGAAACTTCAAACTCAGATAAAGGATTGTACTAGGGAAACTGAAGAAGCTAGAGCTGCTAGAGATGAACTTGCAGCAAGTGCTAAAGAAACTGAGAGAAAGGTAAAGAGTTTAGAAGCAGACTTGATGCAATTAACTGAAGATTATGCCAGCAGCGAACGGGCTAGAAGAGCAGCTGAGAATGAAAGAGATGAATTACAGGAAGAACTCAATAACAATGCTAACAAAGGTACATTGATGTTGGATGAAAAACGTAGACTAGAAGCTAGAATAGCAACATTGGAAGAAGAGTTAGAAGAAGAACAATCATATGCTGAATTATTAACGGATAAAGCTAGGAAAGCTCAAATAAGTATCGAGCAACTAACAAACGATTTAACAGCTGAAAGATCAACTACACAGAAATTGGAATCGCACAAATTGTTATTAGAAAGGCAGAATAAGGAGCTGAAAGCGAAACTTACAGAATTAGAAACTGCTCAAAGAGCAAAAACCAAAGCTACCATTCAACAATTAGAGTCAAAAATTAATAATCTTGATGAGCAATTAGAAACTGAAGCAAAAGAGAGATTTACACAGCAAAAGATTAATAGAAAATTGGAGAAAAAACTAAAGGAATTAAGTTTGCAGTTAGAAGACGAAAGAAGAAATTCAGATCAATATAAGGAACAAGCAGAAAAAGTAAATGCTAGAATGAAAGCTTTAAAGAGACAACTTGATGAAGCTGAAGAAGAAATTAGCAGGCATAAGGCGATGAAAAGGAAAGCGCAGAGAGAAATGGACGATATGCTTGAATCTCAAGAAGAATTAACCAGGGAGGTTGCAAATCTTAAAAATAAATTACGGTAAGTTTTCGTTGTTTTAAATAAATATTTCAATCGTTCATTTTTTTTAAATCTTTTGTTTTATTTCTTTTATTTAGTATATAAATTGTTTACTATTAACGTTACTACAAACATGAAATCAAATATAAAAATATATAAAATAAATATTTATGAATATGTATAAATTATGCAAAAGAACATTTAATATTCTCATAAATAATAATAAATTTTTTGCTCTTGTCACGAAAAGCTTTCTTGCATAACTTATTTATTATAAAGAAGATAAATAGATCAAGAAAGTTAATAAGTAAAAAGTTTTAATTCTTTGCCTTCGATTTACATTATTGGAAAGTAGTTTGAAAATAAAAAATAACTATACATATTAAAATATTTAGGCATCGAGGGAAAAAGAATAGTTCATACCCCACATGAAAAAAAAGGAAATTCTTCAAGTCTCAAGCATTCTTCGAGTCGTGGTTAGTCTATAAATTAATATTCTGAATTATATCATTTTCATGTATGCATATAGTTTAGATATATTTTAAAACAACAAAATACTTTGTTACATATAAAATATAGATTATATTTAGCATTATATTTTCCTATTATTCTTATATAATACTATATGAGTATATATACAGTATTGTACATATATTAATTTTCATTTATTTTATTAATTGCATATTATTTTATAACGTATTCTTCTCTATCTATTAATCCTATTAACAATTCCTATGTCTCAAAATTTATTTTCTATCATAAAAATATCATTAATTTTATCATTATACATATCATTCTTTAAAACAAGATTATACATTTTTGTTCACATTTTCACTAACTTTACTTATTTATTCGTTTTTTCTTATATAACTTTGAAAATAAATGTATAACTTAAAATATTTTAATTGATTTTAAAATGCTTGTCGCATAATTTGTTACTATTTTATTGATTGTACGAATAATTGATTGCTTGAGAAAAGGGTATAAAAATCTGTAGATGAAAACAACATTCGATTTTGACAATTTAGAAATTATTTTATTTATTATTGTGAAACTTTCGTCACCTTTTCATATTCAACATCCAACAGTAAGATATTTGATTAAAACTGCTAAAAATGTTTGCAGACGAGGTGGTCCTCCAATAAGCCTTAGTTCGACGCGTCTGAAACGCGGTTCTGTCCAAACCGGTGGATCCGGTGATGATTCGACGACACAGGACGAAAGTATCGATGGTGAGGAAACTGTCAATTGAACAAGAAAACACAGCACTTATTGAACCCTCACAACGCAGGAAATCCATAAAATTACCCAGGTCCAAGAAGTGTGTACGAGATCCGTTTCGATCAAAATTGTGTTCGAATCGGAAAACTCATTTGTATGAGTTCAGAAATCGATTCCAATGCGCCCAACGATGCCATTAGATGAGGGCGACGGCTTTCTTCTGTACATAAAAAACCCAACAGGGCCGTACCAACTAGTATTTTATCTCTGTTTCTTCCGGAACTCCATAAAAAATGACGATTTTTTTCTGATTAACTTAAAGCAGGTCTTTCATATTTATTTACAATAAGCTAATTAATATTCTTTGACATTAATTAATAAGTAAATGGCAACTTTTTTGTTTTTAATAAGTTTAGTGTCCAAGGTATAAATTTACAGAGTATATTAATATGGAATAATATGGAATATATTAATGCTATGACGTATTAATAGTATTTAAATGCCATACTTTACATACACATTTATATTTGACATTTTTTTAATTATGTCTTATTTCTTGAAGATTTTCGTCATTTTTTGTGGAATACGCTACCATTTCGTCGGGTAAGATTGAGACTAGAAATATATTATTGGGGCTGCATAATCGATAACGAATTAACACCGCATTTAGGCAGCATTAATATCTATTATAATTATATTATAGTTATTATTATATTAATTATTATTATTAATTATTATTATATTGCCGCAGTTTTTATTTTTATCGCGAAAAATATTGTAATATGTTATTTGTAATTATTTTTAATAATGGAGCCAATGATGGACGATTCTAGGCATCGTTCCGAAAGATGTAAGATTAATAGAATTTTCAAAAAGCTAATTTTTGTTGATCAAAATGTCGAAAAAGACTATTTTAGGAAAAATATCAGCATCAAATCAAGTAAATAAGAATAAATCTAGATAAAACTTCTTTGTTCTATATTTTACAGAAGTTTGAAAACAAAAGAAGAAGATTCTAACAAAAAAATCAAAGTTAATTGAACGATCATTTAAGAGAAACGAAAACTTACTTTTTACATCTGAATATTTTTTTAAAGAAAAAAAATTCAAATACTGAATTTCGAAGTGAAGAAAAAAATAGTATTATTATTTTTTAAGAAAAATTTTATTCTTTATGTTTTGTTCGAATTTGTTAATAATTACTTTACTTGATTTTCTTTGAAGTAATCATTGTACAGTCAATTTTTTTGATTTCAACTTGTCTGTCGGAACGAACTAGATATCGACAATCAAGATTTATCAATTGGTACTTAGGGCCGATCATAGATCAAGAACTGTTTCGTTTCGTATTATTCAATTTTAAATGCATCGAAAAATCTACGTATGCTTTCAAATTATTGTTTTTATAATGTGCATGAGTTTAAAATTGTGATACTAATAAAGATCGATTTTTTAGAATTATATATATATATATATATATATATATATATATATATATAAATTATATGTTATATGCATATATATAATATCATATATTATATATATGTATTAAAGTTTTCCAAACTGGAATTTCAAAAACCTACTTCTACGTTTTTAGGTAAGAAAATAATGTTCCCATGAATTTCTCTATGCATTTAAAATTGGATCTTCAAAAATCACAGAACAATATTAAGAAAGAAAAGAAAGCAATTGTTTTTATATGTGCATTTTTTACGACTTGTGCATTTCTCGTGCATTAGAAAAACGCATTTTTTAACCTCCTTTAAACGAAAAATGTAAAATTTAAAAGGAAAAATTAGTTTATATGCAGAAAATTATTTTTTTTCCAGATGAGGTATGTGAGAAATCATTATTTGTTTGAAAATATTTCTGATGTGCTTTTGTCTGTTACCTCAAGTTATCAATCAACATTTAATTAAATAAGTATTTATAAAAGTATTTATAACGTAGAATGAAAGATAAAAGGAGGTTAATAAGCGATCATATGTATACATATACAGAGTATCACAAAGTATGAAGCATTTGGTGGAAACAAGTTTGTATCAAAAATAATTTTGAATGATCCTACATAATTTTTTTTATATAGATTTATTTAATTCTTTAAATTAAATATCGAAACATAGAACAAAATCAAAAAATTTATATAGATATGTATCTTTTGTTTTAAAAGTATCTAGCATGCATACTGTCAATTTTTGTATTGAAAACAAATTAATTTTTGGTACAAAAATATTTTCTAGATGCAGTATACTTTGCTGTATACTCTCTCTCTCTCTCTCTCTCTCTCTCTCTCTCTCTCTCTCTCTCTCTCTCTCTCTCTCTCTCTCTCTCTCTCTCTCTCTCTCTCTCTCTCTCTCTGTGTGTGTGTGTGTGTGTGTGTGTGTGTGTGCGTGCGTGTGCGTGTGCGTGTGCGTGCGTGTGTTCGCGCGCGTGCGCGTGCGTGTGTGTGTGTGTGTCAGGATTATTCTATTTTTTGATATGATAAAATGATTGTATTTGAACAAAACCGGCCTGTTTTTTACATTAAACAGCTTTCTAGTGATTTTTTAGGCAAGCTTTTCAAATTCGCAATTGAACTGCCTTTTCACACCATCGTGGATTATTTCCTCTACGTAACAATGATCATTAAATTTGAAAATCTTTTGATTAATAAACTTTATACAGATTTTCGACGAATTTACATAATAATAAATAAATTATAATTTCGTACATAAAATAAATCACTGTATTCAATTGTGTCTACTGAATATAAATATCGACGATGCGCGAGTAGAGAGCGAAAGTGAGTTGTAAGAGAATACACGTATTTGTACTTCTTTTAGGTCTGGAAACATAGATAAAAACTTTGAGCCTCAGGATCTTTTATAAAGCATAGAAAGCTTGAACACCGAACGCCGAAACATCAACCTTTTCATCAAACGTATTTCTTTTTGATGGAAATTTGGATGATTGTAAAAAATATACATCTTTAACTGTGCAAAATCGTACTATATTATTTTTATTATAAATAATGAATAGATAATAAATAAATAATGTAAAAGGAATTCAATCAACATAACAATTATACTAAAATATCTTCAATATAGCCATAATAAACATTTTTTTATTTTTCCTTCATTTCCTTTTTCAATTAATGAAAAGAATTTATGATGCAGTGTAAGAATTTTTTTATTTTTAATATACTTGTATACATATAAGTATACATATTTTAAATGCCATTCTTTCCTGATGATCCTGATGATTTTCAAGTAATTCATTCAAAATTTTAAAAAGGATTAATATTTTAGAGGAAATATCTGTTGTTTTATTTATTCTCAAAAAGTTGAGTGTAAATTTAATATAAAATTAGAAAAAATTACAATAATGTATATACTTTTTACATTGATCATTTGTTTGTAACAAATTATTTATCTAAGATAATAAATAATATAGAAAACTTTATATATAAAAATAAGCTAAAAGCTAAAAACTTTAATAATATATTTTTTATAAACCATCCAAAATTTCTCTGACGAAAAAAGAAATCTAAACCATCTAATGTTATCTGCGAATCGCTGTGAATTTGTGTAAATAAGCGCAGAAAATAATTCTCAACTGTGGTGCGTTTTATTTAAGCAACTAATTCTGAAATTTTAAGCGTTATTTCTATATAAAAATATGAATTCTGATGGGGTTGGAATAGATTACTATGGAAAAAATAAATTAACTGAAAGAATAAGAAAGAGAGGTCGAGAAGTAAGTAGGATTTGACCAGCAAAATGAACTTTTTTGATACCTTTTATATAAATATAAATCAAATATTAATAATATAATAAATATGTTAAAAGGAAGGCATAATAAATGCTAAAAATTGAAAATAATAACGAAGCTGTTATGGTCAGTGATTTTCAATTAATTGTGTAATTAATGATTGATATATTATTCCTTTATAATTGTGTATTTTTTATTGGGATCCCTTCTAATATTTGAAAAAATGAATAGAATTTCAATTTATTAATAGAAAAAAATTAAATATTTAATTATGTTACTTATGTTATTATTATTCGTGTTTCTTTTGTTTTTTAAACTATGTGCACATAATTTTGAAATTTTATAATAATAAATTATTTTAATTAGAATATACTATTAATATAATTATGAAATGTTTGTCTTATTTAGTATGTATATATATTTTTACTAAAATGAATATTTCTATAATTTCATATTAAATATAAATGACCTATAACATTTTAATTTGTACAATATTCACCATCCTTTCGTTTGAAGAAACATTTTGAATTATCCATACTGTGGATAAAAGATAGAATAGTTTAAATGGTGCTAAATTAAATGATTTCATTATATGAAGACTAGTTATAACAATGTTGTAAAATTTTTTAAACATTTTACGTCTTTAATTATATGTTATAATTTTAAACATTGTTCCATACGTTATTTCATTTTCCTCTATAGTATTTTCATATAACATATAGAAATATTGTATTTTCTAATTAGAAAAGATATTAATGTTATTTTTATTCATTTTATATCTATTACAACTATAAATATTGATGTACATCAAAATGCTAATTATATAAGGTATAAAATATTCTATTTTTCTTTCTTCCTTCACATATTTTTAATTTAAAAAATACATGGGAATTCATTCAAGCATTAATTATAATTATATCTCATGGATTAAAAATTTTATTATTTTTAATTTTAATATAACAAAGTTGTGTACTCGTGTAATAAAAATATTATATTTATGAATTTAATAAACATAAAACATCTATTTTATTGCTAAAATTCAAATTGCATTAACACTAAAGAAATAAATTGAACATCACTGAACCAAAACACTGATACTTTCTTTTCTTATTTAAGACAAATTTTCCTCTATTTCTTTCAGTTGTCGTATCAATCCTGGACTTGCTAAATCGAGAGGAGTTTTCTTTTGTTTATTCATTAATGTTGTACTAGCACCATTTTCTACTAATAGCTTAGCTTCATCGACACGATTTTCCTCACATGCCAAATGTAATGCACTATTGCCATCAGCATCTTTACTGTCTGGAAAGATTTTTTTTTTTTTTTGTAAAATACACACATTATGAAAAAAATTAATATTTATAACTCATGTAAATTATTATTCAAGATTAACAAAAATAAATTTAGCTAAATTTATTTAGAAACAATAGGAAGTTCAAAATTTAAATTAAATTAATTAATTGAAAAAGAAACTAGCATAATAATCTTAATTAAACTAACATAATTGTTAATAAATTGAAATATTGATTTTGGCTTTTAAGTAGAAATAATTATTTGAAATTTAATAGAAAATTGGAAATTTACATAGGATAATTATGGATTAAAGAAGGATTTAAGTTTAAATATCTACCGATATCTAAATTTTGTCCGTGTTTTATCAGGAGGTTTACAATAGCAATATTGCCTTTAGATGCGGCTCTATGCAGTGGCGTAGCACCACGATTGTCGGTAACATTAACATTGGCATCTTTTTCTAGTAATGCAGCACAAATGGATTTCCAGTTTTTTGATGCCGCATATTGCAATGCTGAATGACCCTCTTGGGTTTTGGCATTGACATCTGCACCTTCAGTTAGTAAAGTATTAACAACTTTTTCACGACCAGCTGACGCTGCTAAAATTAATGGTGTCATATCCGTCTAAACATCAAAATTAAAATATTTAATTAATTTAATTAATATATATAATAATAACAAAAAGAAATATTAACATAAAATTATAATAATAACTCAAGTTAACTTAATTTGTAGTTTAAAATATAAATTTGTTTAATCTTTCTTTATTTTTTATATTTGATAAAATTGAAAAGTTACAATTGATGCAATTGGAAGGAAGGTAATTCTTTGCATAAAAATGAACTGAAAATATAAAATGAAATTCTTTCATTCTTTTACATAGGATATCATTTTTTAAAGTGTCAAATTTAAAAAATTATTATTCTTAATATACTGATATTTGCAAGAAATTTCAAGATATTATTTTAATTATTTTTATATATAAAATAAGTATTAATATTTACTTCTTACACGTATATTAATTTTCATATAGTAATTTTAAGAAATGCCCAAATAATTAATAAATTTAAAATATATATTTCTTGTATCTAATATTAGAAATGCAAGAAATCTTACGAATAACACAAAAAAATAATATCGTTTATTCACCGTAATTTTAGTAGATTATGGAAAGTTTAATAAGTAAAACTTACTTTAGAACATACACAATTCGATAGAGAGAATAAACAACGTTCTTACATAATTCCACTTAAAAAAACAAGATTTTACGATTTCAACTTTATAAGTAAATTTAATGACTCAAATCATCAAAGAATTACTATGTAAATAAATACTAAAATAATTTTAAAATAACGTATAATATATAATAATATATTTATTAATTTTTGTTAGTTTTTGATTTTTAGAATATAATATGTATCATAGAAGAATCACGATCTGAATTGCTTTCGCGTGGAAGCCTCAAATAATTTAATGTATCATAAATTACAAATTACAGTGTTTCAAATTTCTTTAAAATTAAAAAAAAATGAAGATAATTATAAATGCAAAATGAGAATACAAATTTTATTGTTTATTCATAAAAATCAAATAAATAACTTTATTGCTGTTTATAAAAATTAATTCAAAATAATTAAAATTTTATTTCATATAGAAAAATATCTTTTTTCAAATCGTTTTTAATTAGTTTTTATATTATTTATGTATTTATATAATAAATAACAACATTGATTTTATATACCAAATTATTATATATACCAAAATAACATATTAAAAGATGACATACTGAATAAAATTCAAAATAATATTCCAATTCAAATTTTCTGACATAGAATTAAATAATTTTAGAATCTTCTTTCACATAGTAATTGAAGTGCTGCTGCAAAGAAGAGATAGTTCCACTTTTGGATAGTTTTAAGAAAAAGCAAATCAGATACTAAAAATCAGATACTGTTTCAAAGTTGCTATAAATTTATAATCAAATAACATTCATGTTGATAAATTTTTATTTGGAGCTAGCTTCTTTTATATCAACTGAAAGATCATGTTTTTTTAATGAAATAAAATATATAACAAAAAATATGTAGCTGCTTCTTTGCTGTAACCCTCTAATTTTGTAAAATCTCTATACGAATAGAAAAATTGCTTTATAAATGTCAAGATATAGTTAGAAATGATAAATATTTAAAATAAATGTTGGTAATATTGAATAGAACTAGTAACTAATGAAAAAAACATTTGATAATTTACTATAAATTATATGATAAATTATTTATTAATGTTTTATTTTACTTACGTCGTCAGTAGGATCTACTGGTACATCAAGAGATAATAAAAATCTTACTAAATCATCATGCCCTCCAAGTGCTGCCCAATGTAATAACATTCGACCATTCTGAGCAGATAAATTTGACTAATGACATAACCTTAAAAAATATATTATATAAATAATTATACACTTACACCATCTTTGGCTGTTTTTAATTTTTCATTTTCACTTAGTAAATTTTTAACATCTATAGTTTTACCACGATAGGCCATATCATATATCGAATGTTCGGACATATTTACTGCTATGTATTTAACTAGATATAGCAAATGATGATGTTTATATTTGAAGTTTGAAGCATTCGCAAGTTCTTCTTCGAATCTCGAATGTTAATTTTCAATCTAAAAGTATAAATAAGGATATATAATTGTAATTAGGAATCATTTCTCTATTAAAAATATATTCATTGAAATAACGTAAAAACTATTAATTCTTAATTATATATTTAGAATTATAAATTTATTAGTTGGAGACCTGTCTTTTCTTTCAAATTTTATCTTTAGTCAAAAAAAATCAGTTAAAGTCTTTTATATCTCCACAATGTTTCATTTTTAAATTATTACAAAACTAAAAGATAGTATATATTTGTAACTGTAACTAAATAAACAGTAAACTGTATGAATGTATGCTTTATTTACAAATAAATTTTTTATCTGAACAAATCTACTAAAAACTTTGTTAATACATATTTTACATATTTCTTATATATGTATATTAAATAAGCTAGAAAGAAAAAGGAATAAATAAGTAAAGTAAATATTGTAATACACTTATAAAATAAAATTATTCTCCTAACATCAAATTTTATTTTATTGTCATTTCATCATATTCAATGCATATTTCATTTCATGAAATTTTATGCATTAATATTGTGATACTAGCATATGAACTTGGCTTTATATGTAATATCGATGCGTATATTAAGAGCAAAATTCGAAACCATTTGCAGTACATGTAAATGCGAAAAAGATCCATGCAGTATTTTAAGATGAAATGCCGATAAAATAAGTAATAAGAAATACCAAGAGAAAATTTCGAATTTAATTGTTGTAGATTGTAATAAATTAAAAGTTTCAGTTGAATTACATATGATTTTTAAAGATCTATTTCTGAAAAGAAAACTTAATTATACATAATGTCAAATTTAAAAGTAAGAATATTATAAATTGCACTAAGAACAATAACAATGTGAAAATTCTTCATTGATGATAATTTTAACATTGAACCACGCAGATCTAGGAGAAAGATCCCCAATTCAAGAAAAATTGACTTTTTTTATTTTAGAATATTAATATCTAGAGCAAGTTATAATAACATAATAATATATAATATAAATACATAATAGTTATTTTCTTACATTTCAATAATTTTTTCTTACATTTCAATTTTTCGCGGACTTCATCGAACAGAGTGACACAATTTCATAGGTTCAACTACTAATCCATGTGAGATAATCCTAAAAATAATTGCTAAAATAAGTGCATTGATATTATATTATTTTAATATAAATAAAATAAAAATACAGAGTTGAAAATATCTGTAATCTTTAACTTAATATTCATATATTTTAAATCATTCACATGAGTGCTGAATTGCTAAAACTGTTGTTTTAAAAGGAACCATAAAACGTAA
Organism: Tetragonisca angustula; assembly: GCA_036937485.2. Lineage (NCBI taxonomy): Eukaryota > Metazoa > Arthropoda > Insecta > Hymenoptera > Apidae > Tetragonisca > Tetragonisca angustula. Next base: position 488,319 of record JAWNGG020000089.1, on the reverse strand, counting down.
ACGAAGTTAAGACTGTTCTAAAAAAAATTTATGCAATAATTTGTATTCCGTATAAAATATTTCGTTAATTCTTTGATATGGCAAAACATCATCCTGATTTAATTTTTTGCAGAAAACAACCAGGAGTTGGTAAGATTTATATTAGGTTAAATTACAATTTAGAATTTTAGGTTAGAATCATGTATTATTGATTAATTTATTATTTGTTTAAAGAATACCAATTTTTTATGAAATTCGTGTTCGGCATAAAATAGAATTATTTTACTATTATTCGTCTCAGTGTATGTTTAATTATTTTGAATTTTGTATTTAATTCAAATATACTATTGTCATTTAAAGTACATATACTCCGAGACAAAAAGATAACACACTCCATATTTTCTTATATTACGTACCGTGAAGTAGAGAGAATGCGTAGATTATTACATTAGTATTTTTCGTCGTATATATATGTGTAGTATACTGAATGTCATCATTGAGACGCAATTTCGCAAAGAGATACAAATGTAAATATTTTGTAGTCGTGATAAAAAGATAGCACAAGTCGAATATTTACGCTCCTTAGTCGTACAGAAATTGTCGAAAGCGTAACATTCGTGTAAAATACAGTCAGTTAAGTGCATATTAACATAATAAATAAATAAATTTGCAAAAATGGGTCGCAGGAAAATATTAAATTCAATTAAAATAGTGCATGTTGATAAAAGCACTACAGAAGAATACATATAACAACAATTTTATATCATTTGTTTAATAAACAGGAGTATATAATAATAATTTTTAGAATGTGCTATTTTTTGTCCCGGGATGTATAGTGGTATTGCATAAGCTTCCTTGATAAATAATTAGATTTGTTATTTGAATCTTCATTGGTAATTATAAAACAATCATACAATAATAATTTTTTAATATATATGTGTATTTATATTTCAATTTTAGTTTGTATAAAATTAATTCAATTTATGCAATAATTTATATAATGAACACAAAATTATAAACTTATAACATTATTGTACATGAAATACAACAATAGTTGTAACTGAAATATAAAAAGATTATATATAATAATCGTTAAACGTATAATATAAAACAGATAAACATATAATGTAAAAATTACATATAAAGTAATGTGTGTGTGTGTGTGTGTGTGTGTATAAAAGTGCATTATTGAATGAAGTTAATAAGATTTTTCATTTTCAGCAATAGGAAGATTATGTGAAAAATGTGATGGTAAATGTGTAATTTGTGATTCCTATGTAAGGCCTTGTACTCTGGTTAGAATTTGTGATGAATGCAATTATGGATCTTACCAGGGTCGATGTGTTATTTGTGGAGGACCTGGTGTATCTGATGCTTATTACTGCAAGGAATGCACGATTCAGGAGAAAGATGTGAGTTATTAAAAAAATAATTTAACATTTGTTGTAATATGTAAGATATTTCTAATCTACGAAAACAATTGGAAAAATATCTACGTGATATAATAAGTAAAAAAAAAGAATGAAATTTTTTTAAGATTTTGTTTTTAAGAAAATCTAAACTAAATAAGAATAATAAATGAATAATAAATAAAAGATTATTCTATATATGAAAATAAATAAAAAAACGTAAAATAAAATTTTTTTATTAGAAGTTTTGTTTCTCAGAGAATTAGATTTGGAAATTTATCAGGTACACATTCATCAAGTCAATTTTTAAGTAAACGTATTTAAATTCTATTTATCTGATGAGATATTGAACGAAAAAAATTTTAATATTTTTCATCTTATTTTTTCATGTAAAATCATTCTCTTCTTCAGATAACGAACACATGTTATGAAATTATGAAATTTTTTATTTTCATCATTTTATTAAATGATTAGATTAATGACTACTGTGTCATCTTTATTATTTTCTATTTTATGTTATTTTTTGAAGCAGATTTAAAATATTATTTGATTATTCATAAATTCTTTGTAAAAAATGCTGAGAAGTGAAAGATTTATAAGAAAATAAGATCAAAAAATTTAAAGATTAATTGATTAATTGAAGATTATTAAATGAATGTTTCTTAATCTATTAAACCTATCAATATTATGTTAATGTAACATTTAATTTTGTACAATCAGTTTGTATTACTAAATTCACAAGCTATTTCAAGATTTTGTTCAATATATTTTCATCATTATATCTTTCATTTATATATTTCATATCATGAAATTTATAATATCGTAATAAATTATTGGTCTTTTGGTTAATGTATTTACTTGCAAATTTTTTATGTAATATTATATTTGTATATAATGGAAACTATTATATTATATATGTAATGGAAACAATACTAGAAAATGAAGAAAATTTGAAAATGATTATATTAGTTTGGTATACTAGCTATGGTCTGGAAAACATTTTATGATCTAATAAAAACCATTTTAATTAAATATCTATAAATATTTCTTTGATCTTGAAGATCTTTGTTACATAGTAACAAATTGCAGTTTATAATAATGATAATTTTGAATTCTAAAAATGTAATTCTGCCTCCTTTTTAAATAATTCATTTTTTAAAATTAATCACTACATAGGTATATTTCTCATATTCTAAAATAATACATATATAACATACATATATTTAAAATTGAAAGTGTAAGGCTTATTGCAGAATATTATCCAGAATTCTTTATATAATTATAACTTATATAATTTTATGTATAATACAATATCAAATTAAGATTTTAAATTTGGTTTATTGCAGAGAGATGGTTGTCCAAAGATTGTAAATCTTGGAAGTTCGAAAACTGATCTATTTTACGAAAGGAAAAAATATGGATTCAAAAGAAGATAAGAATTGTTAATAAAAAATTGTAATATGTACAAAATATTTTTAGTATTATATGTTCTAAATAAATTGCGTTTTTTGTAATAATTTTGTAATCATTTTTTCTTTATAATATTTAAAAATATATTTTCATATTCATAATTTTATACTTTTTTATATACTTATTCATAATTTTTATTGGATACATGAATTTTTGTTATGTAAAGAAATTAAATATGGATAAAATAAATAAAAATCGTGCGTAGATGATGCATTTTTTTATATAACATAACATTATTATTTATATTTATATAATATTTATATAATATGTGTATGTAATATTACATAATATAACATTATATTTTTTTAAATGTACACTAACAATTTTTGTTAATTTTAATATTTAATCTTTTATTTAATTTAATTCATAATTTAATACATAAAATATTAGATTTGTAATAAAATTGCCACTCCACCAAGGATCCACTTACTAAACTTTTCCTTAGTTCTCAAATTGAACGTCCATACGTAAGTAGGCCCTCGTGATCGTGTTTTGTATACAGGACATTCATACATATTTTTTAAATCTTGTTTGTCCTGTGTAATCGCTCTAATATATATTATTGGTAATAATGGAAACAATTCTTTAAATCGAGAGTCCATAATACATCCTGCTTGCATATCCCATCGTGCACCTTCCATGTATAATCCGTTTATATATGCGCCTTCTCTTGGCGCTGATCTGTGAATATATTATACGTTTCTGAAGAAAAATCTATTATACGTTTTAAACAGTATTTGTTTAATGCTTAAAATTTTTTTACAATATAAAAGAATTTTAAAAAAGTTTTGTATTTGAATACAAAAGAATTATTAGAAATATTCAGATGCTAAAGAATTTCGTCAATGATGGTTTATTGAATAAATATACTTGAAATAAAATATTAAAAGTATTTAAAAGTATATACATATATATTATATGTATATATATCCAATATTTAAAATGGAATAAAGAAAAGAAAAATATAAATAAAAATATATTGAAAGGAAAAACAGAATAACATTTTTAATAATTACGTGATTTCTTCTTTGTATTTTCTCAATACTTCGCAATATAAACACATTTTGTCCAGTGGCCATTCATTTTTACGTGCAGTTTGTTGCATAATTGCAGTTAAAAATGATTGAGGATTGAAAAAACCACCTAGCCATACTGATGGTGGTAACTATGTAAATTTTTATTAAAATAGATTAATATTGACGAATTTTTTAGAGTTTAATATTAATTGATAAGTAAAAAAAATTATGTGCTTCATGTGTAAATAATAATGACTTGTTAATATCGTCTGGAAAAGACCTAAATATTGACTTCGTCATTTTTGTTACTCTACAAATATAATTCATTTTCCAAACTGTAATTGATAAAACAAATTTATATTAAACATAGATGCACGAAAAAATTGAGAATGGATTTTTATTTTTTCTCAATGAAAATAGATTTATCAGATGTTTCCAATTGATATGAATTTGTAAAGAAATTTTGCAAGGAAAACATTTTATTGAGTAATATAAACATAAACACAAACATAATGGAAAACAATTATATTTTATGTTTTAGAAATTCCTTCTTAGATTAATTTTAAAATTAATTTTATTGATGATTTAACTAATTAATATTTTTAATTTAATTTCTTTATGAATGAATTAATTAAAATATTTAAAGTCATTTTAATTGAGCAATCTTTTACAGTCTTTTCAATCGGGAAAGAATAAAAATAGTTAAAATTTCTTATAATTATATATTTATATAACTTGAATTGAACTCCAAGTCTTAAAATTTGCCATAAATCCAAACATTTCGATATTAACAGGACATTACTTTATATGATAAATAAAACTTTACATTGAAATCGGAAGTCCAATTAGATAATTCAGTTATTCGATTCAACAAATCCGCAAACCAACTGTTTAATCCTAATTCCGAAGGATAAGCTCTTTTTGTCCAAGATATTGGAACAATATCCATCAGTATACAATTTTCTAACTCTTCCATCTCAGCATTGATAGTTAATTCTCCCTTTCAAGAAAGCAATTAATTAATTATCAATTAATTTATTTTTTTAAATTTTATTATTTAACTTATATGAATGATATTAACGATCTTTATTTTTTAAAATTAGTATCTAAAATTTAAAAATTGGAAAATAAAAATTAATTTATTTGGTTGTTCTGATATACATTTGTCAGAACGTTTTTAATCATTTAACTCCATTGCAATGAATTCTCAGAATATAAAAAATGTTTAGTATACGAAGAAGTTCATCGCAAGCATTTTATACAATAGTAACTAATGCAAATATATTTTACTAATTGGAATTATGTTTATCAAAAAATGATCAGTTATTATGAAGAAACGATTAAATATACCACGACACTGCACAAAATATGTAATATTTTATATATATATTTAATATACGTCTAATATAATTCATTTTTATACATATATTTATATTTATATCTTTTTAAGATCATTATAAACGTATATCTATATTTATCTCTTTTAGATCATTTAAAAACGTACAATTTAATTCAAATAATTTATGAGAATAATGTTTTTCTTGTTTTTGTATTTCAAAATTCAATCTCAAGATCGTAGTATTGTAGCAAGTTAAATTCATCTTGATATCAATTACAATATTAAACAATAAAAAATGTTTAAAAACAGTTTGAAAGAAACGTATTTTAGATATTTTAAATATAGCATATTGTAATTGATTGAAAACTGATGGACTTTCGCGTAAACAATTTTTTTTCGCGTTAAATTATTGGAAATGCTTGAAAAATCATGACAATTATATACTATGTGCATGTGTATGTGTACGTATAAAAGTATACAGCAAAAAATGTAAAAATATATTAAAATGTGTCATTACTGTCAAGCCTAATTCCAATTCTTGTAAAGATCTTCGAAGTTCTTCACACAATAGATTCATTCGTTCACATTCTTGTAAAGCAACTGTCACAAATGGTGTACGATCTTCCACCTAAAATATTGAACAACATCCCATCAAATATTATTTTTTTACAATACGAGATTCAATTTTCTATATGTGTGTAATTTCAACTTTTAGTCTACATATTTTTTATATTAAATATTATATTAAATATTAAATATGCTACAATATAATGCAATAAAAATTAATACCAAATATAATAAATTTATTATTAATTTTATTATTATTTAATTATTAAATTTATTATAATTTATTACAACATTCGAAATATGTACTGCAAGCTATGAAAAAGAATAACAGAAATATATTTGTAATAACTCGAACTTTTTGGGTTTTTTTAAAAATTTCATGTCAATGATAGTGTTCGAAAAAAGCAGTCAAAAAGCTTGCAAGATATTGAAAACTCATTATGCTATTAAATTTTTTCACAACTCTAAAGACATTTAAAGAATTGAAATTTATTAAAACTTTCAAGAGTTTTAAACTTCGAATCACGTTCAGACACGATACAAATGCGATTCAAACTATCTCAAATACTCACTATCTGTAGGAAAAATTTAACTTGAGATCGTTATTTTTCAATCTTGAGGGGAAATATAAATTGAGCAAGTTCAGTTGTTACTTGGAAATTATATATTCTATTCTATTCTGTTTATTTAATCAAGTATCCATTAATTTCAATGACTTGAATATGCTGTCGAAGACATAATCTGGTAGGGTGTTTCATTTAAATATTATCTCCAAATATTTTTAATTGTGAGAGAGCAAAAAATGTTTTATACGTAATTTGAATGATGTTAATCCTGCAGACTTTCTGCAGGATTCTTTTTTTCAATGATTATTTTTCTCGAAGTTGTCAAGACCATCGATATTTCTTTCAAATAATTACAAATTTTTTCTGTTGCATTGCATGAGTCGTGAACAAGATCACTGGAATGTTTACTAGCACTTTCTTATATGTCTACACTTTCTTCTTTACTCTAAGTATTACAATTTATCAATATATTCTATGTATTTTAAATAATTATACTATACAGACATCTACGTCACACATGATATAAATCGAATTCACTTTCTATTTCAACATGTGCTTATTTTCATTTGTTCATAAACAAACATACACAGTCTTAATACATTTATTAATAATACGTATATATTATTATTATGTATAATTTATTAATAATATGTATATAACGAAACATTAAGAGATATTGAATGTATATCATTATTTTCAGTTGAATATTTGAAACAAGTAAAATAAATAAAATATTTCAGAAAAAATAAAATACTGTTTTCTTGTAAGAAACTTATTGTAGCAAATAAAATACATCTTATACGGTACGTTATTTTTTACACATTCTATTCATAATGGTACGGTTTCTTTTACAATTAAAATTAATATTACAGTAAAATTAAATTACATTGCATTAAAATTAACATTAAAAATTAATTAAATAATGTTAATAAAGATTTTTCATTTTAAGTTTAATTGATCTCAAAATCACTTCAAGTTTAATTGAAAAAAGACTAGAATTAGTTGGTAAGTTACAACATTACTTCATCGTAAATGATCCTAATGTTGGACAATCTGAACAATTTTAAAGTAATTTGAAATTATATGAAGAATTATTAAAGAAAAACATAAAAATAACGTTATTGCAATTGGCATGAAACAGAAACAAAGAAGACGACTTTCGAACGATGGTGATGTTATTCCGGTAAAAGGAAATCGAACTGAATTATACTATATTTTACAATAATTATAGAGAGAGAGAAGACGAATAAAATTTTGACTTCTTAAAGAAATATTAATTTTTTCATTTTCCTTATCACTAACTTTTTTTACGATTTCATTTTATGCGATATGAATTTAAAATGAAACCTAAATGTAGCTTATTCTTAAAGTTATGCGCTTGATTTAAAATAATATAGATCTATTTAATCTTAATTTTATTATTATTAAATATATATAATATTTAATAATAATTATATTATTAAATAGCACACATTATTATATTAAAATTATATATATTTATTATTATTAAATATATATATAATTTTATTATTAATTATTATTAATAATTATTATTTAAAATAATATTTTACCCAGTTCTAAATAAAACTTTAAAATTTCTCTATTTTCTAATTCCTATATACATCCTATTCCTTACTTATAGAATAAGGATGAATACCTTGGTGTAAAGTTCTTGCATATTAAATTCTTCTGGTAACTTGTCCAATAAATCTTCTATCAATCCCCTTATTTTGTCTTCTGTTGAAATTTCTCCAATTGTTGTATCGCTAGCAGTTCTTGTTAGCATACCCAGTAATGTTTTGAATAAATTTTCTACAGTCTGTGTTAAGAATCCTAATAAATGTATAAAATAAATTGTTTTATGTATCAGTTTCAGGAAGTGTCATTATATCATAGTAAGAAACATAATTGAATACATAACGAAAATTGTCGATATTTTAAACTGTTATAACAATCTATCTGGTCTCATTTTAAAGTGTAAAGCTTTTTTGACTGCCTTAAATTTGTTTTTTTCAAACATATTTTTACATTATGTAGCGGATGGGAAAGCAAAAGTACTTTTATTCTTGAATGTTGTAAAAATTCGAATATTTCTAAAAGCATTAAAAAGTTTTTTCATAACTTAATCTACTATAATCTTGAAAATTGAAATTTTCACTTTACAATTAGCTGTGCGATTTTTTTTACCATCTTATTGAATTTCAAACATTAGGGTCAAATGACGAAATGTTAAGATTCCTCAAATTTTTGTCATTTAACTCTAATATTCAACATTCAATAAAATGGTAAAAAAAGGTCATATAGCAAGTTTTAATGAATATTTAATGAATATTTCCTTCAAAACCGAGGTGGATTCAGTCATTAAAAGAATTTTTCAATGTTTATAATTTTTAATTTTTAAAAGAATATTTTTTTATTTACTTAAATATAATATGTAAAAATATATTCTATTTTTGTCATTGTATTTATGAAGATTAAAACTTGTCTAAACATTCGTAGTTTGCTTATAATAGCGATTTATTCCCATGTTATTAATATTATAACATTATTATATTAATATTATATTATTATTATTATTAATATTATAATATCATATATTATATGATATAATATTGTATCATTTTTATCTGATTATATGTATTCTACATAAAATATTATATATATTTACCAATTTCTGCATTAGGATGAAGCCCGTAAAGAACAGGACTTTCGGCAGGTAAGTAGTCATCAACGTATTGATGATATGCATCATAATCGCTATTTGGTGGCACCAAAAAGTCTGGCGCAAGATATAATTCACCTACACAAAAAATGCAATTGTTTGAACTGTTTGTATAAAAATTATTATAATTTCTTTTAATCTCATTCTAACGCATAAACTATTGAAACTATCGACAGTGTCGAAAAATGAATTGAAAATTTTAAATAAAATTTCACCAAATACATAACTGAATGTTTTTGAAAATGGATATGTAAAAAATTTTATAAAAATTTTATTTTCTTTAGTTATCTTTACTTAATTACTTCGAATGTGTGGTATAATGCTGAAAAAAGACGCTTAAAATCATTTTTGTACCTCATTACTACCTCATTATACCTCAGTTACCTTTTACTAAAAGTAAAATAAAGTTGTTTCCACTTTATTCTATATTAAAATTAAAGTTTGTACAGTAACAATTTTTACATCAATATCGCGATATTATAAATAAAACAAAATTTCAACTTTGAATCTTTTGAAACTCGATTTTGGCAGATACAATCCTTCTTCCAAGTGATGCTTCAATTTACAAATACAAAGTTACTTTATAAAAAAACAATCGCAATGTTTTATAAAAAAAAAATGTTTACACTCGGATTTAATAAACTGAATTTAATGAGAACATACTTGTGAATATACTTTTATATTATTTGTTATTTACATACCTTCAACTAATTCAGGTTTTAAATATTCTGTTAAATATGTTCTGCATAGTCTTCTATCCCAATCATCTGTTATGTGACCTCCGTACATTATTTCTCCAAACAAATAACGAAGATCTTCCCAAGGTACTTTGATACTATTTTCCAAATAATTAAATAGTACGGAAACGCTGATAGTCAAATCACCGAAGTTGAATGGATAGGACTGATTTCAAATGAAATAGTTATTTAAATTTATACACAGGATGTATGAAGTTGGAAAAGCAGTTAACAACAGTTTAAGCGGTAAACAATACTTTTCCCCAAAACAAAACTGTTTTGTTAAATAAATAAATAAATAATATATTATTTTACCTTATTATTATATAATACTTAATTAATAAGTATATTATAATAATATATATTATAACATAATACTTAATTAATAATATATTATATATATAATACTTTAAATAAATAAATTTAATATACAATAAGATACGATACAAGGGTTAAGGCTCTTATGTCACTTACTCTATTCCATCCTTGCGCCCCAAATTTTCTACGTTCTGCAACTACAGCATGATAATAACAGAGCGCAAACAATATAGCTTTGAATTCGGTTTCCTTACTGCAGGATTCTAGAGTTTCCTGAGTGAAGTTATCCAACGCTTTGTGGATATTTGCTTGGATTCCTGATGGTGGTTCATTTGTGATCTTTATGGCTGATTCTAGTATACCCTGTGTACATACAGTAATTAATGCGATTTCTTATCGACAATTATATTTAATTTTATTCTGAACAAATTATCAAATAGAAATGGAAATATAGAAATTTAATAATTGAGTTATATACAGGGTGTTCGCGTTATTCTTGTCCAGCGTTTTTCTCGCAAATGGTAAACAAGAGGAAAAAATGGCACAGGACAAAGTTATACGGTTCACTATTCTATATAGAAAATTAAAGGTCACCTTAATTTCGTAAAAAATATTGCAAACATAAAAAATTGTTATCTGCTGTGTTTATAACATTTATGTGATAAAAAATAAATGAAAAATCTTAAATGAAAAAATAAGTGGTATTAAACTTTACTATAAATAAAATAAAAAGTTTCAAATACAGTGGCGTATCCTATAACGAACTAATTTATTTTTATACATTCGTTATAGGATTCGTTCATATAGGAACATACATATATATACATAGTACATGTACCCTTAATTTGAAATATATATAATATATATTACAAATATATACAAATATATGTAATTAATTACATTATATTTAATATAATTAATATTTAATTAATTACTTAACTGTTTATTTAAATTATATAATTTAATTGTTATTAATTATTATTTAATTATATTTAATTAAATTAATTAAATAATTAATTTAATTTTATTCATTGCATAAATAAATGTAAATTTCTAAAAAAATTATAAAAAAGAGAAGAAGGAGAAAAAAGTGGCGTGTTTGTAGTAACATATTCGTTGTGTTTTGATTTAATAAGAAAAAATTTATTACAGCATTTGTTTATTATAAAGTTGTTTTTATAGGATGTTTCACTACATATGAATATTGTTTAACAGCTTAATCATAACCTTGAAAACATCAAGTATTTTTATGACTCACATATGTAGCAACCGTAATTGAATTGATGGGAAGATTTCCCATAAAAGTAGTATGCACGATGCAAAACTATATTACATCATTTACAAGAAAGCTGATGACTCCTTAAATGTTGTAATTCTATAATGTTGCCTAACTTGATTCTTTACATGCGTACTTGTTAGTCGTAATGCATTTAAAATTTTAAATCTACTTACAATCAGCCTAGATCAATTTCTTTTTGTTCTGATGTTATAGCCAAAATAGCAATTTCAATGTGTAAAATAAGAATTAAATTTAACCCATATGTAATATCATGAAGTTATAAATGATTATAGTAATTTGTATCGTATTAAAAAAATATTGCATTTTGTCTTTCTGATAGAGATTATTTAATTTGATAAAATTCAATAAAGTTAAAAATTCCAAAATTAAGCAATGTCTTAATTTTTATGTCTAGTGATATCAGTTAGAAGTTAAAATTAAATACAATGAGAATATAATTAAAAATTATAGCAATGAGAATATAATTAAAAATTAAATATTTCTGGCATATGCCAATTAAACTGAAATTACATGATTTTCTGCGGTTACTACCTGAGGTATTATTGACTCGTGAGGATCAGGAGTGGGTTCAGCACTGATGAACAATCGGTAATCATCATGTGGGTTCTCCGCGCATTGTTCCATTTTTTTTTCTAACGTGGGTAACCATTTTCTGACTAGATGGACATTTTGCAAAATTACCCAGTGACCTTCATTCGCTGAAAGTTCTATAGTTTCTTCGGCCACGGATTCTTGACCTTGGCCCAATGACACATTATGGAAATTTCTTCCTTCGAAAGTGAAACCCAACTGCTTTCCCAATTTTTCTACATCCTGAATTTTAATCGTTGTCATTATTGTTTTATAGTATTTGTATAACTTATTAGATACATTAAATTACGTAATTCAATATTTTAAATTAATAATAAATTAATGAATATTAATTTTGACATTTCAATTACACAGATTATAATAAATATGAAATAAGAAGCAATATGAAAATTTAGAAAGTAGGAAAGTATTATAGTTGTATTTCTTTAAATAAAAATAATAGTTTCATATGTATATGTTTTTTTTTATAGAGAATATATGTTTATAAAAAAATGATTCCAGTTGAGAAAATGGAAGTGAGTTCAAAGTCAACAATAAAATATTAATGTTAATGTAAAGTATTATTTCAAATATTTTTTTGAATAATGAATAGTTGTGATGATAATTGTGTGAATGAATTAAAATGACCTTCTGTATAAAATGTCTAAAAAATTCACTATAATATTTAGTGGATAAAATAAGTCTTTACTGAAGCTCAATTTTAATAATTGCGTTTCGAAAAATCTGAATTTGCATAAAAATTCGTAGTCTAATTTTTATAATAATTGTCTGTAATAATAATTTTGTTGAATTTATTCATTATTGATAAACTGCAAAGAATAGATTTTAAATAGCGATTGAAAATAAATAAAGGGTTACTCGAAACGTCGAAACTTCGAAACCCTTCGAAATTCAAAAAAATTTCGAGTTTCGAAAATCTGATGAATAAAATCGATGAATAAAAAATCATATGCAACGTGAATAAAAAATGTTTGATTCATGTATATTTCGAATATTTGATGCGAGGTGTTTCGGTTTTTGTTTTTAAGGATATAAATAAATTTGCGATCAATTGTAATTCTGAAGTAATAATGTAAAATATAAAGTATTTAAATATAGTGAAATTTATCAAAAAAATATCTTATTACACTACCACATCAATGGTATAGTCTGAAAAATTTTTCAATGCATTTAGCACTATAGTCAAAAAAAAAAAAAAAAAAAAAAAAGAAAATAGATTAGCTATAAAAAAAGTTAATGTTCTTAAACAAGAATTTGAATTAGATATTTTTGTATGTTGTTATGTTTTTGTTTATGTTTCGTTTAACTGTGATCAATAAAAATTTATATAAAAATGTCAATCGCAGTTCTTTCTCTTACAAAATGAAATCAACATTTTAAGTTTCGAAAATTTCGAGATTTTCGAAACCTTATAAAGTTTCTGATTCAAGTTTCGAAGATTTAAAAATTAGTTCCAAACCTATTTCTAAAAATAAATTTACATATCTGTGTCAAAAAAAATGCTTGGATAAATTACTTTTAGAGGATCAACACCGGGAGAGAGGATGAAAAATACAGGCGTGATCGAACTTGTTTCTTCGAAAGATTTATGAAAAGGTGGAGATCTCGACTCAACGAATTTTGAACCAAGTTTTTCTTCGACGAAGCATCTAAATATATTTATAAAATAAAGTATTTTAAATAACCTGGGATAAAGAAGATATTTTCAAATGTATATTAAAATTCTTTTTTCTTATTATTATTAATTATAATAAATGAATTAAATACTTAATTAAATACTTAAAGATATTACAAAGAGCACTACAAAATATTTTCTTTTCGCTCATTATGTTAAAATAACAAAGAATTGAATAATAGTTCTTTGCAAATTTTTTAGATATAGAAAAAATTTCTATGATGTAAACAACAAAAATATGCACAATATGTAAATAATGTATACATTAATGTACACATTAATGACGCAAATATGTAAAGAATGAAGCGTATTTTTTCAAATTTTTCTTAGGTATATATAAATGGATTTTTATTTCAATTCTTTACTACAATTAATTGTGATTTTAGAAATAAAAATACAACTATCAAACAATAGTAATAAATATAATGGATGAGAAGTGATTTTTTGTGAAAAAATAAAAAAGAAGTATAAAATAAAATTTTTTTGTTCAAGACTTTGAGAAAATTGAATTTGAACATTTATCAACTACACGTATACTAAGGCAATTTTGAATGAAACATATTTAAAATCTTTCTTGAAAATGAAGTTTTAAATGAAAATTTTATTTTACTTTTGTGACTTATTTTTTCACATAGAACAATCTCCTGTTAGTTATTCATTTTTATTTAGTTCAGTCAAACTCGAATATATTTTCCAAATTTGATTTTTTTGAAAACAAAGCCATAAATATAAATAAAAAAATTTTATTCTTTGTTTCTCTTTTCACGATTTTCCCCAAACGAAAAAAACAAACAAATTTCTAAAGGATTTCTTTTTAATTTATCAGAAAAAATGGCGCTTCCGAAATTTTAGTATTTAATTTCGGGATACCCTGTATATTAAATTCGTGTGAATTGTATTTTACATATTTGCAATAATTTAAAACTGTCCAAATACTTATGAAAGTACATTTGATTATCGTAATTTATAATCATTTAATAAAAGAAAAATTAAAATGAGAAAAGTGATACAAAATTTTCAAAAATTGAAATGATCGAAAAATGAAACAAATTTTGAACATAAGATGTTAAAAGAGTTATTATGAAAATAAAGACACAAACCTAATCGCATAAGTCATACGATCCAGTCTAAGACATCTCATAATACATAATCTCTGCAGAGCAGTTTTATTTTTCCAATCCTGCGGAAAAGTTTCTCGTTCCGGCGTTTCTGATTCAACAAATTTTTTCCACCGTTTCGCAGCACCCTCTATATCTTTCTCCAGATTCTGAAAATCTTCTATTTGGCTTAGATATTTGATGCCGCCCCAACCGACGTCTGTTAAAAAGTCCACAGGACTGACCAAGTCGGGAATGTATGGAAATCGCAATAGGAAATCAAGTTCCGATTGTGTGATCTCATGCGTTTCCATAAAAATCTGAAATAAATGAATCTATTTGACATACATAATTTATGTGGCAACAAAAACGCAATGAAAACATGATATTGATTTTTAATTCGTTTAAAGCTCACAATCAGTGCAGACGAGCAGTTTGTAGTAAATCGCGTTTGCTTTCGTGTCTAAAAAGCATTGTGTTCAAATTACCGCAAATTGTAATATATCGTCTGAAATAAAATAATGTAATAGCCCACATAAAATAATACAGGATATCCATAAAGTCTCTTTACAATTTCCAAAATTTATTATAAAGGCAATTGGTGAGATATCTTCATTAGATTTGTTCTATGTACTCAGTAGTTATCAAGGTTTTTATCACATTGTATTTCAGGTACCCTGTTGATGAATAAAGATACTGTTAAATAATCCTCTTACAAAATGGCTACTCCTCAAGAGAAGAGCATAGTGTGTATCATGATTTATTGAAACCAAATCAGATCTGCAGCTCATCGAAACTTCAGAACTAACATAAGTATGGAAGAGATCCACCCGTCACGTCTGAAGGACGACTAGTGTTGATGATGTAAGGATGGAAGAAGGTGAAACAGTTGAAGGTAATGCGTTTCGTGTCGGAATCGCTGTCTAAACTCATCAGTGGGCTCTGATGGCAGCGACCTTGACCCTAGACGCTTGTTGTTATTACTCGCTAGGCTGGACGGTCATCAACCATCCTAGCAGTGTTCCGCACTCTATTTGCTTAACGTCGAAGACCGCCAGACTTCGACGCTAGGCGCACAGCTTGCGGCTTGTACAAGTTGGTGTTTGAAACTCGTACTTGAGGGACTATAGGTCGCTACACGTCTATTAATTCGTGTATGACACAAGAAATTTATGAAGACAGGGACAGTGTTCGATAAAAGGAGGAGTGGACGACCAAGAACATCTGAGGAAAACATTGATCGTGTAAGAAATCGAATACCATCTCGATGTGCTTCGTGCAACTAATGATGCCTATATAAAGATGTATTAAATGAGGCAAAAAAAAAAAAACTTAAATATATACGTTTCATTTTGTAATAATTTCTACTTATCTGTCTTTTCATTTGCCTTTGTAATAAATTTTTGAAATTGTAAAGAAACTTTATGGACACCCTATATTGCTTCATCGCGATGCGGTAACTCTACGTTCACAGCCAATCAGTACTTGCAATAGATCAAGAAAGTTTATTGATGGTATATTGGAAGCTGAGAAATACATTTGTTACAAGATAATTTATTCGAGAGTAGAATTCAATTAAGCATAGAAAAAAGATATTATTTCCAACAAGACAATGATTCAAAATATACCGCCAAAAGAAAAAAAACAAAAAAATAGCTCTTGTATAACGTATCTAAACAACTTATTACTATTTCAATCACTGAATATCAATCCGATTAAGAATTTGTAGGATATTTTGGAGTTGGAGATCAGGAAGAGAAAAATATCAAATGAAAATGATTTAAAAATCGTATTTCTTGAAAAATGGTTAAAAATTTAATACGATATTGCAAAGAAACTCATAGGGTTTATCTCAAGCAATTGTTGAAGTCAAGGAAATGCATAAAAAATGATTACGAAATTTTCGTTTTCGTACATAAAAATATGAATTTTGCATAAAAATAGATAAAGTTAAAAATTTGTTTTATCACTTAAATTCTAAACACATAATTTTTATTTTATATATTTTGCATATTGCATATGTTCTGCATAGATATGTATTTATAACGTATTATAATAATGCTAAAATTTTATAGTTATGCTAATGTATTATAACAATGCTAAGATTTTATGCTAACGTATTATAATAATGCTAAAATTTTTATACTAGAAAGCTTCTTGTAATACTTTAACATATATTCCATTTTTTTCAAGTTAATTATCAATTTTAAAACAACGTATATCATAAACATATAATCTTTTTATCGTACTGTTTAAAATTAATAATATTTCGAAAAATACTGGCAAGTATAAATATTTCATATAACGGAAATGTCATAACATAAATTGTTTTTAGTATATAAAATATTAGTATATAAAGTATATAAATTAATTTTAACAAGGAGTGTTTTGTAATTTTATAATTACAATTTAGATAAAAGAAAATTTTTATAAATATAATTTAAATAAAAAAATTATTGCAACATACTGTAACAAATAAATTTTATTGCAAATGTTCGGCATTTATGTTATATGTATTTCGACATATTATATTTGCATAAAAGTCCGTTTTTTATTATTAATACAGAATTGATTTACCTGAATAGTCATTTGGCAGAGAAAAGTTAATTTATCAGCTTTAAATAATCCTCTGCTTGTATAAATGAAAACTAGATAGGTGATGCTATCGATTAATACAGCTACACGTTTCGTTATATTCTCCGAAGCTTCTGCAAATTTAATTGCGTTCTGGAAGACAACGCTGAAAGCTTTCAGAGAAAATTGATAAAGCATATTTATCTTGTTCAAATCGTTCAAAACGAAGTATAAAAGGCTGGCTCGTGCCGCGACAGAACGATAAATTTCTCGAGCTTCGTCTATCTTTACTGCAGTCACTCTAGCTTCAGCTACTTTTATCTCTATTTCCGCGGCAGTTTTCTTCGTGGTTTCGAGATTGATTACCAGATCAACATCACTTAAAATGTCTGGTCCAGCGGCCGATAATCTTTGAAAAAGAACAGAATGTTGCATTGCGACGTTTAAATGATACAAAACAATTATTGAGATTTATTAGATATAGAGAATATTAGATACAAAGAAAACATACAGAGAAAGAGTATAATTTGATTGTTGAAGACTTCATCAATATATAATTATATAATTTAGTTTATTTATAATATATTTCATCAATATAATTATAATAACATAATACCAATAATACTATATAATACTGTATATAATATAATATTATAAGATTATTATATGAATTAGTAAATTGAAAATATTAATATACATCAAAAATATATATGCTGCGAACTTTTATGTAAATTCATATCTTTAAAAATAGAATTAAAAAATTTGAATTTTTATGTAACAAATGTTATAAAAAGTACTATAGTTTTGATATTTTATATGTTACTTTATACTACATGCATTCTGTGCAATTATGTACTTTAAAATTTAAATATATAAAAATTCGTAGTCCACTTATTAAAATATTATTAAACATATCAAATAATTTTGCATTTGTATATAAAATTTGTAATATATTTATATCTGTACAATACAATATAATATAAACATTGCTCTATTTAATAAAGTAAATTTGTAAATTTTGTTACTGATAAGAATTATTGATTTTGATAAATATATTTTAAATAAATATTTAGATGAATAAAGTAACGATCGGTATAAATTAGGGCAAATAAATAAATCATTATTATGTTATATGATAAAACATGCTGAGAGGAAATTATATTTAATTATGTATATTTATATTTGATAATTATACTATGTTTGAAAATTTAACGAGCAATAGCATTTAATACTATTTTTTATTTTAGATTAAGAACAATATTAATCAATGAAAAATTGTCGATATTTTAAACTGTTATAACTTCGTAAGAAAAAAGTCTAGAACAATCTATTGTAATTCGGCTATTTACATACCCAAACGTGAAGTATCTTTCACACTATTGAGTTCGTTCTTTCAAAGATGTTTCTATATTATTTTGAAAAGGAAAAATAAAAATACTTTTTTTGACGAAAATTTTGCAAACGTTTTTATGGGAACTTTTTTACTGAAAATGTTTTTTCACTACTAAATCTATTATCTTAAAGACGAAAGTTTTTATCCTACAATGATTCCTCTACGATTTGTTATACGATTTTTTTTAATAAAGTTATAAGAGTTTAAAATATTGGCAATTTTTCATCGAGTGTTCTATTCAATGTATATAATTAAAATTCAATATATAATGATAACATTCAATATATTATAGAAATTTATATTTTAAAAATTTATCACTAATTTTCAATATAATAAGCAAAGGAAATAAAAATGTAATTTGCAAATTTAGAAAATAGTATTTTATTGATATTATCTTTATTAACAAAATTAGTATGAAACAAAATATAAATCATGTACCTGTGCAGAAGATCGTCTTCCAATTTTTTCAAGGTAATTTTAAAGGTATTTTGTTGAGTAGTTAATTCGGCTTTTTTTGATTCTAAATCAGGTCTTTCGGCTTTTACAACGTCTCCCAAAAGTTGTTCCTCTAAACCATCTTTTGTTACCGTAAAGTTGATGAGAGTGGTTTGAGCTTGTATTTCAGGCTTATAATGAGGATTAGCTAATTTCGTTTGTATAATCAGCCGAAAATGAGGATCGTAATCTACTTCCTTATCCCAAATTTTTATCGCCCTTTAAAATAAATATTCCAAATACTATTAGAATTCTATTGGGTTTTAAAGTGTAAATTGTCACATTTGTAAAACATATTTTAGATTATCAAAAAAAAAAAAAAAAAAATAATAATATACATATATTCTTTTTGATTTTCAATTAAAGATTTTTTAATGGTAATTTAAGCGTAAAGAGTTTAGATTAAATAAATCGGTATTATTTATTTTCTCAAATAAATGGTATATGAATTTAATTGATTTTTTAATTCTTTTAATATGAATCACGTTGCAACAATAATATGTGAGGGTGATTTAATAATTATCTGCAATGTAATGATATATTGGCTGTAGTATCAAATGTTTATGTATCAACATCGATCGATCTTCATTTATCACACCTATAGGTTTTAGTTCTTTTTTTCTTTTTTATTATGATATAATATATGATAATAATGATAAAATGATATAATGATAAAATATGACAATAATGATAAAAAAGCAACGTGTCATTTTATTTTTGTAATATGAAGAAGTATTTAATGGTTAATCTGCAAATCTATAGAAGATACAAAAGCTCTCGTACACAATACGAAAACAATGTTTTTTCTCAATCCATTGCGACCCAAAACTGGTCGCAAAGAGTTAAAGGAAACGGTGTATTTATGCTTTGCTTCTCAATAAAAACATTTTTTTCTGGACGTGTAGAAAGCTTGTACAAAGATGGATTAGGTGCATTAACAAGCAAGAGAAGTATAGAATTTTTTATCCAAACTACTATTTTTCAATTATCTTAAAAAACACATCTTCGTCGAGCAAAATTTGATGTAAGTTATAAGAATAAGGGGCAAAAATGTCGCTTTGAGTAAGAACTCTGATCGTGCTATTGTAAGTTTATTTAACGAAATTTTGTTTGCTATACTGACGGTGAATTGCTGTATTATACAAAGATGCTATCTGGCAAAGAGGTAAAAGGTACCCATTCCGACTGAGATGTGTTATTTGAATGTTGTATTATCCAACAAGATTGTCTGCTAGTAACTAAAAAATCATCTCTTACTAATGTCTACTATTTATTATCATGTATCATCATTTGGTATAGTTAGTATAGATAGTTTATTGGAATAATATAACAACATATTGGACATTGAGATATTTGTAAAATAAAAGTTTGGATAAAGGGTAATATTATTGCAAGAAATCTGTTGTTATTCTAATAAATTTTACACTTGTAAATAATTATTGAATCAACCTTATATACTCACTTTCCTCTTTTTATTAAATCTCTTTTTATAACAGGATCTAAAACTGGGTCAATAGTTTCCATAATATTTTCGATTAAAACAATCCCACCATTAGCGATAGAAATTTCAATCAAATGCAAATAATTTGGTTGAGTAAGCCTTAGCACTTGCAATTCTTCGCCATATCGATTTTTTATCCATTTTATTCCTTGTAATTGTGGATCTATCATTAGAGGCCATCTTGTTGAATTCATTAAAATTGTTGCATTTTCTGAGGACATTTTGTCTGTTGGTAAACCTTAAAGAATGTTTGTCAGTTATATTGAGTAATTATTAAAACACGGTTGGTATTCAATATATGAATTTGAAACTTTTTAATTTTTTTTATGTAATATAATTATAATAATAAATTATTACATAATAATAATATTATTTGATCGAAACTTAATCTTTTGGAGGAGGAAATCCAATTTTATATCAATATTTATTTTGATTTTTTGATCACCTTGAAATTTATGTTTTAATTTTACTAGGATTTGGATTAATTTCTTAAATTATTATAAATGAAAATGGAAAAAAATCGTTGGAAATTTGAAAATAATTTACATAGTATTAAAAGTTAATCGACTGAATTATAGTTTAATAATAGTGACTATTAAAATATAAATTCATATGATGGATTGATATCATGTTGATATCTTGTTTCATATAAATAGAGTGAGGTAAGTAGTTAAAGATAGAAAGAAATATCAAGAAACAAAATATTCACTAAACTGTGAATAATAATTAATGAATAATTTTTGAATAATTAATGAATAATATAATGATAATAATTAATAATAAATAATTTTTCAATGTATACAGATTAATATTTTTTTTATAGAGAACGCGTCAAGCTGCGTAATGAACAAAAAAATATATGGTTCTATTTAAAAAGATAGAGTTTCTGAAATCTCTCTAACAACAAAGCAATTGTTATTGCTACAATACAGCTGTTATTTCAATGTAGCTTCTATATTGAACAACTTTCGTTAACAAAATGTTTTCATATCTCCAAAAGTAACAAAGATATTTAATTGCTAATTTTTATTGAACCATCCTGTATTAAAATGTATTCACCTTCATTGTTCCATTGTGCAATTTGTGCATCGTCTGTCAATAAAGATAGAATATCTAAATCAGGAGTCCTTGGTATTTTTAATTCCAAGCCTTCTAAAAACGGTAGCCAATTTTCGTACATTAAGTCGGATCTATATTTTCGAGTGAAACATCCCATGTATGATAAAAATGCTGTTACAATAAGCACATCGCCTGGTACTGTCACACACGAATCTGTCAACCTGGAAATTTAAATTCATTAAAATATGTACTCGCATTGATAGTGTAGGAAATGACGAATTTATTTTCTATCGATAATAGACATTCTTTAAATTTTGTCTTGTCTTTTCAACCCTTGCGTTGATAAATAGATGTCTATTTAAATATTGGTACAAATTTACAAAAAAATATTACTCTCTATTTTCGATAATTTTTTAATGTGTTATCAAAGATGTCATAATGTAATTCTGTGAGGCCCATAGTTGACAAATATTTATTAAAAAATTACTAGCAAAATAGTTTATTCGATTAATTTTTATACATGTATTAGCTTTTTAATCTTTTGATCTTCTATCTCTTAAAAATGTATAGGTATAGTTTTATGTGAAAACTTCAGATGTATTTACCATATTTTTAGCTCTAAAGTTTAATCTTTTTATAAATACGTACCATTAAAAAATCAAAATTAAAACATTTGTGTATCCACAAAAAAAGTGAATATATATTTTGTATATATAGAAATTTTAAGATAATACATTTAATTATCGATTTCAGTGAACTAATATTTAGAGTAGCTATATATTGTTAGGATCAAGGTGATCACACATATTAATATTGAAAATAAATATTTCAATAATAAAATTTTTATAATACCCTGTATATTATCAGCAATAGATTAACTTGTTATTATCGATGAGTGGCAAGATATCAGTGACATGATACAGCTATTTTATCAGTATCAGGCGATGAAATAATTTATAAACAAACTTATATGAATTATTAGTAATTCATTATCGTTTCTCTGGAGAACGTATCATTTTCCATCGATGGTTTTTTTCGCAAAATTGGTTCTTGCGGTAAGTGGAACACAATGCAAGTTATCTGTCTCTTTTGAAAAGGCTCTTAAGATAATACCCTACATAAGAAGTTAAAGAATCAATAAAGAAGTCAGTTGAGCTATGAAATTTCTCTTGTAGAACTTTTTATTTTTCTATCTTGTCGAATCTCACAGTATTTTAATATCCAGTATTGCGCGGTTGATACTTTAATTTTTATAACAAATCACCGATCGTGGACAAGCCCCGATCGCTACAGTGGAATAATCGCGCATTTCTTCGTCAGAAATACGTTTTTTGACGTTGACTGATGAACGTTCAGTGTTGGTGTCTCAATCAATATTTTTGTTTGAAGTAATCTCCTTCTACCACCGTGACACAAGCAAAGAACAATTCGACTTTCTGACTTCCATTTTTAAGATCAACGTCAATTTTACGGAAAGTTTTTTACATGAATCTTCATCAAACCAAAAGTGAAATTACGCTGTAGTGATCGAGATATATTACAATGGTATCGTTAATCTTAAGAGTAATTAGTTTTGCATTAATTAAACATATTTCTATAATAGAATTAGAGGATACGAAATAAGAAATAATAAAAACTAACATTTTTACTTCCTCAGTCCATCGGATTTTTTCAGACGCTAAACCATTTACTAATCTATTTGCAAGATCAATTGTTGCAGCAGTAGCATCAGCTTCATCCTGACATTTTTGTTTCTCAGCTAATGCTGCATTCATTCTTTCTCCTAAAATGTCGAGCACTTTTTGCAATTCCTAGAAGTGTAAGAGAAAGAAAAAGAGTAATTTATTGAAACGAATAATAATTATTTTAGATACAGGTATATGTATATATATCTATATGTACAGATATATATGTATATTTCTTCATGAAATATGAAATGATAATTACAAGACAAGACGCGTGTTTCACTATTGGAAAATTATATATCTTTCTATGCAGATATTAGAGATATTAAAGATTATAATGCATTTAAAAAATACTTAGTTCTTACCATCGCTAACATTACAAATTCGGAAAAATGATAAAAGAAATTATGTTGAATATTGATGAAAATTATATAATAATATATTAATATATTTAATTATTTATTATATTTATTAATATATTATATAATAATATAATATTATACTATTAATATATTACGTAAAGAACATTTTTAGATATAGTACATACGTTCTATATAATATTTGTTCGGGTAATATTTTCCATAATTCTAGTTATTAAAATTATTCATACGAAGAACGTTAAATTTCTTGCCCATATAAAAGAATTTATTATTCTATTTTTAGATAAGGGCAATGGCTCGCCAGTTTTTTATGCTGACAAGAAGTTCTAACTTCTACCATGTTCTATCGCGGCTACTGTAACGTGATAGCTTATTGTTGTTTTCCTGGCCATTGACTGCGTGCCTGTTATGTTTAATGTTCTCTAAAAACGGTTAGCATCGATTATCCTATCGATATTTAATAATTTCACTGTTTTTAGAGGAATTATGTCAAGACAATCAAACGGCTCGAGACTCAAAGTAATTGGCCCGTACTCGCCATTACTTTCCTGTGAAGCAGGCCCCTCGTCAGCGGGGAAGTTAGTGCGTTAGTAAATTCAACATTGCGTTACTCAAGAGTGCATTATCAAATCAAGAGTGCGTTAATCATTACAATCACTGCGATTGTCCGTGCGTCGTTAAATTCAAATAGTACGTCATTAAATACAATACAGTGCGTCATCAACACAATTCAGGCTGTAGTCAATCTTTTTGCTATACCGCCATATTTCAGCTATTACTGCTATTTCATCTATTACTGTTAATGCCGCTACTAAGACGTAAAATAGTCATTAGAAATTAATTAGTCAATTACAAGTCAGTACGACAGTCGATTCGTACGACAATTAATTATAAAATATACAGTCCACTTATCGCGATCTCCGATTTTCTATCGGAATCGTAACAATACATAACACCTCATCACACGGTCGCTATTCGCTTCAAATACAAGCGCGCGTCCATTTTTAGCTTGATTCTTCGAGCTAAATGAATATTAATATTAAAATTTAGGACAATTATATTTATCACTTCAGAATCATTTTTTTTTTGAACTTTTTTTCTTTTATAAATTAATTTTACCGTTTGTCCAAATTAACATAATTTGAGTCTCAAATATAATTAAATATTTTAATTGTACTTTCTAATAATAATACGTATAATATAATAATTATAATAGGTATAATGTAATATATTATTATTATTATATTATATATATGCTACATATTGTATAATATATAATTTGCATTAATATTGTGTATAATTTCTTATACATATATATATATATTACAATATAATAATGATATAGGAGTATAATATCATTATTTTAAATTCTACAAAAATGATAAATATTGTACTTATTTATTGACATTATATACTCTTTAGAGAATATACAATTCTGTAACATATATATTGTGACATGTGTAATAAAATGAACATTAACTTACTGTTAATCGCGTTCTCAAAGCATTCAAGTGATCCATAGCAGCTTTTAGTTCCATATTTGCTTGTGTTAGTGCAACTCTCAATGGTTTTACCGTTTCATTAATGTAATGAAAAACCATTATATTTCTCACCCAGCTGCAAAGACCTGCAGCAGCTTGCGATTTTGAGTAAATAACTTCTGGGTCAAAATCTGAAAGTGTGATATAATTATTGTTTCTTCTAATTAAATATTAGCATAAACGAATAGTTAGACACTTAGTGAAATTCTATTCAATTGGCGAACGTTTTTCTACTATTAATTTTCTCCATTTTCAAGTTTCCTATTGATTCATTCATAAATATATAGCTGTTGCTTCATAAATAAATGTGGCTGTTGTTTCATCAATATATGTATATCTGTTGTTTCATAAAATTTGTATAAAAATCATTCACATTTGTTTTATTTTTTTACGTGGATTTAATTAGGAATATAAATACGAAATTATAAGGATTGTAACATGAGATTATATAAATATTAATAGTGTTTATTAGATATACCATAAGAACTATGGCAAAACGAGCGAAGATTTGTTAAATTTAGAAATATCGAATTAATTTCTATAGCACAATTAATTTTAAATAAAATTTTCTAATTATATTTTATTAATATATTCCGTAGAGATAAATAACAAAAGTGTCACATAAATTCTTCTGAATTCTTTGAATTTTTATCAAGAACTTATAAAAAACATACAAAATATAAAGATATTGTAATACGAATGATTGATAGAGTAAAA
Source organism: Tetragonisca angustula (assembly GCA_036937485.2). Classification (NCBI taxonomy): domain Eukaryota; kingdom Metazoa; phylum Arthropoda; class Insecta; order Hymenoptera; family Apidae; genus Tetragonisca; species Tetragonisca angustula. The sequence continues at coordinate 462,188 of JAWNGG020000089.1, read as the reverse complement.
AATTCAATTTTTCAATTTGTATTGACAATTTTAATATTTAATATGTAGAAACGATTTTAAAAATTGTCAAAACAGAAGATGTGCTTTTTACTGTATTGATAATATATCTAACATTAAAACTATCAAAGTAATAAAAATGACCAATTTATAATACTTGTTAGAAATTTTATAGATGTAAGAAAGTATATTTTTAGAGATTTTATTGATTTAAAATGGAAATTTAAGATATATAAATAAAAGCTTGCACATTTTATTGTAGTATAAAGTTTTTCTGTTTCTTTGATTTCAATATCTCTGATGGAAATATTAGAGTTTGCTTTAGATATCGGTAGCTTTAGTGTGAATATTTTTATTATTTTTGCTTTCCACTCAATATTCTTCGTAAGTTTTATTTGTTCGATTTTATTTTATCATAAAATAGAAAATTTTTCAAAAATAATCGTAAAAATGCATGTGATTATTGTATCGTTGAGCTTTAATTTAGTATATTCAATTTAATTTACATAGAAATAAATGGACATATGATTTTATTAATTATAAATTACTTAAGTAAAGTGGTAATTTGTTAAAATATATAAATTTATAAATATTTATATTAATTTGATATCTGTACTAATTTTGATATCTATATTAATTTTAGTAGTTGCATTAATAGTAGTTAATTAAAATTTATAATATTAATTAAAATTAAAATAATATTTTAATTAAATTAAATAGTAATTTCATTAGAATTTATTGTTGACCTTTATGGTTGATATAAGGTTGAATAGCTTTGACCACTTCAGGGTGAATATTCTCTTTGTCGTAATCTCGAAGTTGCGAGAGAAAATTATCAATATGTCCCATCATCGATTTGCACACTTTCCAACTTCTATCTTTTGGAATTTGGCCCCTGGGAGAAAATAAAACTAAAACAGCTTGTAATACCAGTGCCACTTGTTCCGGTGGAGTTGCAAAGGATTTTAATTCCGTTAAGTTGCTCTGAAAATATAGTAGTTCTGTGAAATATCTTAGATAAAATCTATTTATCGATTTCTCTTATTAAAGTTGTTCAAATAAATACTTTATGCTTTATAGTTTATAACATGACATTTTGTGCAACAAAGAGTCTATAAAGTATTAATACATTAATAATTGTACTATAATAAACTAAATAAAACATACATACTAAAATAAACATAAATAAAACATAAATAAAATTTAAAAATTGTAATAAAATTTAAATATCTGTAATAAACAATAACTATAAAAAATAAAAATTGTTCTAAGACTTTTCTATTCGAACGTTTCCTCAGTTTTGACAATTATGAGCTATAATAATCTCAAATTTTCGAAGTTGGTTATAATTATGACCTCTAGATTGCTGACCTCTATGCGATTTCATATTTTTATGAACATAATTGAAAAGAAATGGAGTCTAAGCAGAAGTTTGCTTTTTTTAATTAAATATTGTAACAAATATCGTACATATCAATATGTACTACATATTATGCGTATTTTCAATATTTTTGTATTTTTAAATTTCTTATGCATGCATAAAAATCGGCAATCTAATTACAATATCAATAAATGAGTGAGTTTTGGTAGAAAAATTATAATTTATCATTGCAAACAATTGTAATCTTAATTTGCTTTTTTTATTTAAAAAATGAATAAACTTGAAAGACTGTTCCATTATTTATGGGATTTTTATGGGTCTCTCTTTGCTTTGTTATAAATAGAAAAAATAAAGAGTATATAAACTAACGCAATAAATAGAAAAAATAAGAAAACAGTTGATTGAAAAGCCAATTATCCAAACCAACCACCTATCAAAAGTTGGTTGGATTGCAGTGACTTTGAAAAAAATAAAATAATAATTTATTAACAAATTATTTGTCGTCTTTATATATAGAGCGTATGCTATAACTATCTCACCATTTTTCATAAACTTCTAATGTTCTGACAAAAAAATATTTTACACAACGCTCACATTCTTAAGTTCAAAATCATCAAAGTCATAGTATGGGAGATTGTTGAATTGATCTTGACAATAACTACACATAAGGACAAAAATACATAATGCCATTTAAAAAAGTCACTTTGACTTCTTATTGACATTTTTATATTGCAACTTACAGGTCACTAAAAATAGATCAGCTTATGTTCGAAATATGTTTTTTAACAATTCATTAGAAGTCCATAAAAAAATCGTGGCGATAGTTATAGCATACATTTTGTATATATTTGCTCTAGTCACTTTATTGTAACGTACAAAACAAAACAAATAAATTACAAATAAAAAATAAAAATTAAGTTTGGATTAGTATTAATTTTATCTTGGTTTTTCGACAAGTTCATCAAAAACAAATGGATAGACATATGTTACACTAAATGTTTCTATTTTATATTTTATATAAAAAATCAAAAGATAAAGATAAAAATATTGAAACACTTTTTTTTATAATAACTCTGGAAAAATATAATACATATTATCAAATATTTAATCGTCTATTAATAAATTGTGTACTAGTTCATATTTAATGTATGTTTAAATTATTTCGTTTTGTCATATTGAAACATCATAAAAACATTGAGTAGTTATGAAAATCATAAATGTAAATGTCAAAATTGAATCTGTCTTTTAAACAAATGTTTTACTTTATTTAATGTGTCAAGAGCAGCTTCAGCTTGTCGAACTGCAGGCTCCGCTCTTGCTAAATCTTCGTCGCATCTTCTTTGTTTTTCTGCTACTGCTTCCTTTATTTCTGCTACTTTCGCCTCTTCTTCAGACACTGTATAAGAATTTTTTATATTTTTTATTTTATAATACAATAGAATTATAAGTAATAATATTGCAATTACAATGATATTAGGATATTATGACATAAGATTGTATATTAGTTATATTATACATATAATGATAAGTTCACTAATATGTCTATCAATACATAAATTTATCAAATAGTTATTAGTGAACTGAACATAATGAATTTTTATGTATTTGAGAAATTTAAAATTACAAGAATGGAATACAGATAATGTGCAGAAATATATTAAAATACGATATAGTATGATATAATTAATATAATTATAATATAATAAGTAAGATAGAACATAATAAAATATTATATATTATTATAATATTACCTATATTATATTAACATATAATAAAATAAATTAAAATCCAAAGCAGGGTACTTTTTATGATGTTTAATCTTTAAATGGTCTAGCCGACTATAATAATTTGTACTATGTTACAAAAATTTGTATTTTTTCTGATAAAAATTAGTAATAAAACTAAGTCAAATGAAAAATTTCAAAACTCAACAATCTAACAAATATAGTATATGTATAATATACAATATAATATATACATGTACAATAAAGCACATATATATAAAATTGCATAAATATTCGAACTGTAATTATTAATATCAAAGAATAAATAAAAATAAATTTAAGACAATTGAACATAAAAAGCAAAGCTTAACCGATAGCTTTCTCCGCTTCCGCTTTAGTATTCTCTGCTCGAACTTCCGCAAGAATTTTATCCGCTATTTCATTCTTCTTCTTCAATTCGATTTCTTGCACTGCTAATACAACTCTTAGTTCGCTGACCTATCGGTTAACGTCCATAGTTTGTGAATTTATTAAATCAACTATATTTATTACAAATAATGTGTTGCTTTTTTTGGGGGGGGGGAATTAAATTTAAAGCAACTGATGTTGTTGCTATAGAAATGTTAAAAAATTGCATGTAATAAAAAACTTAATAAAAAAAGATAATAAACTATAAAATTACGAGAAAATTCATCATTCATCGAGTCGGAGATTTTTTCTAATATTGATAATAAAATCATTACTTGAACAGCACAAGATTCTAGTTTCTCCAAGCCGTTTTTCAATCTTTCTATCATCGTTTTCACATCGTAGGTTCTTTCTACCAGCAACTTCGAGTACAAAGAAATTTGTTCCAAGAACGTCTTCGGTGTCGTGTAGTTGTATCTTCTTTCATTTTGTAAATAAAGCGAGGAAATGTCGTTGACGCTAGTGTGAACGTACGACATGAACAGAGAAGCTGACGGTTTGTATTCATTCGGTAGATCTTCTAATTCCTGCAATTTGTAAGTGACACAGTAATGAATTTAATAAGAGAGAAAGTGAAGTAGCGTTAGGAAGATAAATTAAGTTTATTCATAATAATCGAGTGAAGCGACTTCATTATCTGGTTTCTTATACAAGGTGTCTCTGAAATCATGGTATCGTCTTATAAAAAAATCGGTTATAAAAAGAATTAAAAAGCACAATATGTACTTTTTATATATTCAATTTCTAGTACTTAAATTTTTTACTTTACGTAATTTCTGAATTCTGCTAAATATGGAATCTTTTAAATTTCATTTATATTTCAAGTAAAATATCCCTCTTAAATCCTTTTCTTGATTAACTCATTAACGCCCATAAAATTGAAATCTATTTTGATGGTGTTTTTTGATTAAATAGGACTTAAATGAAAGACATACATTTGAAAATAATCGTATTATTATTGAAGAAAAGGCAGTGTACTTATTTGAATTCGTTCATATGTACCAAGAAGTAATAATGTTATCATTGAAAGGCAGATAATATTTGTCAAAAGCATTTTTTACACAATTGATATCGCTTGTTAGTCTTTAATATTGCATTATTTTGAACAAAAATACATGAATAACATATTTATCTGCAAAGATTTCAACAGCATTGATATTTACTCCAAATGATTAGTTTTGAATGTTATATACATCAATGATTAGCTTTTGAATATGCATTGACAAACGTAGGAACAATTCACATCTGGAAATTTCACTAGTGTATAATAATGTGTACTTCCTAGTTTTTTAATTTCTTTATATCTTTATGTTAAGTTCTTTAAAACGGAAAATCAGCATTATATCATCACGTTTGTTAATTTTATTTGAACGCTTGACAAACTTTTAAAGTCAATTTTTGAAAAACAGAATTTTCTTGATTTATTGTTTTATACAGAATTATTTTTCATTGATTGTTGCTCGAACCATGATTTCAGATACATATTGCACACTCTGTATGTACAATTCAGAATACGTATTTGCATGTTTTTAGTTAATTAGCCGGAACTCGTTCGCTAAGAACAAAAACGAGGCAGCTAACTGATTTTACTAAGATTAAAATGAATAATATGAACATAATGAAGGAAGTGGAATTAAAACGGATTTAAAATTAATTGAATTCGTGGTACTCGTGTATTCTTCGGTTAATTAAGTACAATTAATAAAACGAATACTGAACTTAGATAACGAGAATTATAATAAATTGTAACATTTTTTATATTCCGTCATCGTTATTATATTCGTTTTCGTTCAATGTTTCAATTCAGTAAAAATTTGAGACAAAAATTGTATAACAAGTTTTCACATATTATGTGAAATATTTAATAAATTGATTTTATAAACGTTTCAATATAATATATAACCTAATAAGAATAAAATCTAATAAAAATATAATAAATTAGATGATTTTATATATAATATACATCTTTTTTATTCATACATATTAATTGATCTCGTTAAATTAAATTACAATTTTACTAAACAATCTTACTTCCAAGAACCTCGTAGAAACGGATCTCAAAGCATCTTCTGGCCAAGGTTGAAACCAGTTGATCGAAGTATTGTTTACAATTGCTGGAAACTGTCTGGCCCTGGTTCTTAAAGTTGTGCCAACGGGAGAAAAGCAAAGAATACATTTTAATCGACTTCGAACTCGATTAATGAAAAATTTCCAGCAATTTTCTTTAGTATCCATCATACCGGTTTGTCTTACCTACAATATAATGAATAAATTTCAATTTATCATGCCACGATAAAGATACATACTATAAAAATGAAAGAAAAATATAATTCTTACTATCTGCAAAAATTTTTTAATTGCTATTAAATATTATATAATATATTATTATATATTATTAATTTTATAATATTATATGATATAATTCAGATAAAATACTACATTTGTCATGATATATTATATAGCATTATATTATTATTATAATAATATATAATTGTATGATTTACAAAATGTTTTTATATTGGTAGAGCAACATTGAAAAAAAGATAAATGTAAAGTGAAATGTTTAAATAAATTATTCTATTAGTAATTAATAAATATAGCTATTATAATAATAACATAAATAAAAATTAACGAATAGAATCGAAACTAATTAAAGAAATTTTTGTTGTGATAATAAAGATCGACAATCAAAAAATATCACCCTTAATAATAATTATCAATAGTTAACGATAGTTAATTGAAAACAATTTGTACCATTTAATACCAGTAATTCAGAAATACTCATTGCTGATAATAATTGTCAAATCAAAAAAAGTTTCCGTCATCGGTAAATCTGTTTCCGCTATTTTCGCTGAACAAAAAATTTTTATAATTTACAGTAGGTATTCGCAAAATTATTTAAATTGAGATACAAATTCTTATATTTTAATATTTTTAAAACGCAATAAACGCAATAAATTAAAAATTAAAAATTATATATTGTCCTTAATATTTATTTTATTAATTTTACTTTATAAATTATTTTATTTATATTTGATGATAGATCTGAAGATATTGTCATATTTTTATTTTTATGTAAGGTAATTGTATAATTATGATATTATATAATTTATGTTATCTTTTCTTTATTAAATAATCACATAAAACAGTTAAACTTTTGACAAGTTTGATATATTTATCTTTGTGAAAGTTAATACTGAAAATATATATGTGCTTATGTTTCTATATATTAATTAATGTGGAATTCGTAATGGACTATAAATAAAAAATATAAATAAAGAATAAAATCGTATTTGTTGGATAAATAAGTGCATAGTTTTACAAAGAAATTTTGTTCGAAACATTAATTAATAACTATAATTTTCTTTTAAGTAGTTTAATAATAATGTTTGTTTCTTTTGCAATAAGTCTATTTAGGAAAAAAATCTATAGTAAATTAATATCAACATTAAATAAAAGTTTACGTAGAGTACATATAGAAAAGTTGGCTGAAATAAAATTATTCTTGTCGCAAGTAAAAAATTATTTACACATATTAAAAATATATTTAAATCGACGTGATTTTAAATAAATAAATAAATAATGAAACGTACTTCATTTCTTAAGGCATTAACGATAATATCCACTTCATCATCGGCGAATAATTCGGAAATTTCGCCGAAAGCAAGCATATCGTTTATGAGTACCAAAAATTTTTCATCGGCAACGTGAGAATCAGTCATCACAAAAGTAATCCCAATTCCTTTCAATCCAGATTTTAAATATAAACTTGATAAATCGGCTCTTAGATCATATATCGAATAACCAGTTCGTAATTGTATCTGAAAAACCTGAAATGAAGGACAGATTCATTTTTATTTAGGTATTACTGACATTTTATGCCTATATGTTAATTTTAATCCGATTAAAAAGAATTTCATAGTAAAAGTTTATATATAGCTAATCAAATATATATATAAGGTCGCGGCAAATTTCACCATAGCATCACTATATTGCTTTCTTGCTGTCACTTAGAATATTTTCGATTCAATTAAAATGGAATAAATAGACTCTAATAGAATAATAGAGAATTTTATGCATATTTACAGAATATTTAAAAATGCAAAGTTGCATAACATGCACATAATGTGAAAAAATAATGTAAAATATCTATAATTTTTGGTATGTAAAATAATTTCCTATCCAGATATTCTTTTTTGTAATTATATTCTATAATTTTCTATCACATTCTATTATATTTTATAATTAAATTCTAATATAATATAATTACATTCTCAAAAATATAAATTTGCATAAAATTTAAATTTACATCCTATTGCATCTGTTATAATGATTTGTTGAATATTACTCTAATATTATCAAGAATTTACATTTTGATTAAGAATCTAAGAAAGATGGCATAAACTATATCGTTTATTGTATTTACAATTTTATAAATTATTTTTTATTATAGTAGTTGACTAATTTGTCTAATACTATCCTATTTTTATTTAGAATTTGAAGAATGTAAGTGCGATTTGTTAATGGATGTTACGAAAAGTAGGAGTATAATGAGAGAGAAAGAGAGAAGAAGAAGAAGAAGAAGAAGAAGAAGAAGAAGAAAGAAACGACGATAGCACTTTGAAAAATATCTCAAGCTTTTGGAGAATAACATTTCATATTATTTCATAATTCATAATAATTAAAAATAATTTGTAGGAAATATTGCAAGTACCAAACTTGAAAAATCTTGATTTTTATCAAGAAGTATTATTTTTATAAAATAATCAGTTATCGATACTGTTAAAACGTCAGTAGTAAATAATTTAAACTTGGACAACATCTTTTTTTCTGAAAAATTTAATGTTTGGCATTTGCAATGTTTCTTTATAAATAGATTCTTTTTAATTAATTAATAGCAAAAGTTTGTAATCGTTAACAGTAAAGAAGTTTATTTTTTAACAGTAAAATTTACATTACGTTATTTGAAGATTTATTTATTATGTTATAATATTAAATCTGTCTATTTATAGATTCTATTGTAGCTAATTATATAAATATATAGCTATTATAAAAAAGTTATAGAAAAAGAATTAATAAACTAAACACCATTAAACAATCAATTGTTAATAAAACATTAGAATCCTCCAATAAAACAAATTGTAAAAGATACTAATATGTTTAATATATAATAATTCTTCATATTTAAATTTATATTTAATGATGTATATCTCATAATACATATATAATTATTAATCGTAGTATATATACGTATACATATTATTGATGTATGTATGTATGTATACATATTGTTAATCATAATAAATTATACACATTTAATATACCATATGTGCACTATCTATATTTAAACATAAATTTAAATATGTGAAATTATTGTATATTAAACATATTAGTTTTATCAAAAAATTTTAATCAATTTCTTTTGTTAAGGATTGTTTATTCAATAATTTTATTAATTTGTTTAATAATTTATTAAACCTTCTATATTTTTAATTTTCACAATAAATCGTTATTTATTTAATAATCTTATTAATTTGTTTAATAGTTTATTAATTTATTAAACCTTCTATATTTTTTTCATAATAAATTATGTATTTAATAATTTTATGAATTCGTTTAACTTTTAATGCTTGTTTATCTGTCTATTTTTTAATAATAAATATCTCAGTATGTAAAGAGAATATTTAAATATAAAAATTTACTGTAATACCTTTATCAAAAAATTAGAATTTTGCAAATAATCTTTGCAATAGTACCTCTAAACCCGAAATAAATGATGCAAGGCTAGAAAGAGATTGCTTTCCGCTTCCTCCAACCCCAACAAGCAACGCGTTTCCTCTTGATGACTCCAGAATACGATTTATCTGACAAACCTGATACATAGCATCTTCGAATAAAACCAGATTCATTGCCGCCACCTGTTCGAAGATGAAAATTCACACATAGAAGTTTTTAATGCTCGAATTAAGACAAAAATAGTTTTTACTTATTTGATCAATTTATTTTGATTGGAAAAGTATATATCTAGCTAATACAAGGTTATAAGATTTGAGTGACATCTTTAATATTACTATATATAATATTATTATCTTTAATAGTGTAATATTTTATATTATATTTTATTACAAATAAAAAATTATATATATTATGAATATTTTATTTATTTGGTCCCACGAACTAAAGTAAATAATAACTAATATTACAAAACAATTTTACTGTAAAAATTTTTATATTGTATATAATTGTATATGATAGAAAGTTATTAATTGTAAAAATGCAAATGAATATTGAAATACTTTCGTATAGTCATAACTGTTTCATTATAAATAACGATCTAATTATATTATTTTCAATTGACAAAATGATTAAAAAATTTAATCGTTTTTCGAATATAATACTTGTATATTTATTTTTCGTTTTGAGAAAAGATATATCCATCTATAGATATATAATACATTTTCGTTACGATGTATTGTTTTGAAAAAATTAAATTAAAAAATTTAATGAATAAAATACATGTTTACTAAACCAGTTCTTAATTAAACATATTTAAGAATTATTTTCTTAAAAAATATCTTACATAATAATAATAATAATTAATGACATATTATAATTTAATATATGTATATAATAATATATTTAAGTAAATAAAATATATAAGTATTATATATAATAATGTATTTAATATATATAAAACGATTACCAGTTCGTTATAATTAACCAAAGCTTCATTCAATAATTTTGTTAAGTGTTGCCAATCTTTTATTGGCATATATTTTGGTTCACCGATTCCTTCCGCAAAATGACAGTATATCATTGGTTCGGCAAATATAATATTCTCATCCATTTCCTGTTTATAAGTGAGATTATTAAATTTACAATTGGCAACTATAGTTCACAAACTTACAGCAATATTCTTGCGAAGTGACTCCTTCAATAATTGCTGAAAGATTTTTTTATCTTCAGCACTGATTAATTTATCGGAATACACCCTTGTTGCTTCATGAATGTACAATCTGATCAAATGATTTGCAGTTGGAACAGTCTCACCGTTTGCAAAAATCATGCCCTTGAACGAAGAATAGAACTCCACATATACATATATTTTAAATAAAAAATAAAATAAGAAAGTATTTTTATTTCAATAAATATGATATCTATCATAAATATAACAAAAACTAGTTTGAAATATAATCAAACAATATAATGTATAGTATAGCCGTCAAATTTTTAATATTGATTTATTATCAATATACTTATTGACATTTATTAAATTACAGAAATATGTTACTCTAATTTTCTGACTTGCTTCATTATACAGAGTGTCTCACGTAACGATTTTTCACGATTTTTCAAGTACTTGCGATAATCTGACAAAAAAATGTTTTAAACAAAAGCTGATCAGTTTTCGATTGACTATATAGTGCAACAAAAAAAATTCCAAAAAATTTTTTTTCGATAATTGTCACCTTTGTTTTTTTTAAAATAGCACTCTATATTTTTGACTTAATAGTATTGTAGTTCGTATCTAGACGAATTCAATGATCTAGTATACCATGACCTTCGAATGATCTTGAAGACAAAAAAATGAAAATTTCAACAAAAAATGACAATCAGCATGAATGGGTGACAATAACTTGTCTTTATTATTAAGACTTCAAATTACATTCAATTCAGGAATCTTGAGTAATTGAACGGAAACGATTTCGTGAAAAATTCACAACAAATGTTGACACTGCTAATTATAGATTTTTTTTAAAAGTACTTTCATCCTCTTTTACACTTTCAATAATATATAATTTATCTTCATCTTTACCTTTCTTTTTACATTCATAAAATAAGTAAATAATATATGTAAGTATACATTAAACTTGAGGCGAGTCACTGAAATGGGCCATTTAAAACAGAAAAAATATTTTTAAAATTTAAACATTGTTAGATATGTAATTTAAATAATTTATTTACATAATTAAATTTATCTTGTAGTTGGTTTTGAATAATTAATCATTCAAATAATTGAAATTTGAACAACCAATTTCGGAGAATCGATGTTCTACTGAACTTTTAAAAATTAAATTGTAATAAAAATTTATGTTTCTAATTAAACTTCTTTTGCTTAAATAAATCTTACCTGAAAGATATTTGAAAGATCGCGTAGATTGAACACATAGTGAAATTTGATTGCTGTTGGTAAGAATGTCGATGAAATTTTGTTGTGACAATACAATGCTGTGTTTAATAATGATTCTGAAATTTTCATCAGCGCTAAGTTAAATTTGTTAATAGGATTTGTTAGATGTTGATCCAGCATTTGACTGTAGATCAATACTAAATTGTCTTCGGTTGGAAAACTGTGAAAATCAATGAAAATAAATTTTTAGTGAATAGGGAAACTTTTTTCATTATAAGTTACCTACAGTATTGGCTTAAGGTTGCACATTAGTTAGATTGGATGCACATTATGTGTGTCAAATATATAGGCTTACTTACAAAAGTTAAGAAACAATCTAGTTATAACTTTTTTATACATGAATAATCATGTATTTGTGTGTGTGAAGTCTAAGGAAAATACTTGTATAACAAATGTAATTTGTTAGTTATATTTGCAATGATAATATTTATAACAATACAATAAATAAAATACTAAATTAGTTTTAATTCGTAAGTATAAATAAAAAGAAATTATAAAAATCTCTGTGCAATATTCATTGTGATATCTTGTCATAAAAAGAAAAAGATCATTACTATTTATTTTACTACTTATTTAAGAAAGAATATTAATAGAATGGTTATTCCAACGATTCTAAAAGTATTCTTCCAACGAAATAAAATATTTTTCATAGTATAAAATATTAACATAATTGAAGAATCAACTCAATTTCTGGATTTAAATCCAATGGAAGATTTACATCAAACGCCAATTGAGAATTTATTCTTTTATTAATAAAATAGAATTAATGAAAAAAAGAAATGAGAAGAATATGGTCTAAGTTTTGTTTTAAATTAATCGAATCATTTATGAAAAATCGAAGTGTTTTCCAACATTGCATTAGAATTCCACAAAAATTATAAAGATTTATACGCTGCTGTTTTTATTAAAAATAATTATCAAGCACGATATGTGATATGTTTTTCACTTTTATCATAAGGATTTTCACTAATTTTTTGTTTCAATATTAATTGTAACTTGTATAAAAATAAATTCCAAAAAATACTTATATTCTATTAATGTATAATATATTATCTCTTCACATTTTTATTTCCAATTTATGTATTTCTGAAATTAAAGAATAAACAACAGTTTTTTAAGGAATATGCTGTTTCCTAATTTTTGTCACATTTTCTAATATCATTATACATTTCTAATATATAAGATTTATATATATTATAAATATATAATTAGTGATTTTCTTGTCTAAAATCATATTTGGACAGTAATTTATTTCTTTCTAATCATTTTTATAATCGATTATTAAATGTAATCATTAATTATTAATCAATTAATGAGCAAATAATAATATTAATTATTAGGTTAGTGAAATGTCGTTTATTTGAATTCGACAGATTAATAAATTCTGTCGTATCATCAATTAACAACCATTGATTATTAGATTGGTGAAATGTTTATTTAAAATTTAAATTTGACAAGTTAAATACCTATTAAATTTTATTGACAAGTTAAATATCTATTAAATTTTATCTTATCACTGATTAATATCAACAAGCAGAAAAATTATAGGTATATCTTTGAAGATACATTGATGTATAATATGTAATAAGAATATCATGAATATTTATTTAATATTATTATATTAAGAAAAGCTTTATGAAACCTGTTGAAAATATAAATTGATCATTTGAAGTAAGTTAAATACTAAAATCTTCAATTTTTTAGTACGCAAATTATTTAAAAATAATCTTTAACAACTTTATTTCAAGAATTTTTCAAATAAATTTAGAATAATGAAACTAATCAATCACTGAAAAAATCATTATTAATGTAGATTATAGATCATGATTAAATTACGTACTATTAAAATTTCATCTAGAGAAACTATACATTTCATATAAATATATCAACCTAATATCTGATATATACAATTCTAGTATATTCTTCATTTTTTTTATAAATAAAAATACTATTTTGTGAATTGAAGCAATTGTATATATATTATTTAGATTAACTTTATTTAACTTACCTGACTGCAAAAACAGCGAAATGTCTTTGTAACCGAGGATTGATTGTGAAACTTCCAGCAGTAGGATTCATACATGATACATATTGTGTATTCTGAATTTCTTTCAATGTTAATTTCGTTCTATCGTACCTAAGTTAAATAATTCTGTATTACTCAAAATTATGCTAATTTGCCTTAAAATTAAAACTTAAGAAATCAATAACATAAACAATATTAAAAAATCAATAATAAAATAGCAAATTTTGAAAAATAATAATGGACTTCAATTAATTAATCTTGATATTTTAAGTGAATGAAACAATATAAAGTATTTCGTTTATCTTGAATATGTTAATATCTTAATTTAAATCGTTATTGTAAATTTAAAAAATTGCATTAAGACATGATGATTTATAATTTAAAACGGCGAATCGTGATCTTTTTTCTTATGAGATAATTAAGATACTTCTTTCAAATTTTAAAAAATAGAATTAACAATTTTTCATACGTTTTATAATTGATTATAATTGATTTAATATGTTTTATAATTCTTTATAAAAGTATGTGTTCGAAAATAATTACTTTAAATAATATTTTAATTTTGTATTAAAACTCATTGCGTTAAACAGTAAGAAAACAGATAAAAGAATATTACTTTGCATCTTTTTTTATCTTCTATGCGATAAGTTTTATAAAATTAAAATTAAAATATATTAATAACAATAATATAAGTAATTTAGCAACTTTCGTAAATAATTGAAAAGATGCATTAATTAAATTAAAAAAAATATCTGATCTAATTTAAAAAAATTCCACATTGAAACTCGAAAAAATGATCTTCAGTGAAGAAAATCATGAATCCTAATATTTGTTGTTTCGAATCAACTAATATTATTACGAAACAATTTTGTTTTTAATAGGGAGAAATAATTGTTAATAATTGTTAAAACTTTAAAAGGAATCTGCAATAAACGAAATATGTTCCTTCATTTATTTAAAGAAGGTTTTGTTTTTCTACTATAAAATCATTAATCTTATTAAATTGCAACATCTTGAAAATAATTTGCTATTCTGTCTATTTCAAAATTTACGGATAAAAATAAGGAACAATAGAAACATTCCTTTTGTAAGAAATAGTAATCACTTCAAAGATTTATTAGAGCAGAATTCCATTTATCTGAGTTGCATAAAACTAGAGCTTATGCAATATTGACTTTCTCCACAAACTATAATTTCTTGTTCAAATAACGGAACTTCACGCTAAAAGAAACGATTTCTAACTAAAAAAGAGTAATCGACCAGTCATCAAAAATTTATTTCAATACAATTAAAAAAATTCATTTCAATATAATTTAGATAAATGGAATTTTTAGCATAATTAAATTTGCCATAATTCAAAATAATATTTTGCTAATAGAAACAAAAAAGAATTGAATGAATTTCTAGTTTAACGGTAATTCCGAATTTTGGCTTTTAATATTCTATTTTTTTCAAATAATATATAGTATAATAATACATAGATAAAAAGAAATGTTAGATCTTATATTCATAATATGGAAGATTGAAAGAACATAATATAAAGCAAATTCAAAAAAAAGAGAGGAGAGTATAGCGAAATAGCCAAAATTGAGAAAAGTTGTTAAACTAGAAATTTATCAAAAATTGTACTTTCAATTTAAATATTTAAAATATTTATGTACCAGTGATTGTAGTCAATATGTTGTCTAATAAGTGTATGGGGTTGAACAGTTCCATAGGTATCAACTTCAGGCATATTCATATCATCAATAAAATAAATTAATTTTTTCATACCAGGTGGCCCATAATTTCTACCAGTTTTTTTCTCCAAATGTTTTTCCATGATCCTTTGCAGCATTTCTTAAATATGTAATTAAACTTTGTTATTATGTAATAATTTATGTCATGTTAAATATATAATTAAACTTATGTTATGTGATAAAAGAAGAACAAATAGAAAATTATAGTTTTGAAAAAGGAACTTGTAATAATCTGAAAATTAAAAGGAATAAAACATAATAATAAAATTAATACTACATTAATTTGGTATTACATTATTAATATGATTTAATTATCAACATGTTTGAAGCTTTATTATACTATATATTTATTAAAATTTATTATTTATTAAAATTCTATTATAGTGTTCTATTATAAATTTAATTATTATATATTATTATAAATTATGAAAATTTTATTCTGAATTTTACTATATTTTACGAAAAGGTAATAAAAAAAATAAAGATTTAATACAAAGAATAGAATTGTTTTATATTTATTGTATTGTATTTAACACACATTCATTAGAATAAGAAATATTTTCAACAATTTAAAATAATAAAATTTATCGTATTATGCACGTATATAAGTTATTGTCTCATTGTGTATATTCACTATTCTACAATACAATAAATATATACATAAATAGAAATATTACTTTATAATTGTATTTCTTCATACTTTACATTGAATGAAAATATGATTTGCATTTTGAATTTATTTTTTTGTGTACGAAACGCTAGAGATAAAAAATATAGATAAAATATTTGTCTCAATAAATATATGTATAGTTACTCTTAATTTATAAAGATTTTCTTGAGAAAAGAATTGAAGATTTGTCTGAGATTTGAATTGAATGAGTCAATTGACTATTAGTAATAATATAATTCACTCAAAATATATAATTATAATCGTCACACATCAGTAAGAATAATTAAAATTTTATTACCAGAGGTAGTATAATAATTAAGAGGCACATTGGCAATATTATAAGTATCGGGAAGGGATGAAAGTTTTTCGGCAATGATTACGCTTTTTCCTGATCCTGCTGCACCTATCAACATTAATGGTACATGTTGTTGTATGAAAACATCCAGGAAAAAG
The DNA here is from genome assembly GCA_036937485.2 of Tetragonisca angustula. Lineage (NCBI taxonomy): Eukaryota > Metazoa > Arthropoda > Insecta > Hymenoptera > Apidae > Tetragonisca > Tetragonisca angustula. Next base: position 445,539 of record JAWNGG020000089.1, on the reverse strand, counting down.
TGTAGACGTGCAGTTTCTCCAGTAGACACCAAAGTAGACTGCGAAACGAAATCGTTTATGAAAGTTTAATAATTCTGCAGGAAGTCCACAAAATATAATAATATTTTATATACAAAATAGAAATCATTTATTATATTTAAGTACTAAACTAAAAATTGTAACAAAAGTACCTATACAATAATTGATACTGAATATGATTGGTATGTACAAATACCTATACAATGATGGTAATAAATATGATGCTTGAAAAAGAAAATATCAAAAATTTTGTAGAGAAAGTGGATAAAATAATCTCTCTTACACAGTCTAGTATTATCAATTAAGAAATGATTATACATGTAAAAATAAGTGAAACGTTAAATGAAACTTTTTTGTTCAACACTTACAATTAGTTAACATAACTACGTTGTAAAAAAATATTTGTACACTCAGTTTTTTTAAAGATAATTTCTTGCAAAGACTTGAAAATTCTGAAGGTTTACAACTGCTTAAAACTTAAAGTGTCATTTTTAAGTGAAAAAATTATTTAAACGAACTTGGAGAGGTATATCAGAATCTAGTTCAAAGGGCCGTATTTTTTCACTCCATGGAACTAATTTTCTTGTTTCATTTTCGATGAAGAAACTGAATACATTACTACCAGCAGGAAACTTAATAGTTTTAAATTCGTTTTGCCACCACTTATTAAATTCATTTCGCCAATCGATCAATTGATCTTGAAAAGTCGCTGATCCAAATGCCCAAATACAAGCGAACGCAAAGTATAATTCATACCTGTTCGTAAAAAATGATATAAAAACATTGAAATATGTAAATAATTATAGCTAGCAGAGTTTGAATTATTATAGGTAGACAAAAATGTTCGATTAATGGGATTTTCAAATAATAGAATAACAAGTAATAATATTTGTATCCAAATGAAGATTAAAAAAATTTTACTTTGATATTTAAGAATGAAAATAAATTTTGATTTCTCAGAACTTAAAAGTTGTATGATCTTTTAGCTATAAAATAACCTAATTTTTTAAATATGAGTAACTTTTTGTACTTTTTTGTACTTCAAATTTTTTTTTCTTTTTGTTCAAACTATTATTTCTATAAATATTTTTAGTATTTCAACACAAGAAAGCATATTTTTATCGTTTATAAACAAAATATTGATTTATTACGCTTTATTATCAGTGTTGTTTCTTATTAGTAAAATTTTGTATCTTGTACTTCAGTAATTCTTTTTCCAATTGTGAAAATGATCATAAAGTACATATAAAAAAATTTAATATAAAAATAAGTATGTATTTATTACTGATAAATACTTTGTTTGGACAATAGAACATTCGAATATTAAAGTACAGGGGAATTCAGATATAAAATATTCTACTGTATATGTCAATTTATACATGTATAAATATTGTTTAAGGCTTTCATTTATACCATTCCTTTGGGCAATCCGGTGTCACATTTTCTTTGACTAGAAAGTAATCTAGTAATTTACAAAGCATTTCCACGTGGCAAATTTCTGGCAATGGTGTAATTTTTTTAAACTTAAATTTTGCCGCTTCTATGAGGGATGGGACATATTTATCGAATAGAATGGTTAAGTTTGCTCTTTCAGCTGGGTCTCTTGTTTCTATCCAGCTAATTGCAAATCTACGAAAATAATAATAATAAAATTTATTGAGTAATTACGAGACGTAATGTAAGTTCTGTTCCTTAATGCTTCATTCATCACTTGTACGCTAATTTGATACATTTTTCTTATAAAATGTGTAAAATCACGACATAAAAATGAATAAGTATGTTGAATGCTTGTGAGTAACTTAATAAGAATTTGATCTATTTATTATATTAATAAAAGAATCTGCAAATTTATTTATTTATCTTTTTATTAATTTTTTACTACTGAATCATTTTGACACCAAGAGATTGTGAGACAAAAAGATGAAAAATAAAAGAAAAGTAAGAAACAAATTAATATTCACCTCTTTGTTTCATATAATTATAAATAATTATAAATAATAAAAAAGATTATATATATACATACGCATTAGATTTGAAATAGTAATTCAAAATTATAATGAAGATATCTAATTTATGAAAAAATTTGTATCCTTTATAAATTCAATATTTTGTGTCAATGATTTATTCAATTAATTATATATGTAAATAAGATTAAAGCTATATTTTGAAAACTATCAACATTTCAGAAACGTGAGAATATCAACTGAAACTTTTCTTCTGTAATTATAATGTTGTTATTGAAATAAATATTTCATATATTTTCACAGAAAGGAAAGAATAATGAAAAATTTATTAAAAAACGATTTTTGCTATATTAATAATATTAATATTATTTGATTGTTATATTATATTATATAATGATAATTATACTATTATGTAATAATTATATATAATATAAACAATAATATAATTATATAATAATAGTTATTTTTATATTATATTCTCTCTTATGCACTTTGTTAAAATTAGTGTCAAATAAAGAATAGTATGTCAAATTAATGTTTAAATTATTATTATCACACTATGTGTTCTTGCAACGCTTGCCAAACGCAAAAGAAGAATGAACATGAGAGTACCGGAAAAATACATCAATCATTCTACTCGTGCGAATTATGAAAATGCTTTTAACATACTTATACTATATACTCTTTTAAAGAAACTTTTATCCTACTGATGTGTAAACAAATCATAATATATAAATATAATGAAATCGCAAAAGGAGTTTGAAAATGCAACAACTGAAGTGAAATTTATACTATAACACTGCATAAAAATTCATTTACAGTCTAAAAAATCGAAGATTTGAAACTATTAAATACGGAAATCATAATTTTATTTGTTAATATTATAATGTTTATGTTTCTGATAACAATTTAATAAAATATTACTATGAAAATTTTGTTACATCATCGTATAATTATTTCACAATTTTCTTTTAATTACAATGTTTTTTGAATAATTGTTTCTTCATAGTAATAAATTTTTAGTGTCTATGAATTTCGTTTGTTGTATAACGTAATTTTATAATATATAGTATTGTTTAAAATAATTTTAATAGGAGAATTTAGGCTTTAAAACCAAAATAAATGTTTACTTACGGATACCATCCAATATCTTGTGGATTTATATAAAGAATTCCTGCCCTAGAAACAGTAGCTGGTGTCGCTGTCCTAAAATTTATTTTCAAATCTTACTTAATTCTTGCACAATAAATAATATTTACACATATACTATAAATTAAAAGTTCTAAAGAAATAGAATAAATATAATAAACAAACAACACAAACAGTGTCGAATATATACTGCAGATTTTTATATACATGCATTTATTAAAAATTTAATAATTTACACATTAATAGTTTAATGTAATAATATATAAAATAACCAAAATGTAATATTTGGAGATGAAATATTTAGTAGATAAAACTAATCTCTATCTAAGTCATATTTTTCAATTTATTATAAATTTAATATATAAATTTTGCACGAAGCTCTGCAATCTAATTGTTGTTTAATGCCAACAGATGCGTCAGGAATAAAAAATTTAAATTAAATGAAGCCTAATACAACTAATATTTATGTTAGACAATCAACAAAAGATTTCAAAATTATCTACAAATATAGGATGTTCGGTAAAATTAGTACAACTGAGCAAGAGATGATTCTTATGAAAAAATAAATTGAAACTGTGAAATAAAGATTTTGCATTTTCGAGTTTTTATTTTTGAAAAAAGCAGTTTTAAAAATTTATTAGGCACATGTATTTTAATTTTAAATTTTTATTCAATTATTTCATAAATTTCTATTTTTATTTGCGTTTGTATTTATAAATATGATTAATATTATTATCTATTTCTTGACTTTCTATCGATCTATGCTATTATTTTGTATTTGAATTGAATGATTTTATTAATGTCGTGGGATCCATCTAAATATCATACCACAGTTCGATTATATATTGAAGCTCTTATTTCAGAAAAACAATGGTACCCTATTTCATCCTATTCTTTCCTAATTAAGATTTCTGGATGTAAGTTGGGTTCATTAATATAAAAATTGTTTTGAAATATCGACTATAGTAGTGTTCTTAAAATTAATATTGTTCTTTTAATTAAATTATTGTATAATAATTGTTATAATAATTAAATATTATAATCCTTGTAATATCTATATTATTTGTATTTTAATTGCAAACAAGGACAGTATTTAATTTTAATTTTTTAACATCATTATTATTTATAAAATACAATTTTAATTCAATAAAAATATCATAAACTGAATACTAAATTGAATCTTCTTGACATAAGTCGTTTTCAGAAAAAATTTTATCTGAATTATCAGTGCATCTTTTGACCCCTAATGAAATTAGTTGCAATGTTAGCAAACGTTACGATAAAATTCTTCTTGGACACGCTTTACATTCAGAAATATTATCTAACAATATTAATCCTAGGTGTGAAATCTCTTATCATAAGCAGAAGTTTGTTCTCAATTAATTGCCAAGTGATATTATCGGACATTGTAAGCCATAAAAATTTAACATTACATTATTTAATTTTACAATTTAATTTAATTAATTTTACGATTTATGATAATATAAAAATAAAAACAAAAAATACAAAATAAAATAGATATCTCAAATTTTTATAATATAATGTAAATTACTATATCATTGATTCTACGGTACTATTTCAAGATTAAAATTTAAAATTAATACGATAAATTTGTATCAACAAATTATATTAAGTTCATTTTTTTGAGAACGAAGCCCTACATTTATTTTACATTTTCGAGTTATCTTTTCATGAGAAATCATCTCGTGCTTGGTTACTCGACTGTATATAACTTTTCTACAAAAAATGTGTTATGTTATATAAAACTTGCAATAATTGTAATTGTAAATAAAAAAGTTACAAATGATAAAAAATTATTACCTAAGATTTGAAATCTCGAAGAGAAGTCTCATATGTGTCGTTAAAGCGATTCTTTCGTTACTAGCCAGAGTTAATACTTTGTTGTCATCCATTACAGTATTCAACGACTCAATCCACATCGGATCTATGTCGCCGTCAAAAATGATCCATTTTGGGTCGTTTCCCGTCATGTTTGCCTGATCTCTCATTATCACGGAGAACAATCTGATTGAAATTATTATTTATTAAATATTAAGTTAATAATGTAAGTGTACAAGTTAATAACGTAAGTTTATATATATGAATGAGAAAATAGAAAATTTAAAAAATAATGGATGAATAATGGATTGAAATTGAAATTATGGATGAATAATAAATTCTTAATTTGTTAAAAATGTTAAATTTTGTATTGCATATAATTATCTGTTTGTAAATCTATATCGCATACGAAGTGCTCCAGCATTTCCCAGCCAAACGTTGCTAAAATATTTTAGAAAATTGAGCTTTCGTTTAATACAACAATTTTTTCAAAATTACGCTATTTTCCCGGAAAAACTAAAATACTCTATATATTGTTCACATATGGATATTTTTCGTGCATATTTTGCACATGCTTTTTGCATATTTTACATGCATAAACATTCGCAATCTAATTATAACTTTAATAATTGTTGCATATCTTCCACCATATTAGAAAAACGGAAAAAGAAAAAATATATACAATTTCGCTATTAATGTAATTCTCTGTTCATTAATTTTTACATAGAAACTTTTACAGTTATGAAATAATTTAATTCAATTTCCACAAGATAAATTTCAGTTTATGTAATCGTAAATATAATTTATTTTTAAAAGAAATGAATAAAAATGAAACAATACATTAACAATAAATTTTCAAATAAGAAAATTACTAAATCCGAAAGATTAATAACTTGAATGATGACAATTAATTTGTTTTTTTTTTTTGCGAATAACTTAAGATACATGCATGCCCGTTTATGAATACTAGAATATTTATGTACATAAAAAATTATTAAAACTTCAAGAATTATGATCTGATTTGATATGTATACATATATAAATAAAAGATAAATATTTTGTTTGAAAGTATTATAGGAGTATCATCTTAGTATTTATGAATAAGTTACATATAAAATTATATAGAGAATATAGGTATTGTTAATAGATAAAAATCAAACCCGTCTGTCCATTCTCGTGTTGCAGGATTAATAACTCCAAAAAGTTCGTTGTTAGTCACTGCTTTTGGATTTAAATCGTTGTAATATGGTTTTAATTGCTGGTTAAAGTACGTTCGATTAAGCGTTTTCCAAACTTCAGTTTTTCCGGTTCCAGCATAGCCAACAATGAAAACTGAATGACGAACATGAAGCAATTCTTCCAATTGTACAACCTAAAATGTAAATATTTTTATAAATTTTAAATTGCATTAAATTTGAAATTAACAGTTCACCAATTTGGTAAATAAACGACTCAATTATTGTCATGTTGATCAATAACATTCTTACTTTTAGTATAAAACCATCTTCTGGTTGTAATTTAAGATCCAAAGTAGATTGACGAATTGTTGACTCAAAATCAAGATCTCTTTTTCGTGGAACATCCAAAGCGGGAAACAAATCACCTATAAGTATAAATCAATGCACAAAAATATACCTACAGAATGTTTCACGTATTATTCTTCACGATGTTTGAGGAGTTCGCAGCAATATTAGGAAAAAAATTGTAAATCAAAATTTACTTCTATCAAATGTGCTATATATAACAATAAAAATTTAAAAAATTTTTTAAATGTTTTATTTTCACTATAGATTATAAATAGTACCATATAATTTTTTTTTATTGTATAGAATGCAAGTAGCTAAAAAATCGTGTTTAAACATTTGATTGTTTGAAACGCTGTCGTCACGATACCCTTCAGTTTACTGTGAAAATAAAACATTTTAAAAACTTTTATTATCATCATACATGGTACACTTGATACATATAATTTTGATTTACAATATTTTTTTCGTAACGTTGCTGTATCTTCAAAATCGTACAGAATATTATGTGAAACATCCTATATGTATAGAGTATATACAAGTATATACAGGGTGGTTCATAACTGATGATATAATTAAATATATGAAAAAAAACAAATTGAAGAAAAAAAGAAAAAAATCCTTTCAATCGACGTTAGAAAATAAATTCTAAAGTTCTATCTAGTATTTTTACTTAGTACTTTTATTTATGGTGTCATATCTAATTAATTGTACATTAAGATGAAAAGTTATGAGTATTAACCAATTAATAGAATACAACTGTGCATTGTGAACAGGATGGGAAATATTTCCAATATATATTTTTAAAATAATAAAATTCCAACTCATAACATTGGAAATATTTATAAATACAAACATTGACAGCAATATTAGATTACTATGAGATAAGATTGGTAAGTCAAGCTTTTCTTAAATGTATAATGCTAGATGAAACTGAAATTTTTTTTCAAAAACGAACCGTCAAATAAAAAAATTCTTCTTTTTCAATTTACTTTTTTTAATAGAATCACCTTATATCAGATTGTACCATCCTGTATAAGCAATTTGAAAAAAGTATATATGTACATGTATACTTTATGAATAAATAGAAACTTTATAAATTCATTTATAATTAGACGGCGGATTCTTATGCATTTACGAAATTTAAAAAATGTGCATAGAGGACACATGGTACATAAAATTATACAAAATATGAAAAATAATACCTTTTAGTATCTGATATTTGAAATAAATCTCCACTTTAAATAGGTTCCACTTTTTCAGTTATATTCAAAAAAATATGAATTAACATAAAAATCGGTAGTCTATTTATTCATAATATTTATATTTCATTATAGTATTTATGAAATTCCGGAAAATTTTATATGAAACACAGAATATGTTTTTAATTTGAATTTTCTATGATAAAAGTGCTTTAATAAAATATTTTAAATGTATAAAATAATTTAATATATTACTGTAACAAACAAGAAGTAAATATAAATGAGATTAAGATAAATATTATTGTAATATAATACACGTCACAAATCAATAAAATGGAATAAAAAAGAACTTGAAAGATTTTTGTTTCGCGTTTAATATTAATTACGTGCATTGCAAATTTTTAATAGTAAAAGATCACAAGAAGTTTACCAATAAGTCCCATAAAAACTGGTACATCATCCGTCACAATTTTCGGAATATTGAAATCTCTGAGTGCTCTCATTAAGACCTGATCCTCAGCTCTTTCAGGATCGCCTCTCTTTAATTTCCCAGCAACCACTAAAACCGATTTAATTGCTCGTAAACCCCAATCATAGTGGTCCTGCTTCGATAGGAGTTCTCGACAAAGCTGATACAGTGTTATGAATTTTCTTGCCAGTAATCTAGCTTCTTGAAAGCCTTCTGCCACCAGCATTATTTCGCAAATTAAGTCAAAGTCTGGAACTACCATGGCGCAAGGCCTTTAAAATAAACAACGATAATAATCCTTTCTACAATAGAAAAGAATTTATACGTCGGTTGAGCACCAATTCATGGTACAAATAGAGTTAAGAGGATTTTAAAAATAAAATAAAATAAAAATTGAAAATGACTAAATTGTGTTGGAGACTTCGTTTTCGAGAAAAATGCATTTGAAGATCAATTGAATACTCTCACAAATATTTAGACGCTAAATTTTCGATTTTTGGGAAGTAGTTAATATTTAAACTGCTAAATATTGTATTTGTATAATATAAATATTATTCTTGTATTCATAGCGTTCTTTTCTTTTATGCACAGAATTTATAAAATTGAAGTTAAAATATTTTCTAAACTATTAATTTTTCGACACAAATAGATCAATATTTTTTTTTATAGGGAATGATTTAAAAATTACGTGACTTCATTTAAGACATAGTAATTGATCTTCATATCTTGCGTTATTTATGTGTTAAAATACACAAATTAACTATATTAAACTAGCGGTTTCTCGAAATAAATTATATTTGAATATTATAATAGAACAAATTATATTTAACATATAAATATAATAAATATATTTAAAATATTTTTCGAATAACAAATAATTATGAAAATAATTATAATTATAAATTAAAACGAGTAAATTTCAACTTCTAGAAATCGGGCTTCTTCTGAATTCAAATTGGTGTAAAATACATATTAAACAAGAGATAAATATTCAAATTATAATTTTTACTATTATAGACGTTTTTATAGCAGAGTGGAAAGAAACGAAGAAACTTTTCTAGTTACTGAAATTTGATTGTAATCATCTTTTACAATGTACGAAGGATAAGTTAAACATAATCAATAATACTGTCGAAAATAAACATTGGCTAATGAGTACTGTTTTCGATCGATTTATGTAACGTGAGCGATTCTCATTCAGACATTAAATATTGAAACTTATAATTTTATAAAAAGAAATTGTACAATAATAAACTTGAAATCATCTTAAAGCTTGGAGTCTCTATTTTTAAAATGCGTCGTTCATTTTATTCTAAGAAGTTTTTACATTATGTAGCAAATGACAGAGTAAAGAATTTTGTTCTCAAAAATACTATAAACTCTAGTGTGTGGAACTCAATTAATGAATTGAAGATACAATGTATGAATTATTAAATCTAAATAAAAAAAATGAAAATTTAATCAAACGAAGTAATCATCTCATTCAGTATCAAAACATGTATCCCTACAAAATCTCCATATAACTTCACTTTAACACACAATTTTCTAACAAAAAAATTCCCCAAAAGACGTGACAAATAAAAATAATAAGAAAAAAAATAAATAAATTCTGAACAGGACAAAAGAAACAAAAATTTTTTTCAATAAACGCGTAATGTACAACGACTAAAATTGATATAAATATGTATTATTATAATATATATATATATATATATATATATATATATATATATATTATAATAATACATATTTATATCAATTTTAGTCGTTATACATTACGCGTTTATTGAAAAAAATTTTTGTTTCTTAAAATATATATATATATATATAAATTATACTAATGCATATTTATGTCAATTATATATATATATATATATATATATATATATATATATATATAATCATATTGTTATATACAGATTACAATATTTCACACAAATGAATATACAATAATATTAGTTACATGTACAACAGAGAAAATTATATGTATATACATACAAAAAATAAAAACAACTTTTAAAAAGACACAAAAAAATGATATTTTTAAAAAAGTAGTTCTGCCATCTGATTCGTCTTATGAAATAATTTAAATTACGTTGAGAACGATTTTCATACTAATAAAGAAGATATTCAAGTGGCCTGTTTTACGTGAAACATCTTGTGCATTACAAATATTAATTAAATATACATGTATATTATACTTGTGCATTACAAATATTAATTAAATATACATGTATATTATATTTACTAGCTTAATCTGCAATCTTTAATTATAATGTTGTTTGAAATGTTAATCATTCTGTTGTATGGAAAGTTTTTATATGAAAATTAAATTAAAATTAAATTATGCTTTAAATTAAATTAAATTAAATTATGATCTACTGCTTGCTGTAGTGTACTCTGTACTTTTATTTTTTTCACATCTTTGACTCAAATAGAATATCGAATGTAAAATCAGCAATAGTAAGAGTCTATGAAATCTATACTGTCAATCATTGTATTGGTTCGATGCGACAAATGAGAAATCTTGAATATTTTTTTCAAGAACGAAGTCTTCAACACAATTTCATCATTCTTGATTTTCGTCTTGTTTCGTGCCATATAATTTCCCTAATCTCATTTGTATGATGACTTATAGCTCACCCGATGTTTATACGTATTACATATACATATACATATTATAAACAGAAAAAGAATAATCTGACATTGTACTTGGAGATAACGTTAAAAAACGTTAAATAAACGTTCAAAATGACGTATGAAATGTAACTAAAAATGGGCTCTTTCATTGATGAACATTTTTAATTCGGTAGCACATGCGTAGGAATCTAGCAGGAAGACTGATTTAAAAATTAAAAAAATTAAAAAATTCCTAATTATAAATTCTGTTTCCACATTCAAAAAATAAAAAATTTCGCTGATGAAAAAATATTTTTCCGGATGACTCAAAGGGTTAATATTTTAAATTTATCGAATTTAAAATGTATGATCAAGACAAATAATTTGACATACCTGAACAAAGTTTTTAGATTTTCAGGTAATTCTGTTCTTCCGGCATAACCAGGATTCATAGTGATAAACATTCCAACGGTAGGAACGAGATTAAGTTCTTCTCCAAAGAACAAAAATATCGGTTTACGGGTTTTTACTCCATCTAAAACTGATTTCACTTGTACAGCCACTACTGAAAGCACTTCCACTGAAATACGGTTGAATTCATCGAAACAACCCCATGCTCCTACTTGAGCAAGACCTTTGTAAATATTTCCACAAGACTGAAAAAGAAATAATAATACTATTTAAGTTTCAGCATTTGAAAAAACATATTTTTATTTAAGATTTGTCGAAATATTGACTATATATAATAGTGATTCCTATAAATATTCGGTCACTAAGCATTTAAATTATTATAATTTTGTAAAAACATGCAATAAATATGAGCCAAGTTTAAAGTTTGAAACCTCTACTCATTCATAGATAACAAAATAAACGACATCTTTCTTCTCAAAAATGCTATAAATTGTCAATAGTATGTAAAAATATTGAAAAATTTTTTTTTCATGACTGAACTATATTGGATTTGAAGATTGAAATTTTCCTTATAATGTAGAAATTTATTTTCTTTAGAAAAGTGATACATAGCATTACATTTATCTAAGATCTGTTTATTTAATCAACAATTATATACTATTTTATTGTACATAATATCCTTCACAAATAGGTATGAAAGAAAAAAGAAGTAACTTTTTGTTCCAAAGCTTCCTTTTTATTAAAAAATTTCCAATATGTGTATTTTTATATTATTAAGTTATCAAATGATGTATGAATGTAAACAAAATTTTTTATATATTAAAATAATTTATATTTCAATATTGATAGTAAAATAAATATTTCAATAATATAAAATATCGTAAATTTGATTAAAGTTAAAATAATATCTATTGTATCACAATATTTTTATTAAATACTTACAATATTCGTTATTTCTACTATTAAATGATAGTTTTAATTAAATGATAATTGTAAACAATATTTATTTATATCATATCCAAGTAACGTTTATAGAAAAAAAGCATAATACCGAGAAGTGAATTATTATAGTATAATTTAATATAGTATAAGTTATATATTATAACATAGCTTATTATAATATAACTTAAGAATGTGATGCAACAACTTAGATATTAAAAATAAAACGCTATTAAAAATCCATAATATAATAACTATCTGATATACCATATTAGAATACCGTATATACTTTTATTGATACAGATCATATATAGTTCTTAATTTTCAATATCATTTTTATTTATTTAAATAAAATATATTTCAGGCTATATTTAAGTCTTAAAACTATTAAATATAAACAGCTCCTAGTTAATTATAATACTATATTTAATCTCCAAAATTTTAAGAATTTCCACAATATAGTATCAAATATGCCATTAACTACATGTAATAGTGCTTTTTGTGTGTATATAAAATAATTTTAATAATATAATTTTAGACATAAATTATCTAATACCTGTATTTACAAGATACGCAATATTATAATATATCGTTACTTATATTATATTGTTTTCTATTGTGCTGCATAGAAAGTAATCTGCCGACATCAAATCTGGAGATCGTGATGGTCATAAGAACTTACCATCACTGCCCTTAATTATCAAATTGCATGTATTAAATCACAGTTGCATGTAAGACAGAAGAAATCACTTTGATTGTATTCTACATAGACCAACAAAGCAAGTAATGAAATCAAAAAAGTTATAATAAATATCTGATTAACTGTTATATTTACAATAAATATATTGTTTGTTTAAATTGAATTAGAACAAATATTCTGACAAAAAAATTATCTATTACTTTTTGAAATTCCCAAAATAACAAAAATAAAGGAAACTAAATTTATAACATCATGATTTTTGCGAAACGTTAAATTTTTTTATATATGTATAATATTCTTTCATAAAATATACGTATATTTTAGATTATTTTAGATCATTAAGTGATTTTTATTTATTCATAGTAGTTAATTTGCGTTTCATCCTGCATGTTTCAAAAAATTTTGTATATTTTCTTAAATAAAAGTATAACCAATATAAATTTCAGATTTTCTTCTTTTACAATTGCTTAAAAGATACAGGTATTTTTGTCAAAATTAACATTGATTTCTGTTTGGACAGAAATACGATTGTATAAATCTATTCATTTTAATTATTGTCATTTAGATTGTAATAATTGTATGAATGTACATTGAATTGTATTAAATGTAAATGTAGAATACGCACAGGATGTATCAAAATCATATCACAATCACTATAGCGTAATTCTACATTTTCGACTCGGTTAAAAAAAGTTCCTATAAAATTAATCTTGACCTTGATTTTCAAAATCAAATTTTCTTATCGTTGCGTTGTATTCAACTCATCGTGAAATATTTATAAAAAATAACGTTAAAGTTCCAATAATTCTTAATGCTACTTCATTTATAATTTGGTTTTCTTGTATTTGTTTTAATGTTAATTATAAACAAATTAAACAACCAATGAACTGTATGTTCATCTAAACTAACACGAATGCATTTAAATTGGTGGATATAAATTTATTATAAAAAGAAATGATGTTGACGATGCAAAAAAACTAAATGTCTCAAAATATGACGTTCGGACATGTACTTATTCTTCAATTCATTGATTCAATTTTAACATCAAAGAAAATTTATTTATCAAACAATTATAATTTTACCTTGTAATCCATTTGCTCGGAACAATTAAACACATAAACCATTTGGCCCAAAGCTCTTCCTAAATCTTTCGTGGTTTCTGTTTTTCCAGTTCCAGCTGGACCAGCGGGTGCTCCACCCATTATAAGATGTAACGATTGCGTTAAAGTGATGTAACATCTATCGGTCAATGGTGTTATTACCAATCGTGGAACATTCCCCAAATATTCGTAATTGTATTTGAAGAATGCATCGCAAATGTCAGCGAAACAATCACCAACTTTGTCGTCCCATCTGTTGAATGAAATGTTTGATCATTCGAAGTGAAAAGTTTTGTGGATTGAGAATGATGGATCGAGATGATAAAAAATTTTACCTTTAAACATGTTCTACTTGAAAAGAAAAATTTACGGCTGTACAGGGTGATTCTCACTGATTGTAACAGATTATATGTCAAGAATAGTAGGAGATACAAAAAAAATTTCGTTTTCTAAGAAATGCTAAAATTTGATGTTTTTCCCTTCTTTCCGTGGATTTTTCATATGTCGTCACACTTATAGTACACTTCGTAGTAACGAAATATATCATGTTCATAGTTACCGTGACGAACTATGTATTTGACTATGTATATGTCATACGTAATAAAATAGTAATTTGTAATATGACATAATATTTCACGTGGTTAAGGAGGTAAATACATAGTTCATGGTATATAAATTGTTTCACTTATACGATTAAATCACTTGTCAATCAATTGTATAACGTGTAATGATTGTTAAATTGTTTTACTTATACAACTAAATCAATCATTTTACCTGTGTCTAAGTTGCGATTGCCACTGAAAACTGGAAAAATGGTCTGCCTTCATCGCGATCAATTTCGCTACGACATCTCTTGCGTGCACGTCGATCGTACAAATTGTCATAATCTTTCTTCTGTCGCTTTCATTTAATTCTCCGCAGAGAAGCATTATTAACGCATTCAACTGATTAATTTGCTTTCGCTGATAATCTTTGAATGCGTTCTCAAAGCCTTCCTCCAATCTCAAAAAGGCCATGTTTACTTCTGTACTCCACCAAATCTGAGTTCCGCATAGCGCGGGCTGAGCTTGATGATCGAAAATCCATTGTTCTCGTGGCTTTTCGTCGTATGTAGTTACCGCCTGGGATATATGGTATCTTACCGATTTTTTCATTGCATCAGTTACATGGTTCAACCAAACTTCCACCTAAAGAGACAATAACATGAGTGAAATGTTTGACTAAATATTCTTTATATTATATAAAGATTATAATTATTAATACTTCAATTTAGTTAATGTATATAATATGATATAATTTAATATTATAATTTAGCTTAACTTAAAATTTAAAAGATGGGACATGTAGATTTACGTTTTTGTATATATTTTAATCATTTGCATTATTTGGAAACATAAAGTATATTCTTCAAAGAAATTGTTAAAAAAGAAAAGAAAAAACCTCAAAAGTCTTGCAAAGTATGCAGTTCGAAGAAAAAAAGAAGTGAAATGAGGTATGTATATTATGTCAATTCTATTAGGTTGAATGTATTATAAAATATCACACTTCGTGAGAAATATTAGACATGAAAATAAGTAACTTCTAAAAATTTTATAATGATCTTAATTTAATAAAATTGCAATGCTTTAAAAATTTGCATATATGTTTATTTAATTCCTTCAGAAATAAAGAAAGATAAAGAAAAAACAATTCGTCTGTCAATATAATATAATTAATTATAATTAATAGATTGTGGATTATTATGTATTTGTAGGAAATTTTAAAGTGCGTACAATGCACATAATATGAAAAAATATACCAAATATCCGAAACACAGTATTTTCTATAATATTTGATGTGATAAAATAATTTTCTATCGAAGGTCTATCTTTTTTATCATACTCTCAAAAATATAAAATTTTCTCCAAAGTCACAACGTGTTCTAGCCATTTTTTTATTCATGCGTTTACGATCATTGAGGTAACTATACGAAATTTTATACAATATTAATTATATAATTTTTATATAAAAACATAAAACTTCACTCATCGAGCATTATAAAAATAATTCTTGAGTGGATTTGATTCGTGTTTACATATGATATAAAAGAGAGAATTAAAAAATAATAAACAGGATAGAAATAAAAAGCAAAAGGCAGAAAAAAGAAAATACAGAGAGTGTTAGAAGTCAAACGAAAAAAAAAGACAAAGAAAAAGATGACCCTAAAAGACAAATTGTGTAAAAAAATTAAATAATTTCCAAGTAAAAATTATATTTTTGTATTTACTATGAGTAAATACCTTTCCACTACAATCACAAGTGCCATAAATATTCATGTTTTCACCGTCTTTGGCAATCATAATTATGGCAAGTTTTGTCGGTTTATCGCCATCCATTTTCCATTTTAATTTTGCAATAGAATCGTACAGCTTTGACAAATGTCTGCAGACCAATTCGGGATTGTTTCCTTGAGAAATAATGTATTCAACAGTTACAAATTCAATTTTAAATTCATACGTTGAATTTTGATAAAAGTTCTTCATTTAAACAAAGTTTAATTATATTAAAAACGTTGTTCCATATTTTAAACTAATATACTTATTACTAGACTGCGGGTTTTTATGCATTTTTATATTTCTACAAACGTAACTGGAATTCAAACAGAAATTTGTTTTGTACTTTAAATATTTTATTTTGTAATGTAATTTCGTAACAAAGCATTTACGATTCTATGTTTATATAACCTTTCTTTTTTTAAATTTCTAATCATAGAATATACTGACACTGTTTTTTTGGAACAAAAATAAAACATCCTGTATATTTTTACATACTATTACATACATATATATTATGTACATTTTTGCACTTCCAAATATTTTATAAATGCATAAAAATTCATAGTTTAATAATTATTATACTAACCGTTGCTTAATATATCAAGTAAATCTGCCGAGGAGATGAAATAAAATCTCGGATAAATTAATCTCTTTGTTTCCAAGTAATCTGCCAAAGCTTTCTCGCAAACATTTAATTGAATTTGCAGTTCTTCAAGTTTTTCTAAAAGTTTAGGCCGATAGGTTGCTTTTATAATATTCAAATTGCTCAACATTTCCCTTAGTAGTTCCTTAAAAATTATTACACATGAATAAAACAAATTATTTATTTTATATGATTTTATTTACTATTTTTATTTACTAAAACAATAAAGGATTCACGAAGAGAAGAAAGAACATTTCTCAGAAAACGAAAATTTATTTCTCAATGTATAATGTCACAACATTATATTTTCTTGTATATCAAAATAAATATAAAACTCAGAAAATTTTAATTTGTAACGCAACATAATTAGCAACATATGGAGCATGTGAAAAAATGTTTAACTTAAAATTTGTTAAAATTGACATTCTCTCTTCTTTTATGAAACCATTAAAAATTATCATTTAGCATACTAAAATAAAAACTCTTTTAAAATAAATGATTAATGATTTACAATTAGTCATACGTAAAATAACAAAAATATTGTATAATTTATTAAATATAAACATATATAAAATAATGGTTTTTATATATATGTTTATTTAATTATGTATAAATAAATGATTATATATATCTCATACAATTATAAATATACATACACATATACATTTTATATATTATAAATAATAAGTATATTTATATGGAAGGTATCGAATTTGAGATTCTACAACTCAAAAATAAAATAAAAATGAAAACTTGTACGTTAGAGCTTTCCATTTTCGAAAAGAATAAAAAAGACTTGAGAAAAGTACGTACTTTAAACTCCCTGTCAATTTTTTCAAAACGCTTCGTTTCTTCTGGAAGTTGACTCCTAATATCTTCGGAACCAATAAAAATACTTTCTAGATAACCCCATGCTCGTTGGACCTCGAACCACGCATTAATTACGGCATCTGCGGTACGTAATTTTTTCTGCCAGTCAAGGATTTCATCGAGGAAATATGCGACAAATTTCGAACCTAACATATTTTGTAGCTGCACCTATTATAAACCAATAAAAGAAAAAATAACATTGTACATATGTAGTCATAAGTTAATTCAGTCGAAATAAATAAATATTAAAATAACAGAATAAAACAGAAAAGGACAAAATTCAAAAATAGTAAAATAGTAAGAAAGAAGTTAAATAGTAATCTTTAAATATAAAAATGAAATAAAATTTTATTAAAATTCAAGAAGTTAATTCACATGTTGTGAAGATCATAGCGTAATAAAAAGTATATAGGTTAATAAATATGATCTGAAAACTGTTCGTTGATGTTCGTTAAAAAAAATAAATTATATAATTTATATGCTGTGTGAAATTTTTTTTTTCGTTCATGTCTTTCGAAAAATAGATACGTATATTTTTGTAATAAGTATAAAAAACGTAATTTGTACATGTATTTGTTGCATTGTTTGTCAAGATTTATTCGTATTTGTTTATATAATACAAAATATAATACAGTCTTCTAGGTGGTAAAGAGGGAAGGAATGGCAGACTAATATTTTGGAATGTAGCAGGAGTGGAGAGGAAGACTGAAGACTTCTGGAAATATGTGACAAGCTTCGAGTTTGTCGGATTGACGGAAACATGGGCAGGCCAGAAGGGGTGGGAAAGGATGAGAGAAACACTCCCAAAAAGGTTTACATGGAGCTGCCAAGAAGCCAGGAAAGAAAAGCGAAAGGGTAAAGCGCGAGGGGGAATTATTATAGGAATAAGAGAAGGATGGGAGGAGATAGAAGAAACAAGGACTCGAGGGACTCGTGGGAAAAAAAGTAAAAATCAATGAGGAAGTCTGGAACATCTATACGATCTACTCGAATAAAATGATGGGGAAACTTAAAACGGAAATGGAGGAGAATTTGGAACAGAAAGAAGAAGAGGTACTAATAATCGGAGGAGATTTTAATGCAAGAATAGGAAGGGAGGGAAAATTATACAATGGAGAACTGGAAGAGAGAGAGAGAGGAGGAACTCAAAGGAAACCTGAAAGGAAATGAAACGGGAGAATTCACCTATATAGAGAAGCGTGGAGCCACTATCATTGACTACGTTATGTCTAACAACACAAGACTGAGCATGATAGAAAAGTTCTATGTAGGAGACAAAATAGACTCCGATTACCCTTATGCGTGACAATAAAGACCTGCGGCAGAAATAGCTTAGAAGTAGAGGAGGATCAAGAAAAGAAGGTAAGATGCTGGAAGTCAGAATGTATAGAGAAGTACAAGGAAGTAACGAAAGACAAGTGGAAGAAGAAGAGGTAGGCAAGGACTGGGAAAATCTAAAAACGGCGGTAGAGGAAGCGATAGAGACAAAGAAAATAGTACTGTGGAAATGAAGGCCTGGACAGAAATATTGGTGGGATAGAGTGCACCAGAGAGTGGATGGAAAAAAGAAAGTGATGAGATGCAACAAGAATTGGAAACAGGGTAAAATAAAGAAAGAAAACTACGCAAAGAAGAAAGCGGAGTTCAGAAGCCTGTGCGAGTGCAAGAAGAAACGCAAGAAACAAGAAGAGAAGGAAGAAATCAGAAGCGCAAAAAACGAGAGAAAAATCTGGGAGTTCATAAATAAAGAAAGAAAAAAGAAGACAAGCAACAACAACAAAATTAAAATAGAGACATGGAGGGAAGATTTCAAAAACTTGCTAGGAGGAGCGGATGAAAAAATAGAAGGGGAGAAGCGAGAGATGGTTGATACAGAGGATGACATAATAGAACTGACAGAGGAAGAGATAGAGAGACAAATAAAAATGCTAAGAAAAAAGGAGGCACCAGGGGAGGATCCAGAATGAGGCATGGTAGTACAGTCAAGGGAACACGAGAGGAAAACTGAAGGAAGTAATAAGGAAGAGTAAAGGTTTCCCGAATGATTGGAGAAAGGCAGTAGTAACAGTACTACACAAAAAAGGGGACCTAGAAAAATCAAGAAACTATAGAGGAACAAGCCTATTCAACACCACACATAAGATATACGTGGCAGTGCTGAACGAAAGACTGTAAAGTCAGTTGGAAGCAAAGACAATTCTCCCGGAATCGCAGGCAAGTTTCCGAAAAGACAGAGGCACGATAGACAATGCATATATCCTACAATATGTAGAGAGACAAACGCAAAAGCCAGAGGGAAAGGTATATGCAATGTTTGTCGATCTGAAAGCGGCATTCGATATAGTAAAGCGAGACAAACTGTGGAGAAGTGGGAGAACTGCAGAATAGAGAAAGGCCTGATAGAAAGGATAAAGGAAGTGTATGAAGAAGCAAGGAATGGTAAGAGCAGGGAAGAAGGAATCAGAAGAGTTTTGGACAGGAATTGGACTGAGACAAGGTTGCTCACTTAGTCCGACTCTGTTTACAGTATATATATAGCGGAAATTAAGAAGGAACTGGGCAAGGGTCAAATAGGGGGAAGGATCGCAGTAGGAAAGCATAGATTTTATTCCCTAGCGTACGCGGATGATGAAGTAATAGTGGCAACTAGCGAAAAAGAGCTGAGAAGGTCGATGAAGATTTTGGAAAGGTATTTAAACAAAAAGGATCTAATTGAATGTGAAAAAATCGAAAATAATGGTATTCGGAAAAGGAAAAAACAGAAGACAGAAACAGAGATGGAAATAGAAAGGGGAAGAGCTAGAGGTGGTAAAAGAGTTCTGCTACCTAGGGAGTGTAGTAGAAATGTATTCCAAATGTATCCCATAGTATTCCAAAGAAATGGGAACATGACAAGGTATGTCGAAGAAGGCAAGTGTCGTTTTAAAAGTCTGGGGAATAAGGGTACGAAAATTTAAGACAAACTTCAAGATAAGAATGTTCCTATTTGAATGACTGGTTTTGGCAGTTCTGCTTATGGTGCTGAACTATGGGGATACCAAGAGAAAGCAGATGTCGAAAAATGTAAACTACATCAAGTGGACACTAGGACTGGACATCAGAACACCAGAATATATTGTCCTGGAGGAAACGAAGAGAACAAAAGTAAGGGCAGAGTTGGGCATTATTTGAATAAAATTTTATTCGAATAACATTTCGAATAAATTCTTCGAATAAAATTTTATTCGTATAATATTTCGAATAAATTCTTCAAATAAAATTATATTCGAATAAATCTTCGAATAAATTCATCGAATAAAATTTTATTCGAATAAATCTTGGAATAAATTCTTCGAATAAAACTTCGAATAAAATTTTATTCGAAATATTTTCTGAAATAATTTAAAGAAAAAGAGTCCTTGTTTCACAATTCTGGTTTATTTAATAAATTTGCTTTTAATACAACTTTTTGTTCGAACATTTCGTTGGTTAGCCCGTTTACTTTAGGCGAATTTATTATCGTTGCAAATGAAAACAAACATTCTACTGGAGCAGAAGATGGCAAAGAAGTATCATATTTCAAAAATATATTTTTGATTATGGGATATGCGTTCAGAGATGTGTAGTCATTTCTGTTATCGGTAAAATATTGTAATACAAAAAGTTCTACATTATTATTCGTTTGTAAATCCTGGTCGATTGAAGTGGAATACTGACTAAAATCGAAAAAGGTATTTAATTGCGCACTTTCGTTGCTGTCTGTTACTATTGCACTAGGTACTTCGATTTCCATTGTTGATAATATGCGTTCTTAATATTGATATTATCTGCTCATGTTTCTCAGAAGATACACACGCTAGTCATTTATTTTTAAAAAATGGGTGGGATAGGACGGCGATAATTGCTTCTTTGGATTCCGAAGATTTTACATTAAAATAAGTGTTAAATCTACTTTCTAAGCTGTTTTAGACACTGAATTATAGGTTCGCAATATTTCCATTTCATTTCACTTAGACTTTGTAGTTTTTTCTGTAATAAAAACAAGGATGGTATGACTATTCTTTCCTCCTTGGAGACTGTCAAGAGTTTATGTTACAGGTTTTGTTATTTGTTTCAAAAATTTCATTTTTCTACCGAGTCACTTCAAGTATCTTTTCGCCGGCCATAGATATAACAATTATGTGCTTTATAGGGCAGGACAGTCCCATAAAGCAATATTTGCTTTGTGAGCCCACTGGTGTTGCGCAGGGATGCGTCCCTTTTGCATTAACTTTCTGTGTTTATTGGCCTTTCTTGACGAAAGTGTATATGAATATCATTAAATGCTTGTAATACTTTGAGTGTAAATACAGAAATTTCAAAAATTTCCTTGTGTGCTATCTTTTTGTCCCATAGTATATTTCAATCTTTTTTTAAACATCAACCCTCTCGCTGCTACAGTCAGTCCAAGAGGCGAGGCATGCAGTTAAGAGGCCGTGAAGCCTTGACTGCAACTAGAAGACCGATCATATAAACATTTTATTACGTTTCCTAAAACGCGTCTCGCCTCAATCCTAAAGATTGAAATATGACCGTAAGAAATAAACACTTCATGATGAAGTTACCACTCCCCTCCATCGACTTTTCAGTGTTAGGAAAAACTGGAAAAGTGTCTTGGAAAAATCAGTTTGTATCGAACTATTGGAAGAGAAAAGTCGTGTACATAGAAGGAACTTCTCGTAGCAATCAGTAATTTTTAGTTTTAGAACTTGTTTCTAATCTGCTTTTCGTATCTTTCCTGCCTTTCTTTTCCAGTATAATTTATTTTTTTCCATCTTATGCAGCATATAAGTCAAAAAAGAATGCTAGTTTGCATAGAAGAATTGGTAAACGTCACCAAAGAAGATTACAAGAAATTTTTAACTCCCATATTACCAATTACATTCTTCAATAGCACCATTGCGGACAGTTGAGGACCCATATTTTCTAAAAATACTTGATTATTTTAAAATTAAAAGGTACCTAAAAAGGTATGTTTGTTTAAGTCTATTTTCAAATCGGTTCAGTCAAATTGACGGACAGTGAATGAGAAACAGTTGCATGTTGCATATGAGCTATTTCGTGTCAAAAAATTTAACTCTTGTGACATTTTTTATCATTGATTTTTTTAAATGTGCATTTATTGATAACATCGAGGAATTAAATTATGTAATTTTATTTTCTATTTTTTAATTCTATTTTAGCTGTGATATTGCTAATTATTCTCAACCAGATACTTCCGGTATAGAATTATCGAAATTATTTAAGATGAACACACAGTGAAAGCATTAACTTTAAAAATAATTGAATTGTGATAGTTAAAGTGACTACGTGTTCGTCGATTTAGGCAAATTTTTCAAAATGTAACATTACATATCTCGAAAATCATTCGAGATAGGAATATAAAATTTTACACAAATTTATTTTCTCGATGCTATTAATTAATGCTGAAACATATTTATTTACATTATACATATAAATGTACATATTATAAATTGTAGATGATGGCATTAATATGATGAGTAGAAGAAATTTGGGTCGACACATAGAAGATTTATACCAAAATAATGTTGCCGAAATCAAAAATCAAATAGAAAACATTCAATATGTTTGCATACGTATCGTCAGCGAAAAAAGTTTTCTGGGCGTTACCTGCCACTGGATTGATCCAGACAGCCTCGTAAGAAAATCAGTTGCCTTAGCATGTAGAAGATTTGGAGGTAAAGATTTTGTAACTATATAGTAGCACACATTACGTTAGAAACAATTATAAATGTACTGAATAACTATTATAAATGTACGATTAGATAACTATTATCTTGTACGAACATTTAGGTACGCATAGTTATGACCGTATCGCAGAATTATTATCTCAAATACATATACAGTATAATCTCCAAAACTACTTGCAACAGTAACAGATAACGCTTCTAATTTTGCAAAAGCCTTCAAAATTTTCGGTATCGAAAAAGAAAACGAAAACGATAGTGGCAGCAGTGACGATGAACTAGAGGAAATATATTTCGATACTGTTGATGTTAATATATTACCAAGGCATATACGTTGCTTTGCCCATATATTATCACTGTGCGTAACAACTCGAACCATAAAAACAACAAAAGAGTTAAATACAATTCATCTCCAAATAATTGACAAATGTACAAGTTTATGGAAAGCTGCATCACGACTTAAGTCTGTCGAAATAATTCAAGACGTTTTAGGCCACACTTTAACTTTAACCAGGGGACACAAGGTGGAATTCCTTGTAAGATTCCTTATCACAAATACTAAAAACAAAAGAAAAAAAACTATCAACTACATAAAGCTCTAAATATAAAAAACAAGTTCACTGAAGACGATTATCTTTACATGCACGAATATATCACTATTACAAAACTTGTAGCACAACTCTTGATATTCTCCAAAGAGAAAAGAATGTTTTCTATGAAATGGTCATGTCATCCTTGTTTTTATTACAAAAAAAAACAAAGTTTAAGTGAAATGAAATGGAAATATTGCAAACCTATAATTCAGTGTCTACAAAACAGCTTAGAAAGTAGATTTAACACTTATTTTAATGTAAAATCTCCGGAATCCAAAGAAACAATTATCGCCGCCCTATCCCATCCATTTTTTAAAAATAAATGGCTAGCGTGTGTACCTTCTGAGAAACATGAGCAGATAATATCAATATTATAAGAACGCATATTATCAACAATGGAAATCGAAGTACCTAGTGCAATAGTAACAGACAGCAACGAAAGTGCGCAATTAAATACCTTTTTCGATTTTAGTCAGTATTCCACTTCAATCGACCAGGATTTACAAACGAATAATAATGTAGAACTTTTTGTATTACAATATTTTACCGATAACAGAAATGACTACACATCTCTGAACGCATATCCCATAATCAAAAATATATTTTTGAAATATGATACTTCTTTGCCATCTTCTGCTCCAGTAGAGCGTTTGGTTTCATTTACAACGATAATAAACTCGCCTAAAGCAAAGGCTAACCAACAAAATATTTGAACAAAAAATTGTATTAAAAGCAAATTTATTAAATAAACCAGAATTGTGAAAAAAGGACTCCTGACTCTTTTTTTTACATTATTTCATAAAATTTTGAATAAAATTTTATTTGAAGAGTTTATTCGAAATATTACACGAATAAAATTTTATTCGAAGTTTTATTCGAATAAAATTTTATTTGAAAAATTTATTCGAAGTTTTATTCGAAATCGTTATTCGTAAATTTCGAATAATTTTTTCTCGAATAAAATTGTTATTCGTAAATAACGAATAATTCTTTCTCGAATAAAATCGTTATTCGTTATTTACGAATAAATTAGACAGTATTTTATTTGTTATTCGTTATTCGTTCGAATAAAATATGCTCAACTCTGAGTAAGGGTGGTAGCGGGAAATAGAACCTTAATATTTGAAGAGAATGTAAGAGAAGGGACAGGAAGATTATTGGTGAAGGAATGTCTGGAAGAAAAGAAGGAAGGGAAACAGAAAACAAAAAGTGAAAAGGAAAAGGAAGAATACTTAAAAAAGAATGGAATGTGCATGCTGGGGTTGGAGCAGGAAAGAATACGAGGGAAAGATGCCAAGACAATAGCTGAAAAATTAAGAAGATACGACATAGAAAGATTGGGACAAATACAGTACAACAAGATTTAGAAATCACGATACAATAAAAGGTATAAGCACATAACGCGGGCTCCCAGAGTACTTGGGCAAGGCGGGAAAAGGAGACAGACAGAAGTTGATGGCACAAGCAAGGTGCGGAAGCATGGAAAAGAATAGGTACTGGGAAGAGGAAGAGAAGAGGAAGTACGATTTGTGCAATGAGACACCAGGAACAATCGAACACTTGGTGAGAGACTGTAGAAAAACCAAGGGAGGGGTAGAGGAACAGGAAGTGGTTAGCGGCAAGAGAGATGAGAAAGTAGAAAGATGGCTGGAAATGGTAAGGATAAAGATGGAACTGACAAGAGAGAGAAGGCAATAAGAAGATATACACCAAAGAGGAAAGTGCAAAAAGGAAATAAGGAAAAATTAAAACCAAAGCAAATAGACAAGAAAATAGAAAATAAGTTTACAGACTTAAGTTTACTAACAAGTATAAAAGTATCATAAAAGAAATTGTTGCTAAAGAAATTCAAAGTAAAAATAAAGTAAAATAAAATAAAAGCTTAATAAGCAAAAAATTGCAATAATTGATTTTATTTTTTATTATTTATTATATAGATATGTATTAAAAAGAATTATTTAATTCTAATATTAAATATGTGAAGAATGTTATTCTTTTGAACAATCTCTGTATATTTCATCCATCTCAATTTATTTTCTTAATAAAGAAATATCTCGAAACAATACCTGATTATCCTCAAGAGTTTCAATATTTTCTTCTTCGATTTTAAGAATATATAATTTCGTACGCTCATGTAGTTCTTTGCCAAATTCAAGCGTACTCCAAATGTCGTAAAGTTCTTTTAATACCTTTTCCATTGCCATTTCTTTTACTGATTTATCTACAATATTTTTAACTTCTTCTTCATACTTATGTAATTGTAACTTTAATAAATCTTCCAACGTGGTAGTGTCGGTCATGATGAATACTACCTGCAATATATAATAATTTAATTTTACAACAAAAAATATTATAACTTTCATGTATGATAAATTATATTATATTTTGTGTTTCCACTGTTGTACTTGTATTTTAAATTACGTACAAGAATTTTCCATGTAAAGTAAGTTTTCTTTTCTAAGTAGTAAAAAACTTCCGTAATTAATTAATAAATAATATATATAATATATAATAAATATAATTAATATATTTAAAAATTTTATAATTATATTATTTTAAATATTAAGATTCATTAATTCATTGAAATAGGAATTATCATATGGAAATTAATTATTTTATAATTATTATAAATAAATTATGATAAAATATTTTAAATAAGTTATATTTTTTAATTAATTTAAAGTATATTTTATATTATATATATTATATATAATTTATTTTATGTATTATATGTTATACGAATATAATCAATTATATTATTTCATTCTAATTTGAAAATTAGAAACCAATTATGCTTACGCATACATTATTTATTATTGACATAAAATGTGACAATATGTTAGTAAATTAATTAAACAAAATATAAATAAGACAAATATGCGATACATAATTTCTAAAAAAAAGAATATCAAATTAGATGAAATCAATTTAATATTTTTTCAAAAACTATAACATAGATTAATTAATTACATCGTTACTATTATTGCTTTTGAAATTGCTTAGTAAATTTGCTACTATTATTAATAATACTTTAATTTATAATTATTAATATTACTGTTATTACATTTTTCATATTTTTATTATATTTAATATTTTGATTAAGTTTTTTTCGTTGCAATTATTATTATTATTATTATATTTGTATAATTATAATTATATTGAGAAAATTCCAGGTGCAGAATATAAAAAATACAAAAATATACAAAATACCTTATAATAAAAATTATAATCCATACAATATTCAGCTGACAATATAAATTACTACTTAGATTCAATTTTTTCAATTATCTTCATAAACATATAAATTTACACAAACATTCGCAATCTAGTAATAACTATCCCTGACATTTTCAGCTCGTTTCATATTAAATATTGCGCAGTTTTCGCCGCGCACTGCTGCAATTAAAATTTGTAATTAAAATCAAGGCTTAACCAAGTTAACCAAGAGTTAACCTAGTTAACCAAAGATCTAGCTCAGATTCAACGAGTTCAAGTATAAGCAGAATATGTTTTCCCATGTATAGTAATCGAGTTGCTGCAACTTGAGCATAGAAACGAAGAAGATTTAAGCAATAACGAGTAAACGTTTCCATGATATCATGGAATCGGTATTAGCGATACACTGTTAACTACCTTTGTTTCCGCCATTAATTCTCTCCAATGTCTGTCTCTAATTGCTGGATTCTGCAATTCTGAGACTGCTCTCAATGATGCCATCATGTTCCTTACTTGTGCTTCGATGTTGCTGTACAATTCCCAAAGACGAACATCTTTGTCCAATTCTAGCAAAGGAAATATTTGTGAGATTATTACAATTATTTTGCAATGAACAATCATTTTACCTAATTTTAGGTGTGGTTTTATAAAACCATACCTCTACAAATACAGAAGTCATATTTAGTTTTCATTTCAAATGAAGATAAATTTCTAGTTTAGCGGTTTTTCCCAATTTTTGCTATTTCGCTATCATTTTTTAAGTTCATCACTAAAACAAGAAATCAGTTGGAGGAGTTCGAAAAAGTTATATAGTTCATTTCACTTAGAAAAAAAGTCATATTAAAGAAATTATAATAGACAGAAATAGCCAAATTTGGGAAACATTACGAAATTAACAATTAACATCACTAAATCAGAAATTTATCCAAATGAATATTATATCTACAAAAAAAATGTTACTGTAACTTTACAATATATTATTATTAGATTGCAAATTTTATGCATTTTTATGTATGCAAATATTATGCAAATGGTCTGAATAAAATGGTCACAGGTGGTATTGAATTTGTTTCTTCATTGAATTTCTGTAAGAATATTAAAAAAAATACCATTTAACGAACGACCAAGTGCCATTTAACAAACTATCAATGACTCTAAAATTTAAATAAAAAAAATAATTTTGAAAAAATTTCTTTCCAGCGATCGATAGGATTTTTAAAATAGTGTAATCTTGTAATATAAAAAAAAATACGGCAGTAATCCCATTTAGGTGAGACATGTTGTACAAATGTCTAATAGATTTTACTATTGTCTAATACTTAATTACTACTTATTAATTAATAGATGTACAATGTCAATAATAAAGAATGTTTATCAAATGCTTGTACCAAACAATGAATGTACTAAATAATTTTTTTCTGTTATAAATCTCTATATATATATACTATATATAACTCTAAATGCGTAATTTTAGGGAAAACGAGGTTGAATGTCTTTTTTATAATTCTGTTACAGTATAACATCAAAGTGCCCAATACACATACAGACACACCAATTCTTATATCACCACACACAAATTCTTATAATAATATTTTGAACATTACACTTACAGAAATCTACCGATAAAAAGTACAAATAATAGTTGTTTTTTCTATAACTGGAAACTGCAAATTTTATGTTATGATATTACTTGTTTGTTTGGTAAATTCAGTCTTTTTTCCACATTTGAGAATATCATTATTTTTTAAAAATAACATTTAATTTATTTAATTAATTAGTAATTTATTTATATTTTTAAAATTGCGATTATCGTAATATGCGTTCCTAATAATATGTACGTGATTATAAAACAAGAACTTTGACGCCGGACAAAAATTTTGTTATCAAAAAAATTTATGCAAGAAAGCTTAATGCTGTTTGATAAAGGTTTACGTTCAAGAAGATCGAAAAAGTTAAACTTGATAAGTTTTCATCAACATGAAAAATGTTGCAAGCAAAAGGAAACAAATATTTACTTACGTCTTAACTCTCTGAGAATTTTCTTGCATTCTTGATCCATCCATTCGACATCTAGTTTTTTCCACGTAGTTTTTTTCCACTCATTTAGAGAAGTTGTAATGACATTTACATAATCCCATACAGCTTTCAAAAGTTGCATCTCTTTCTGTATCTGTTTTGTTATTTTAAACTCAGGCATTTCCTGCTCAAAAATGGCAGTCTGATCATGTAAATCTTTTTCTTCACTCAGGAATTTCAAAAATTTTTCACGTAAATTGTTTAAACTCTCGTAAGGATTTTCACAAATTGGACTGTAATATAAAAATTAAATCTTAAAATATTCTGAAAATATTCGAAATATTTATAAATAACTGATTGTAAATTATTATTAATAAAACTTATACTATAATAATAAGTATAATAACCGTGTTTTTTTAAGCTTCGTATAGAAATTATTCTACTTGTATGATTATATGTAATATTACTTGAAGATAGTATTTTATTTCAGTTTCAAGCCTTTTATTCTGTAAATGAGTTGTTTATTATAGATGTCATTAATTTAGAAATGTTTCTTATAATTTCAATGATAAAACAATAAAAGAAAAAAAATATCAAAGGATTTATAAAACTAAAAATTTTCTCTTATTAAAAAAAAAAAAAAAAAAAAAAACATCAATTACTTTTTAGAGGCGTACATATTGAAAATAAAGAATAAATTATAGTTAGTTATATAAAAAATAAAACATTTATGAAGTAATTGAACAGTAATAGATGATTTTTTTCTACTAAATTTTTTTTTTCATGTACGGAGTGTCCACGGATTTACATTTTTTTTTTCTTGTAAATATGAGAAAAAAAATGAAAGAATACTGTTTTTTGTAAGTAACACAATGATGTATGAAATTTTTTTGTATCTGTATTATTTCTTAGAAAATGAACTGATTTTTTAAATAGAATGCACGTATTTTTTTATATTATATATTATATAAAAGCATAAATTAAAACGAATTCAATCACCTGTCATAATAATTTTCTAGGTTCAAAAATAGAAAAAAAATTTAAAATTAGTAAATAAAATGGTACAAAATATTCAAAATTTTTCTTTCACTTTTGTTCCTAGTATAACACCCAAGGTCATTGCATAATACACTGTTATCATTTTAATACAAGATTTCATATGATATAAAAAAATATGTAGCATCTATTTAAAAAATTAAAATTCAACTTTATTTTAAAAGAAATGCAAATATAAAAAAAGTGTACATTATTATATTGCTTATAAAAAACAGTAGTAACTTTTCCTCTTCAATTTTTGTTTTACTGTTTATGAACAAAATGCTGTAAATTTGTGAACACCTTGTATACCATTATACTATATACCTATGTGTTTACCTATGTTAATTACAAAAGAAACTTAATAAAGTACAAAATATAAAATTTTAATAAAATATTTTGTTTCATTTATAAATATATATAGACAGAACTTTTCTATAATAATGAAAATATGTCTATACTGAAATAGTGAAGGTATTGCTTTGAGAAGAAATTCAATACTTTGAAACACCAAAAAAAATATAACTGCACAAAGTTAGTTAGCAAATAAAAAACGATATGATTCTTAATAAAAATAGAAATATTGAAATATTGTTTTATGCATTTTTAGATATTAAAATAAGTGGATGATTTTCTTGATCTTCATCTGGATACATGTAATTTAATATCAGAAAAGTAGTTCTTCTATTCCATTAACTTTTATTTCTTTATTAATTCTATTAATTCAGATATGAGAGGCTCTACTAAGAATCTCCATTTAAAAGGTATTTGTTAGCAGTACATACGTCACTGTTTTGGAGAAACCTTAATGTTTCAAGGAACCATATACATTACAAGGAATCATATACATTAATGTTTCCGTTGACGTTTATTACAGTTTAAACGACTGTAGATTTCAATGTCTAGAATTCTTTTGAACTTGTTTTGACATTAGCCACAATACTATGAATTTCAAATTGTTCCAGTAAAACTGACTCATGAACTATAATTCGATTTAAACAGAAACGAAATAACTTGAAAAAATAATTTTAAATATTTATATCTATTTATAAATATCTATGTCTTGGAAATTTTCTTCTATTTTTAGTTTGTATGTGAAAATTTGTATATGAACATATTTTTACTTTATTCTGCTGTTTTTAGAAATAAAAGCAGATCATACGAACGTAGTTCCGAAAATGTTCTTACAAACATATAAATTTACAAATGATGAAATATAATACAAACTTTTGAACTTCAAAAAATATTAAAAGAAAAAAAAATTAGTTTCGTCCTCCCAAGATTTTAAAATCTATCATTGAAAATTAATCTGAGTTATAATTCTTAGAAACTATATAATATTGATAAATCTTAGTTACCCCGTTATCAATTCATAAAAGTTTACATGGAATTGAAAAAAAAAGAATATAAAAAGATGAGTTAGTCACTTGTCAAAAAGCGTTCTTAATTAATCTCGGTGGTAAAATGAGTAGAGCGCTTAATGAGTAGAAATATGATTATTCATATAAGAAATTTCATATATCATTTTATAAAATTTAATAATCATATATGAAATTATATATGATTACATATGATTTTTATAAGATTAGAAAATACTTAATTTATATGTAGTTAAATGAAAATAAAACAGAAAGGAAATTATAATGTTATATACATGCAAACGCATGAAAACTTTTTATTTGAGATGTCGATGTACATATACAAATACATATGTATACAACTTACATTTTAATTTTTATCTCGTTTCAAAGATAAAATTAAGCACAAATTCACTTTTCAATAAAATTTCAACTTTAATTAATAAATAACAGAACAAGATTGTTACTTCAAAATATAAAAATTCAAATAACAAACTACATTTAAGCAAATGACAAAATTGTTTATCTTATATACTGAAATGTGAGAGCACTACAATAGTTAGAAATGTATAAGAATTCAAAAACGTTGGGAATTCGATACTCAGAACGAGTTTCAAAAGTATTCCATAATAAAAAATTATCATAAATTTCAGGATATTCGCAAATGTTGAAATGTCGAAATATTTTGAAAACTTGAATGACATTTCGAAATTATATTCGTTCATGAAATTAAAAGAACGATAAATTTTAATTGAGAAATTGCCGATCATCAAATTGCTGTAATCTTGTGAAAAAAAATTGTTCCTCAACTTTCTAGATATTGTTGTAAAAACAGACTTTTCTCTCTAAAAATTTATTGTAAAATGAACGCAAACAATTTTGTAAACTCTTTAAAGTTGTTCCAATTTGCAACATTTCTTAAAATGAAAACCATCTTCAATTCTACTCTCTGTTTTCTAATATACATACATACAAAATGAGATAATTTATAGATATCAAAATACAAGCTTCAACCTTTAAAATGAACCGAAATAGACTATTATTTTAATAACTGACTAATTGTTAGACTATTATTCTTTTGCAAAATTATAACAGTTCGAATATCGACTAATTTACTTTATTAAAATTTAGCGTTTCTTTAATCTTATGGATATTGTTCGAATTTTTGAAGTTCTCAAAAATTTCAATATTTTAGAGAGATTTGTAACTCTCAGGAATCCCAAAATTCCTGAAAATCTTGACAATCTCGAATTACACAATACTTTCGAGAAATAGTTTGATTACAAGATGAATCCTCTATGCGATCGAACTTAATATTTCCAGTTCTTGCACGCTTCTAGTAAGAGACAACACTAAACGCAATGCGCATAAAATAGCAAAATGCTATTATAAGTCGTATTGTAATCAACTCATGTTATTGTTTATATTGGCAGTTTCTTAGAACTACTACCTAAAATAAGTTTAAACAATTGTCAGTCAGCTACTGCGTTTAACATTATACTTAAGGTGAACCACTTAAAATTATTACGTACTTTTGATAAAGTCGAAAAAAATCGAGTTTTCAAAAATTACATATTCTGTTATCGCGATACTTCTGAAACACTCTAGAAAATAATTAACTAACAGCTTTTTTGTTAGCATCTAATGGTAACAGACACCTGAAACTTTAGAAAGCATTTTTTCCTCGGAATGAAATTTTCAAAATCGAAATATCTGAAAGATTACTGAATCAATTTGGATAAAAATTTGTGGCAATATTCTCTAGGCTAGAGTCTCAAGGCTTATCTAGTATTTAATCAAGTGAAATTTTTTTTATTAACAAAAGAAGTTGAAAATTTATGACAAAAATTATACGTTCAAATTCAAATAACTGTCATTTTTTTAAAAATTGATATTTTAAAAATTGGTTTCGACGAGTACTAGCTTCTCTTGTACAACTTAACGTAAAATTAAATTTTAAATAAAATCTCATGAAGATATATTTGATATTGCAAACGTTTGCTAAATGATTGCCATATCCTCATATTTTCGTTTATTTAGTTCAAATTACTAATTGAATAACATATAATAACATGTACATATTATTTTTTTAATCAAATATAATTTTATCTCTAAAAAATTCTTGAATTTTCCTTATCTTACAACTATTCAAAGATATGTAACCCCTTAAATGAGATTACCTAAACATCCGTTCTTTTTAGAAATGTGGATAAACTTTATTAATAAAAGTTATTCAATATTGGAGGAGTTCCATATTTACTGAAGGAATTTCAATTATTCAATAAAAAAAAAATAGTTGTATGGGTAAAAAACATTAGTAATCTTAAAAAGTCCTTAAAAAAAATGACCTTAAAAAAAATTCTTACCAGTTATAGGTCTTTCAATATTATTCACGATAGGCAGAAAATATTTTTTGTATCATCACAATTCGTAAAAATATTAGGTGGCCTCACTTAAATGGACCACCCTATATAAATTGGCGAGTAAAATTAGACACGTAGCGCGGACAAAATTCGAATTTCTTACTAAATCTAATTTCCTCTAGACACTTATATATACACATTTTGAGATAAATGTTTCAGACATTACCGGAGATATTTATAAGTTCCTGATTTATTTGAGAATTGTTATAAATAAATGTTATAAAATAATGCCATAGCTAAAAATTCGAAAAGTGCATTTATATTCATCGTTCAAGAATATTATTTATAAATGTATTTTTTGTTTTATTATCATGTTCTACAGCTCCACTGCAGATTTTTGTGCATTTGCAGGAAATTTTATAGTGCAAAATTGCACAGAATGCATATAATATATTTTTAAAAACATATACGTGAAATATATAAAAGTATTATATTTTCCATAGCATTTAATAAGTAAAATAATTTCTTAATTATTTTTAACTTATATATTTATATTGAACCATAATATATTGAGAACCATAATAATTTAGATTTAAATTAGTTTTGAAATTTTATTTAATTGAATTTAAGTATTTAAGTACTAATTTCTATCATAAAGAATGCAAAATATAAAATAAAATAAATCAAATACTTAAAATTTTAGTAATCTAAGATAAATTACCATACTCAACAATACTATTTAATAATTCTCAAAAATATAAAATTTATATAAAACGTAAATTTATTGTCAAAAATATAAATTTGCATCAAATTATGGAAATTTAATTTCCAAAACATTATTTTCTTGTAATAAAAAAAAAGGTAGAGAAAATACAATGGGAATGTTTGTTATTTTACGAGTGAGAACTACTCATGTAAAATTTTAATACAAATTTTAATATAAAGAAGAATTCAGTCACGTTTGTACCTTTTTTAGTAAAAATTACAGAACATGGTTTGAAGATTTAATTATCTATTTCGGTACATGTACGCTGTATATAGAGTGACTCACGCAACTAATTGTAAAACAAGTTGCACAGTAGTGTCTAGATAAATGGCCGCTGTTTGAGACCGAGATATATTTCCACGAATTAGTTGATATCTAACTCCGTCGTGCGTACGTCAAAGCTACGAGTGAGAAACAGAGAATGCACTAAGCCAGAAGAGACAGAGTTGATTTGCCTTACCAATTAAATATTATTCGGTCAACTTAAAATTAATTCAAACACTGATCAATTTGATCATATGAATTCACAATCAGTAATTTCTGATTAAAACAATTAGAGAAAATGTAAAAAAACAGTATTTTTGTTGTCTCGATAATTCAGTAGCAATTAAATAATCATTAACGTCGATATTCGAGTTATAAACGTTTCTAAAAAAAAAAATGAAGATAATTAGAACAGAAATAATTTGTATCATATATACGCATTCAAAATTCAATATTATATAATATTATAATATAATAATATAATATATATTATATTATCATATTAATATTATAATATAATAATATAATATTAATATTATTAAGATATAATGATCTTATTGACTATTGATATTATTAGAATATAAATATATAACATTATAATAATATAACATTAATATAATAGTAATAAATACACAGAATAATAATCTCTCGTGCAGTATTATATTAATAATTTTATTAATAGTTTAAGTGTTCTAATATATTAAAATATTTATTGTAATTGCCAAAGACATAAATTTTATTTATCCACATAGTTTTCTGTATAAGAAGAGATAAATTAAACAACAGCGAAATTAAAATTGCAAAACAATTCAAATAGTGAGTTCGACAAGTATCAAATTTATATTAATTTCATATATTTTAGATATGAATACATTGTATTTGTACATATTTTATATTAAAATTAATATAATTTGCTCATTTTTCGAATTGTTTTACCTTCCATTATTTTTATTTCAATTAATTTTATTTTTAGTTTTAATTATTTATCAAGTTTATTTTAGTTTTAATTCATTATTAAGTTCCATTTAACCATTATTTAGTTAGTAGTTTAGTTACTGACTTTTGCAAAGAACTATACACATTAAATAATTACTAATTACAATAATACAATAAGTATTTTCATATATTAGATTGAATAATCTAAATAAATATGTAGATCAATGATTTCTCAAACACCATGATCATCTGAATATTAATAAGAGTTACTATAAAATTATTATTTAAACAATGCTACCAATTGTGAGTACACAGTTTTCAATCAAATGCCAATATCTTAAAATATTTAAAAACATTGAAATCTCTCGTATAAAAGAGTTCAATTAAAATCGCTAATTTTAGTTTTTCATATATTTGGGACGAATACAATATTTTATATCTAAAAGATTTTTATGTTTTCAAATTATGTTTTAATTATTTTTGTTTGATCGGAAACTTTGCCAGAAATTATATATATTCAAAGAGATAAATAAATCGTAAAATTATTTACGATTTAAAAATGTAATTGGATTTTAGATTACTTTTATCCCTAAGTATGCTTCATTTGTATCCATTTTCAACATAAATCTTTTAGCTCACCTCAATTTACGCGAATTATTCGCTCTACAGTTTCCTTTAACACGAAAGAAGTCCACAAATATGAAAAAGATATTAAAGAAAAAACCGACGTAAACTACAAAAAGATTTATTTCACGTATTTTCACGAAGAAATCAATGAGAATCATATACATTTTAAAAATGTAAACACAATGCATATAATATATAAAATTACTTGTTTACACTATTCAATACATAAAATCAATTTTCTTTAGATTCTATTTTTTTGATGATGTTCATAAAATATTTTAAAATTTATAAAATTCTAGAATCTTAATAATTAGAATAATTAGTAATAATTAGAAAAGAAAAGAAAGGATTGCATAGAAAAAGTAACAGCATAAAACGAAAAACGGATGTACTATAATAATTACATAACTGATTAAATTAATACTTCAATAAATTTTGAAGAACAAATAACAATGATAGGAAAATCTTTAAAAAAATTGTAAAATAACAAAGTATAAAATTAGAAAATTTCTAAACATAATTTTTATAAAATATATATTATAATAATAAATTATATTATTATACTATATTTATATATTATATTACTATTATTCTATATAATAATTTATAAAAATGATTAGCTTACTTGAAAATGTTTTCTTGATGGAATTCGTTCAAGAAATGTTGTTGCTTAAAATCATAATAACTTAGCCTCTTTTTCAAAAGATCGATTTGACGAGTCATTAAAGGTTGAACAACATGTTTCACTTGAGCAGCTACTTTTTTCAATGTTTCCCAAGTAACAGGCAATTCTTCCAGCCAATTAAAGATCTTTTCGTCTAAATACACGTTATAACTTTGTAGTAATTCTATCGTTTTCTGAAAATTATTCAATTATCATGAAATATTTAAAATAGTAATTATACAGAGAGAGTTTCAAATGTTATATATTAATTTTTAATATTTAAAGTTATTTGTTTAATTTTTATTTTAAATTACATTTAATACACTGTGTTGACATAATATACGTGTATTATTTTTTTAATTTTTATAGTATTATAAAGCTATATATATTATCTTTTTAATTTTTTATAATATTATAGAACTAATCAAAACTGCTAAAATTTCTGAGATGTTAAAGTTCTCGTTAATAATAGAAATAATTACTTTTAAATATATCAGAAACAATTTTCCAGAATCTTCGTTATTTAAATAGTTTTTTTCGCATAATCAATAACACTGTATTTGTTCACTATTTTCTGCTAGAATAATAAATTAAGTCTCGTAGTTTATAGTTACTTCACAGTTCAATTTCCCACATATATATTAAAATATTAGGTATTTTTAATTAAATAATGAGAAATAACTTTTTTATTAAATATTCATGACGATTCTTTTCCCTTAATTACTATTATTAAATGATATGATTGCAAACAATATTTATTCATATTGATTTCCGTGTATTATTTAGTGCAATCAAGTATATACATAAGCAACGTTTTTAATATTGTTTAAAGTATATCATCGATAAGAATTTATTACACAATATTTCAATCATTCGGTGCATAACAGTTTTATATTTATAGACTTTATGCGCCAGAAAATGGACAACATTTTCCGATAGACTTGATAGTAGCATTTATTTCATTCAAAAGTGGAATTTCCAATAAATGCCATTTGAATACATCTATCGCTTTTTGATAGATAAATCACAGGAATTTCCTATGAATGTTAGATGTTTATATAACAATACAATTGTCCTTATAGAAAATTCCATTTTCAATAAGAAATAATATTTTCTCTGAAAGGAAAACAATTATACGAAATACATTTCGTATTATGTAATTGATTCACGATTTATAGCATTTGTTGTAAAGCTTTAATAAAACGAAAAAATATAATTTTTGGATTTAATTTTGAGAAAATATTAAACAGAAAATGAAAATACTTCTTATTTTATTAATATTTCAGGCTTTTTTTCATAATATTAAGATATATAAAATAGCATTTTTTCATTTGATAAAGTATAAAAATTGATTTGATATATTAATTTCATTTAGAATCCTTATAATTGATTGATATGTATGAAGTTTATGAAAAATTGAAGTTATTACAACATGAATATTTTTATTATATGTACATTCTTTTTATTATATGTATATGTAATATTATATATGTATTATTATATGTACTAATATTTTTATACTTAAATCTGTTTTGATTTTTTCTGTCAAGATGTTTTTTGTTATATTATTTAATATTATTATAGTTTCATAATCAGTTTGTCAGTGTAATCGGTTAGTTATTTATGTAATGACTTTTGAAAAATTTTAAAATCTGTGTGCTTAAATTTATTAATACAATTTACAGTTTTGAGTCTTTGTGCAATTTTTTACGTAAAAACTAATTCTAAATTTAACTTATGTTTTAACAAACTAGAATTTTTTGAAGCTCAAGAAAGTGATAACTAGACTACGGATTTTTATGTACATTCACATTTTACGCAATTATTGAAACACTTATTTTATATATTAATATTATCGTGAACAGTATATCTACATATATTCTTCGATTTATGTGACTTTTATATGCAGTTTCAATTTACGTATTTTGCGCGGTCCTTTTCCTTCTTTCTTTATTATTATACTTTTTGTAAGAAAATATAGCTTAACTTAATACTAAGAATATTATTTATTAACATACGATTCTCATTGATTTTTTCCTGAAAATATGTAAAATAAATCTTTTACAATTTACATATATCAGTTTTTTTTTAGTATCTTTTTTATGCCGGTTTTCTTTCGCGTAAAAAAAATCGGATGGAATGGATATTTTTTTATTTTTTTGTATATTACGTACATTTTACGTATTTTTCTAAATTACGTATATATTACGTATGTTTTTAAATTTCGCATAAATATAATGATAATATATGACATACGTGAAGATTAAAGACATTAAAAACAAGTTCCCTAAACTGCAGTTTCACCAAATTAAATATTTCATAAGAAAAATGTATCAATTTATCAATAATTTACGAATTTATTTTACTTGTTATTCCCAAGGAATGATACATACAAAATGACATATATTTGTGAGTATAATGATACAGCTTTATATGTAAGTTGTTTTTAAGAAAAGAGTTTCATTCATTAAGAATAATAGTTTATCATATCGTCATAAATATTTCAATTTGTTTTTTCAAAAAATTTTAAAATCTATGGAAGGAAAAGTATTGAACAAATCATTGGAATTCTCTTTTGCGATTGTAACATAAAATTTAATAATGCAGATCAAAAAAATTTGCAAATGTAATGCACCAATGCGATATTGCAATACAACATAAATACAAAAAGCATAAGTAGATTTGAAAACATTTTAATCTCAGTTGCAATAAAATACAACGAACGGCATAAATTTCTATCTAAAAACTTGAAATTTACTTTCACTAGTTTTTCACAGATCATAATAAATATTATCATCTTAAATATCATCACATTATGAATAAAAAGATATGACGTTCCATTGAAATTCAATGCTGTTATTTTATCAAAAAATATCTATACCAAATGATTACTTTCTCCACATTAAACAATTTTTGTAAAAACATTTTTTTATAATACGAACTCTTTATAAAACATTTCATTATTCTTACTTAAATATAACACCTTGTACATCGCTTATATCATTACACTAATATGAATTAATTAATGACTCAGAATTTCCATGTACAATGACAAAGTTATGTCATTTTGTTTTAAGAATATCTTATGTATTTACTATATTTTATTTAAAATTATTCTTTTTAATATTTTTTCACCTATTCCACATTTCTGGAATAATAATAATTGTTAAATTCCTAAAAGAATTTTGTTATTTAATATTGATTTTTATAAAGTAATACAAAATAAATGATCCTGCCTCATTATAAAATAATATATATTATTATTATTTCGGATAACTATGTAAAGTTTTATCATTCTATATTTATTATTTTATAGTTATTTTTATTATAATTACCTTAATAGGATCAAACATGTCTTCAATTTCGTATTGACGATCTCTGATTTCCTTTAAATAATATATAGTATCTAAAAGGGCGTCATAATCATCTTCATGTATAGGACGCGAGAAGTCCTCCATCGCTGCTTTTAAAAATTCTGATAAATCCTTTAATCTAAAATTAAAAAAGAAAAACAAAATTTTAATCACTGAAGTGATATTTTACATAAAGAACAAATATAATAAATGAACTTTTTCTATTTTGATTGAAGTATATCAATTCTATATATTATACCAATGTACGTACGTCAATTCATATTTATAATTATTGAAAATGTAATATAAACATATCTATTTATTATTTTTTGTTCTCTAAATAATTCTGTACTATGATAGTTATTACAAATCTAGTATAAGTAGTATACTGTTTACCTATTATAGTCTGTAAAATTAAATTGAAAAATAAAAACTGATAAACTACGGATTTTTATATAAATTCATATCCTTGAGAATATATACAATTAAAAAAACAGATTTAAACTGTTTTACGTAACAAACATTATGGAAAGCACTACACTTTGAATATTTAATATAGTTTCTCATATTATATGCAATCTATATAAATTTCTAAAAATGTATTTATTAAAAAGTAATAACAAAAAAATTGCACTAGAAAATAATAAAATAACAAATAATAAATGAAAAAAGTGAATTTAAATTGTTCATTAATTATAAGTATTATTATATGTATAATTAAATATTCCAGATATTTTCTATAGTAGTATCACACACTTAGACTGAAAGTGACAGAAAATAGATGTTTTCTAGAAGAAACAAAGTTTTTGCAATCAAAGAAACAGCATAATTCAAAATAATACTTTAATACTTTCAAAATCTATTTTATCTGCAGATAAATCAGAATAAAACACTTAATAAGATACATTTAAAGAACATAGTGTCATATAAATCTAGAAGAATAACATAATTCTTTATTAGCTAAATTTCAAAGATAAATGAATAAGATTTTTGTAAATCATTGAGTATCTTCAGTGACATAGTAAACATTTTTATTCGAAAATTTCTCTTTTAGTACTTTTTATAATATTTTTATGGTATTTTTATCGCACATATGCAACATCTAATGCACATATGCGATAAAAATACTATGCGATGATCTAATTAGAATCAAAAAAATTTCAATAACATAAATTTATATTAAAAAGTTTATGCGACATAGCGAATAAAAAAATTATGGGATTCTTAACATTTTGTGTTTAAAATATATGAAATTTAGTATAGAAAAAGTTGTTCGAAGAAATTTGTCATCCAATTAATTTCGATAATAGAGATTCTACTGTAATAGTTTTCAAAGAATAAATTCTTTTCGGTAATGTCGATACTTTGTCTGCGATATAATGAAAAAAATATTATTTTTACATTCATTAAACCGAAGGAATTATCTCAATCACAGATATAAATTATTTCTTTGACTGTTTTTATTGCAACATATATTTTTACGTATTTGTATGTTAATTTTAATATTGTTTTTATTTTATTTCAACTTTACTTCGCCGATTCTAATGCTGTTCTCACATTGAAATTTGTACAATAAAACATCAAATGAAATGGTACCAAGCGAGTCTAAAATTACATCAACTTGACATTTTATTTTGGGTAATAGATAAATGATCGGTTTCACTTGAACTGTTTACATTGCTTACGAAATAAGTACTTTGATAGGTTCCCGGAATAGTGATTCCGAGCCAAATACTCAGTTTACTATTCCATTGCGCAAATATACAGGATTAGTGCCAACAGCGACCGTCCCGATTGTGGTTTCAGAGAAATCGACTCTATTTGCGGTTAGAGGTCAACACGTGATTCGCATTCATAGAATTCCCTTTTATAGATTGTTCGGATGATATATGTATGTATGTGTCTTGAAAATATTAATTTTCTTCGAAACGTTTAGAAAGAGTACGCTATTTATTAAATCTTGTTATATGAAATCTATTTTAAATAGTTTATAATTCATAGTATAATTAGCATCATATATAATATATATATATATATATATATATATATATATATATATATATTTACGGACAAAATTGAGTGGACAGGTAATGGAAATAGATATAAATTAAATTTAGTCAAAATAATACTATTATTACGTACTTAAATTTTATATGTTATATATTTCTTTATGTTACATAGATTATTTAGTGAATAATTGAAATTAATATTTACATTTGTATTGAAATAAGACATACTTAAAGAAAAACTTAGCTGATTTTCAAGGGACAAAAATAAGTGAACATGTAATAAAATATATGAGAAAAATAAAATTAATATTTAGTGTGTCCACTCTTTGCTTTAATAATTGCTTCTAAACGTCGTGGGATGCTATTTATCAGATTTCCAGTGTAATTTTTATCGATATTTTCAAATGCTAATTGCATATTTTTAAAACAATCGTTCTTGTTCTTTCGCTTTTCTAATGGCACTTTGGGATCCAATACACTCCATAAATTTTCTATTAGATTCAAATCCGGACTTTGTGCTGGCCATTCCAACAATTTAATATTTGAATTCTCAAAAAATGTATTGGTCTTTTTAGCAGTGTGCTTCGGGTTATTGTCCTGCTGCAAAATTAATTTTTCTTCGAGACCCAGAACTGCCTCTTCTAAATTTTCGCATATTATTTCAATGTACTTGTCAACATTCATTATTCCTTCAATTTGTACCAAACTACCAACTCCATTCCATGAAAAACACCCCCATAACATTAATGACCCTCCTCCAAATTTGAATGCCAATGAACGGCTTTTTGTAGGTTTCATATCTTTTTCTCCACATATAATCCTTTTTTTTTCAATTGTTGCAATTCAAATTTGCTTTCGTCACTCCACATTATTTTTTTGCAGAATGATTTGTCATATTTACATATTCTTTAGCAAAAGCTAAACGTTTCTTCATATTTGTTTGATTGATATATGGCTTACATTTGGCTTTATGATATTTTAATCCCAATTTCTGCAATCTACGTTGTACTGTTTTTAATGATACATTTAATTCTAACGTTTCTACAATATTTCGCGATGCGAATTCTTATTCTTAGATTGTGTCGAC
The DNA here is from genome assembly GCA_036937485.2 of Tetragonisca angustula. Classification (NCBI taxonomy): domain Eukaryota; kingdom Metazoa; phylum Arthropoda; class Insecta; order Hymenoptera; family Apidae; genus Tetragonisca; species Tetragonisca angustula. The sequence continues at coordinate 401,765 of JAWNGG020000089.1, read as the reverse complement.
ATTCAACGATCTTCCTTCGCGGTGGTACAACGTTTACGTCCGCTACCACTTAAATTTTCAACAGTTTTGTGTACTGAATATTTTTTATAAATTTTTTCTACCGCACTTTTGGAAACACCGAACTTTTTTGCTATCACACGGTAACTTAATTGATTGCGGCAGTCCGATATAATCAAATAACGAATTTAAAATTTATTTAAAATTTCTTTTCTTGCTGACATTCCGCTATTTACAAATAATCTGCCCTGTACAACGCCTAGAAAACAACTAAACAGTTAATTTGATACCACAGCGTAAGAATGGAAGCAACACTTCACATTTGTTTACATTGTTTGCCTTGGAGTAACGAAACAAACGAGTGTTCACTTATTTTTGTCCCTCGACAATCTGCTAACTTTTTCTTTAAGTGTATCTTATTTCAACACCAATGTAAATATTAATTTCAATCATTTCCTAAATAATCTATGTACCATAAAAATATATAATATATAAAACTTAAGTACGTAATAATAGTACCACTTTGACTAAACTTAATTCATATCTATTTCCATTACCTGTCCACTCAATTTTGTCCATAACTGTATATATATATATATACGTCATTTCAGCACAAGAGGTTACACAGACTCTGTCTTTAAACATTTTTGGACGCAAGAATGATTCCAAACTTTTGAAAAGATGAAAATTTAATGGATATCTGGTAATAGGGAGGATGAGAGAGAGAGATACTCAGGAATTCCGATACATTCGGGAACCTATTTCGATCTTGAGATAAATTCCTGATAATTTCAGGATCTCTTTCTAATTTTAATCTATTAACGCTCACCATATTCAAAGAAGTACACCCGATATTTTGATCTGCCGATGAAATTTCCAAATATTACACTTTGAATTTTCTCCGTTACTTTGTCGGTATAACACTTAAAGATAATCATCAATGCATATAACATTCGAAAGCTAATTTTATGGGAATTACAAATTCTTGCACATAAATATGTTCCATTGAAACTAATGCAATATTAGTTACTAACAAGATTAATACCAACTGCCTAAAGAATGCTTCTGACAAATATTACAATCGCATAATATGCTTTTCAATGACAACATTATCATTTCTTGGAAAATATAAACAAACTGAAGCAAATACACCACTTTTTTTCAACAATAAATGCACAATATGGTTATTTTCAAGTGTATCCCTTTTATTTAAGATTTCTCTATGAAATTTTGTAAGAAAACACCATTATAATAATTTCAGATTTTAAAGCATTAATCAAACGAAAATAACATTTTTTCTTTCGAAATTTAGTTCTTAAGAAAACCAAGGTTGAAAGTTTATCAAATAGGGTCAGATATCTAAAACTGACCATTTAAATATCTTGGCTGATAATAAAAAAAATTAATTAATTATACATAATAATTAAATATCTTGTTAGTAATAAAAAAAAAAAATACATTAGACTTGTTTAGTATCAGAACACACAATTTTCAATCATCCTTAATTGTTGCTTGTTTATTTATATCAACTGATATTAACTATTTCATTAACTGTATTTTATATACTTGCGATAATTTATAATTGTTCAAATACTTATGCACAGTGTAGCTACATCAATGTTTCACTGATTTTCTAATAAAACTAACCTTAATTCAACGAAACGTCAGATTTCTTTTTTTAACAATGTAGAAGAAAATTTTCAAGGAAAAGAGTAAAATTTACTTACTGGGTGGTAATACGATTAACCAAATAATCCTTCAGCACGTTTGCCCATTTGCAAATGATGTTCAACAGAGTTTGCTTGAAAGGTTTTATGTCGAGTTTCAACCACCGGAAAAATATTTCGCTGTTTGGCAGTTTATCGCACTTACTATACTGATCCATGAAATAATCGATTTCCCGTTTAAAGTCTGCTAAATTTGGTTTCTTTTCTTTTATGTTGTCTGGAATATAATCTGGATGTTGTTTGATCATTTCTCTTTGCTCAGGGCTTACGTATTGCGAAAATCTTAAAAAATAGGATAAATATTCTTGTTTATCGTCCGCCCACAACCATGAATATATTTCGTATTTCTGTGAACAATAATTTCAATCAGTCATTTGTTATTTTCTTGATTACTTGAGAATATGGATATTATGCAGAATTTAAAAAAGGATGATAGATGAAAAGATAAAATAATTTTAGTGAAATTACATGTTCTATATAATATAATATAATTATAATATATAATATATAATAAATAGTAAGTAATAAATATAGTAATAATAATAATATATATTATATTGTGATATAATTAAATATAATTATAATTATAATATATAATAAATAATAAATATATAATAATATAATGTTCTATATATAAGTATACAGTTATTTGTTGATTGCTTGAGAAATAATTTAAAAAAGGATGAGAAAGTAAAATAGTTTTAATGAAATTATATATTTTTCGTTATTTTCGTGATTGCTTAAAAATGTGGATATTATCAACGAATTAAAAAAGAAACACAGATAAAAAGTAAAATAATTTTAACGAAGTGATATATATTCAATTAACAATCAAATAATTACATGTGCATTTGCTTTTACTTCTGCCAAGGCCAATTTTGCTCGATTGCAAGTTTCTTCTAACATAAATACAATACCTTCCTCCTCGGCAATGTCAAGCTTTGAGAATGAAAATTCAACGATTAAAAGTGATGCAAAGGAAAGTCAAAGAAAAAATTAAGGAAAGTCAAAGGAATAATCAATCAAATAATCATATTTTACCAAGCAATACTATTCTGTAATAAATTCGTTTGCTTCTTAATATTATGTTTTCAAGAATACATAATATAAAAAATATGTATTATATTAATTATGTTATATCATATTATATATATTGTCTATAGTATTATAGAAAATACTGTGGACAATATACATGATCCATCCATGTAAATAAAGGAACATATAGATAAATGTTACTTATAATTGTAAATAGGGAGAAAACGAACACTAGAAATATTTCAAGTATAACATGAAATTGAAAATATAATATATAATATTAAAATTAATAATAAATATGAAAATAATATAGATTATTTTAAAATATTAAAAGAATTATTTATTATTACAGAAAATATTGAGCTTATCAGTGATAAACAATTTAAATTTATTAAAATACTTATTTTAAACTTATACTATTGTGCTATTAACATTGGAATGTTAATCATTTCCACACAAGAAAGATATTCTTTACAAGTAATAATTATGTGTATATTTCAAAGAATATAGAAACACGAAAAACACGTTCCATCTTTCCACATTCCATGGAATCTATGCCAAAAATGGGAAATCTATTTCCTTAGATTAAAAAGAAGAAAAATTTATTTCTTTAGACTGTGAGATTAAAAAATCAATTATAGCCCGTCTCAAATGTATTAAAGAAAATTTTACAAATAGCCGTTTATCAATTTAAGGATTGGAAACATTATAATGGATTACATACTGCATAATTTTCTTGATTTTCATGCAATTCAGGATCGACACGTGGTATGAGAGTACCCATTTTCATCATTTCAAGCAGAAGGGATTCGAAAAAAACATAGAAACCTTCGGGATCATCTACTTCCACTGATGGCCGAAAAGTAATATTAAGATTCTGTAAAAATATAGAAAAAAAATTCACGATTACAGAACTGTTGTAGTATATATAGGATATATAATTATTATTATATAACATGTCAACAGTAAATACATTTTGCATTATTATCGTTTAACTAACATATGTTCATATTGTGCCTAAAAGCTATCAGTTTTGCACAAGCAACGACTAAGGAAGGGCAATATCAATTTAATGTAATCTAACATCTTAATAAACCTAATTAATGTTAATCTCAAACTGGTATGAATATTTAATTTTGGATTTTTAATTTGATTTAATTTTATTAATATGTATCGGTAAGACTGTAAAAAAAATGCCAAATTAATACAGGATGGATGAAGGTTATTACATTTACATTCACGTTTTCAAAACTACACGCATTACAATACAAAAATATTAATTACACAGATTACATGTTCAAAAATCGCAATTTTTGCTTAATAACCTTTATTTCGATTACATTTTTTTATTTTCTTTCAATAAAAAATAAGAATTAATAATAATAATAATAATTTATTAAATATTAGAAGAGTGCAAGATGCCGAAAATATTGGAAACTTGGTATTTGAAAAATAAATATTTCGAGATTTGAAAATATAAAAATTCTCGAGAATTTAAAAAATTCGGAACATTTATTTCAGTACTAACTTTATTGAATATGATCATGATTTCGCAATTTTTATTTTTTACTCTTCAGGCAGTATAAAATAACAAAATTGTAATAAGTACGAGCAAAAATAATGTATCCAATTTCAAGATAATGCGAAGTGTGCTTTGCATTCTCAAAATTCCTAGTATTTTCAAATTTCAAAATACTTTCAGGACATACATATCACTAAATACTATCAGGACAATCCCCAAACATATTTTTTCACATCTCTATTGCATATATAAAATAAAAACAATCTGGATTTTAAAAAATTTCAAACTGTTCGACATAAATACATCTCTAAAAATACTTGCCTCTAAACACATCTGAATTTCAAACGAAGGAAATATGCCACCTTCGGGATCAGTTTCGTCGAGGATGTAACAAATACTAGAAAAACAATAGAAAATTTATCTTTTAATTTTTATTATCTTAATTTAATTTATCTTTAATTTATTTTAATATTATAAAAATTAGCAAAAGCATTTATTCCTAAACGCATTTAAATGTATTCTCTAATTTTAAATATTTAAATTGTTAAGTAATAAAATCAAAATAATTCTTTTAATTTGAATGTAAAAAAAAAATGTTGAAAATTATTATCCATCACAAAAGTAATTTAAAAATGTAAAAACTCTAAAATAAAATCAAAACGGGCACACATTTATGAATTTCTTTTCTTATTTTATTTGCTGAATCAACATCTGTACTTTTCACCTGAAGATTCGCTCTTTGGTTGCAAATTTTAGTTACCAAACATTGTGAATAGGTAAAATGTAAAGTAAAATCATATGTATCGTTATAAATAATATTTTCAATTTCGATTTGAATATGAAAGGTTCTATAAATTTCTGAGTATTCAGGACAATATTATTTAAAATATTTGTGATCGTTGCGAATGTGTCAATAGTGAGGCAGCGGACTTCCCAAGCACGTTCCTAAAAATTGGAGAAATACGTAATCCGGATTATCTTCGCTGTATCTTAATTTACCAGTATTATGCACTACTCTATTATGTACCCCTGTGGTACGTTAGAGTCGACCCTTATAGATAGACCAACTCTCTTTGTATCCTTCCTGAACACGTGATTGGGAAGGTAAGTCGTTTTCAGCTCAGATGTACTGTTGACAAAGGTCAGTCCCATAAATTCTCGCGATTACTTTATGGGCGGTACTGCTCATAAGGCAGTTAACTTCTCAGGGATGCATCCCCAGAGAAACGCATCCTCTATAATATAAATAATTAATAATAAGTATATTGTAGGAATGCAAGTTAAGTTATGACCTTAAGGCGGCTTAGACACATAGATGACTTGCAGACGTTATACAATGCTATATACAATAGTTGTATACAGTAATATGTAATATAATAGAACGAATGGCAACAAGGATGCATGTCACAGTGTAGATTTGGCCATTAGGTAGAATAAATAGTGTGGATTTAATCATCGAGTGAAGAAAAGCAATGTAAAATTGCATAGAATTGAGTAAATAGCATGTAGCAGAATCTATCTAACTTAGTTTAAACGAGTTTAGTTTTAAGTATAGCATATTAAGTTAAATATACGTATTTTGATGTTATACTGGTCTTTGATTGTCTAACCTTCCACAATGTTGTAGGAATTTTGGTATAAGAAGGTAGTTTATTTAAAGTTAAAAATAAGAATTTTGTTTAATGGCGATTTGAAAGATTAATATTAACACTACTTTTCTCTTAACGCGCTGAACTCGCTCACTCAACCTTTGCTACTTTCTAGACTCGCAACTCTCTGTATTCTCGCTCTTACGACTCGCAACTCATTGTATTCTCGCTGAATGCTCGAAATTCTCTGACTTCTTCCTCATCTGCACAAAACATTCGTCGTTCATACACACAAACGTATCCATATCCTTAATATTTTAAGTGCTAGACCTGGAGGACTAGCAATAAACATTCCCAGATCCCAGACCTAACTTTCGCTACAGTACATGGCACGCCACTTAGGACATTTGGCTACAACTGTTGGGAACTGGAAAAAGTTCTGGGCCCTTTCCTAGAATTTGTCCATCCCACAATATTCTTTTGATTATTTGTCCATCCCACAATAAGTTTCAGCTTTAGTAATTAGTGCAATAATTATTAATAACCTTGTAGAGACAGCTTGAATAAGACCTTTAGAAATTAAATTGTCAACGTAGGATAAATAAGGCTGCCATTTTTCACGTCTCATTGCTAACGTTTCCTCGTCAACTTCTTCTTCTTCTTCTTCTTCTACTTGTTCTTGCTCTTCCGGTAACTCCATTTCTTCGGGTATTTCTTCGTCCGGCCTAAATAAAAATTAATTAAATTAATTAAATAAAATTATAAAATAATGGTCGTCGTCAATATTGTTCATTATAAATTTTATGGAATCATTAAAACAAAATGTTATAATTATTTTATATTTCAATTATCGTTATTATTTAATTTTTGCTTTATTTATTTATTTATTTAAGAAGAATTAATTACTAAAAAATTAAACTAATTACTAAGAAATTTGGAGCATCCTTTTCTTTTTAGATGAAATAAATCTTCTCTGAGAAATATAAATATTATAATCAGAAGTTACATTTCTAAATATAATTAATATTTATTAATATATAATTTATTTGTAGTTTCAACATTTTAAAATATGAATATTATAATAGAACTATAATACTCGATGTGTGATGTAAATCCTCGTAAATTTTAACGAAACTTATTTTATTTAGTTATTTTAGTATTTTTATTTTTGACATGCATATAAAAAGAAAATAAAAGATAAAAACAGAATGACTAAAACAACTAAAAATAGTGTCTTTGAGAAAAGATGAAATACATCTAAAAAATGTTTCTGGATATATATATCCCCATCAATGTTGATATTAACCAATATATTGATATTAATGCACAAAATATACTCACAGAATATAATGCACAGAACAAATTCACGGATCGCAATGTGTGTTACATCAATAAATTCATCGAAATTTATATATTAATAACATAGCCTAATTCAGCTATACATCGCATATTATAATTCGCGAATTTGTTCACAATATATCCAATGTATTAATTCTTCTGTAGAGATTACTTCAATCAACGATGATCGTATAACGTAGCTGTACATAGACAAGAGAGGTATTGTTCCCTATTATTCACTATCATACATCTTTTCATTTATGTATATACATGTATTTATCTTTCTCATTGTGTTCAGCATATTAGAAATAACGAAACTACGTCCACTTTTAACAAACTTTTTCTCAGCAATACATTACATTTTACTGTGCGATGGATTTTATTTTTTTTATAGTTGAGCTTATTCACTTTTTTTCATCATATGCATGTTAAAGATTAAACTAATCTCTTCAAAATTAAAGAGAACAAACATCGACAGATTCTCGAAATAAAGAAAAATAAGATATTTACATAAAATATACGAGAATCTAAAAATATCAGATTGGATAGGGACGAGAATTTATTTCTTTATAATTTATTTCATTAATAATTTAATATTTCATTAATTTCAAGAATGAATGTAGTCCCGAAATGTCATTTGAGTTTTCCAAATTCTCGAGAATCCAAGATTTGCGAGAGACTCGAAATTTTTAAAAATTTCGAGTTTGACCTGATCAGTTCCAAGGATCCTAATATTTTCGGGTTCTCGCAAACCTCTAATATTTACTTAACTTATTAATGCATTATTTCATTTTCACAGATTATTTTTAGACGATACTATCTTGCGAAAATACATTTCTGAACTAATACAAAGATTGAAGAGACACTCTCCAGCGTTCAAATCGAACAGACGTGTTTTCTTTGCTCACGAGTGCCGATCATACAGAGTACAATAATAAAATGCTGTGATAGTGCGTCATAATATGAGTAGATTCCCCATCTCCGACACACCATGAGTCAGAGAGTGTGCACCAACAAAGAGGCCTCTACACATAGAGGTCTACACACAGATACCAACAATCAACCCACCATAAACCCATCAAATGTTCCAACTACACAAGCAACATCCTATGCTACTGTTATAATGATTAACAGCATTTAGCAACTTTTCCAACTAAAGAGCAAGCAATCCTAATCGACACTATTAACAACATAACAATGGAAGACTACATACTCGCGGTCGCAAAAGTCACTGGCTCCGAAGCTATCGGTTTCGCTTCCCAAATCTCCAATGGTCGTATCTGCATCTATCTTGACAGAAAGACTAGACTTCGTAACTAACCATAGAACAATAACCATCAATAACGTACATACCACAGTCAAACCGCTAATCAATCCATCCCAGAGATTAATATTGTCTCACCGTCTATACCACACGAATACATCAAATACAATAGAAAAATACCTCACAAACATCAACATTCGAATGACATCCAAACTAACGCGTTCCTTTGAGCAGGTATACAGGAAACAGGCTTTACTCATATAATGAGTTTTAGAACTTCATCAAACCAGACGACCTTTCAAAAATTCCCCAATCCTTTTTAATAAACCACGATGATACACAATACAGAATCTTCGCGTCTACAGATAAACCCAACTGCTTTCTATGCAAACAAGAAGGCCACGTCGCCAAAGATTGCAGTAATCCACCCCAACCCACGGCAACAAACAACGGAACCTGAAAATAAACAACCACAAGACAGAACACACGAATACACAAATATAGCAAACAACATAAATATTCCTCCCAATATTTCAAACATAACTGAAATCGAAACCACCAACAACCATCGGAAAACCCTACCTGAAACAGATGATTTAACCGACTACGAACTTCCCAACTATAAAAGACCACTATCTGCGTCTAGAGATTCCTGCTCAAAAGACGGAAACAAATACCCTTTCCTATCCCCGACCAACCCGAAAACCACCCCCATTGGCAATATCAAGGAATCAACGCCTATCACTATCACAAAACGTCCTAAACCAATCATTAACCAAGTTCATCGAAAAACTCGACGAAATGCTAAAACCAATAAAGCCAACTCTTGATGACACAGAAAATAACTTTATCGTTAATTACTACCTATTCAAGAGTCTCTTAGAAAACACGTACAGACTCGATCGACATTATCAAAGACTACACTCAAGATACTAACGCTCTACTCCACATGATCGAAACAATCCACCCTTTACTCAAAGAAAGAAGCCTAAAAAACAGAGTACGATGACTAGCTAAACAACTAACACAAGACCGACAAACCACCATAGTTGTGAAAAACGACTGTTTAACTACCGTTCATTCCTCGAATTGGTTCTCGGACACCGAAAACGATTCTCCATAAAATCTCTCCAATCATCAATTAAAACTCAAAATATGCCAATTAAAATTATTCAGTGGAATCTAAACGAATTCTATAACCGATTGGAATATTTACAATTACTAATAGATAAGGAGCAACCAGAAATCATTTGTTTACAAGAAACGAACTTTAAAGGATTAAACTCGGGCAAACTCAAAAACTACAAAGCTTTCTCCAAAAATAGCTTCACTGACCACGCTAGTGGCGGAGTAGCCATCTACATCAAGGACACCATCCACAGCCAAGAGATTGCGATCACATCCAACCCTTGAAGTTGTGGCTACAAGAGTTATGCTACCTACAAACCTACATATATGCAATATCTACCTGTCTAACAGCCAACATCTTGATGAAGTTGAACTTACCCGAATTTTTAGCCAATTACCAAAACCATTCATTATTACGGGAGACTTCAATAGTCATAATATCTTATGGGGATCCCACAAAACAGACACAAGAATCTAGCACACCTCAGAACCCTGTATTCTTAAACACCTTTCACGCAGACAGAACGCAGCTACCACCACACACTCGATGAAGAAAACCGCACCCCCATTCTATAATAGAATTTCCCAATATGAACACGATCTCAACACCAAAATCATCATGGCAACCCCAAGAAATATACCTAGTTTTCCGCCATGGACTGTTCCTATAATCACAACCGACACTGATTTACGCAAACACGAAAAAAAACAAACCAACTCTAACACATTTAAATCCCTGTTCTGTGAGCTATTCCAGAGATACCAAGACCATACACATATCTATACAGATGGCTCAAAAACCTAAAACGGCACCGGCTACTCAATCGTTTCAACCACAAAAGTCAAGCTTCACAGAGACACGTCTAGCCTGGCCGAAATTAACGCACTAAAATATGCCCTCGAAACCACATCTAAATACCACAATAGAAAATTTGCCATCTTCAGTGATTCCACAAATGCTATCGTCTTAATTCTAAACCAATGGACAAACAATACAATCATCCACGAATGCCAAAACGCCTATATCGAATCAATAAAAAACAATAACTCAATTACAATAATATGGGTCCCATCTCACACAGGAATTGAAATGAATGAGAGAGCAGACAAAGCTGCTAAGGAAGCAGCGAATTCGACAATCCACTACCACAACACAAACCTGCCACTCGATTCTCGACTTGTCCACCTAAAGGAAAAAATCAAACACTATTGGAACAACGAATGGAAAATTTTAGTGAAACCACGACTGCTAACCATCAAAAATGACTTCTATAAGAACGTAATACCACTCACTCTAGAAAGACGTGATCAAGTTCTAATATCAAGAATAATAATTGGACATACGAAAATAACACACAAATACATACTCATCAAAGAAGACCACTCTGCGAACGGTGCAAGACGACCCTAACAATAGACCACCTCATACTACAATGTGAAGTATACCTATTGCTAAGAAAACAACTCAGAGTCAAGCCTACCCTAAAAGACAACCTAATGGACAGTGGAACATCATCAAGCCTGCTACAATACCTGAAACACACCAAGATCTACAACAACATATAAAAAATCCCTCCTTCTGATGTCGCTAATAACCCATGAAGTTGATGCGACATAAAATAATAGATTTAAAAAAAAAATTGAAGAGTATTTGTAGAAAACATTCCAAATATCAAACATCAAATTTTTCAGGAGGAAGAAAAACGAAATTTTAATTTCTTTTATAGTGATTTTAGTATTATACATAGATAATCATAAAAGAAAAATTCAGTAATTATTTACAAATGACTTTATAGAATTTAATGACTTCAAAATATATTGCCAGGGTCAACACTCTGAACTTTTTCTCTATGCACCTCTTCTCTTGTTACCTCTTGGCTTTAGTTTCTTACATTCGCAAAAATATTTTTGTCACTCTATATCGTATCTTTAATCGTTTGGAATATATTTGTATTAATTAAAATTATCAATATAACGTTTGTAAATAATAATAAACAATTTTATTTAAATAAAACAGATTTCACACACGGTATTTCTATTGTCATGCAGAATATTAAATAATAATATTAAATAAAGTAAATAATAAAAAATAATATGAAATAAATATTCATACAAAATATTAAATAAGAATATTAAATAAATAATAAATATTGTAAATAATAATAACAAATTCTAATTTTAAGTAAAACATATTTCACACATGGTATTTCTATTGTACAGAATATATTTTGATAAAAAGAAACAAGATTTTTCAATTTTGGCACTTATAATATTCTCTATAAATATTCTTCATTCAAAATGTTAAATTCCTTTTTAAATACAAAACTATTATCTGCTGAAAATATGTGTGTATACATGATGGCTTTGTTTTTAGTACTTTTTAGCAAAAATATGCATGATGACGGTAGTCGTCGTTTGCATTAATATATTAAAGAAATCAATTATTTATTTTGAAATTTTAACATTAATCTTAAATTTTTGACCAAGAGTATATGTAATAAACAACAATTGTTATTTTATAAACAATATGATGACGATTGCGTAACGAAACAAAAATGGTAGTATTCAAACTTTCTAATTTACTTTACAACTTCGGCATCCTCTCCTTCCTCAGCTACTTTTTCCGTTTCTGTTTGCTGTTCTTCTTCTTTATGAACTGTACACAATGACATCGAATAAATACATAAATAAAAGTTTAACGAATATTTCGTTAATCAATTTTCATAAATAAAAAAACAAATAAATAAATAAATGAAACAAATAAATATAAAAATAATTAAATAGATACCGTCTAATAATTCTAATTCTTCTTTATCGTAGATATTCTCTGGCAGTAAGTCAAAAAACAGTTTATAATTTTCTTTTAATACTTGGTCGAGTTGTTCAGCCGTTGCTTCAATTTCCGTAAATCTTTCCGCGAATTTATCGTCCTTGTCAGCGAGTGATAACAAATTTTCATCTTTTGCGTCTTTGCGATAAACAACTGGCATCATTGCCCAAGCATACATTTGGTTCATAATGTTAGTTAAGTTTTTTTGTGCACGAAATACTCTAGCATGTAATTTCCAGATAATTTTTACCAAATTGTCGATGTATTCTGGAACCTCTAAAATTGATTTATTTAATTAAAAAAAAATAAATGAGCAATTTCCTAGTATTTCTTAACCACTTGCTGTTTAATTTTTTTCGGTATGCATTAATTATTACATATTAAATATAAAGTATTAAAAATTATACAAAGTGGTAAGTAGTAGTGCAATCGCACTGGGGATTGTTCTACATGAAAAAATAAACAAAAAATTTAATATAAAATTCGAGGAGTTTAAAAATTTTTGAAATATGTATGGGATCTAATTAGATCTAATTTATTATTATAAATTATTAAATATTCAATCTAAGTGTTAAAAGTATTTAATACTTAGATTGAATTTAGATGCGCAATTAAAATTTAAAAAATTGATTTGTAAATTTGATAAATTAAAAAACGAAAGTAAAATTAATTTATCTTTAATTCGTTCAGCTAAGTTATGTATATTACATGGTTATACAATGAATTCTATTCTGTATCATTCTCAATTAAGAATAAAATGGCAATATGTGTATCTTGTGATTTTTCAAACTTGACTTTTTCAAAAACGAAGTTTTAAACGACAAAATTTTATACCAAATTTTGTTTGTTTCTTCATATAAAATCACTTCCATTCTGGTTGCACTTCTACGACTCATCATGTATGTAATTTATACTTATTAATCTTCAATTTAAAGAATTAAAATTTCAGAAATTGAAATGAATTTGAATTCAAATTTTATGCTAGGATTAGAATTTGTTCTTTTGTTCAAATCAAAACAACAATTCGTATCAGTAATATCATGTGAGACAAAGGGTTGATTAATCCATTGCGTTATGACTTGTAAAAACTTCTCGGGAAAAAAATACGTAATTTTGTTAAAATCAAGAGCGATAAGAGCGAAATGAAAATTATGAATAAAAAAATAAAACATAATGAAAGAAATAAAATTATTCTTGTTCTACTTTACGTTCAATTGACAAGTCAAATTTACAGAAGATATAGTTTTACATACAGATATTAATATATTATAGATATTGTAGTTATATATTATATTAATAATTGTGTACCTTCCGAGTTCCAATTATAATGTTCTTGGCCATAATTAATTAAGTCATCAATATTTACAACTTCATCTTCTACCAATTGGAATTCTACTAGTGCGCTTTCACTTCGTATTCTATTATACCTAAAATATATTCTTTATTCAAGTAATAAACTCCATTAATATCATTCAAATACAATAAACAGAAACTAAACTCTGGCTGGAGAAACAAATTGCTGATTAATTTGTGAATATTATTTATAAATTGTAAATAAGATAAAAGATATATACTGTATATGCACGTAGTATTTATATGTATTTATATGTATCTATGTACATATATGTCTACTGACAATGAGATATAATTTAGCACAATATGATCAGAAGATTGTGGATTTTTACGAATTTATGGCAAATTTGAAAGTACAGAGATATAGACAATACACATAATAGGAAAAAATATACAAAGTTATATAGCAATATTTATTATGATATTAATATAATATAATATATAATATAGTTGATGAAACAAATTGCCATTTAGATTTTTTTAATTATGTTCATCAAAATGTAAAAATGCATTAAAATCTGTACTCTATTTATCACCTTGAAAACCTACGAATACCTATGACAATAAAAATTTTTATTGCTCTATTAATAACGAAAATCATTGAAGGGATCACATTAGGTCCAACTTAATAATTTATATCATGTTACAGAAATTTTACTTTGATTAACTTAATATTTTATTAATTTTTATTTTTCTGATCAAGATTAGTAATAAAAAATGAATTAAATAAAAATTTGAATATTAAATACTTTGTTTTTGATTAGATTTTTAAATTAAGCGTTAAGACATTTTAATTTTTTTTTAAATAAAGAAAGACTAGAAAATGTAGAAATTTACAGTATGTTAATCTCTGCATATTTTTTTGATAAATATATTTACTTTCAATACTTTTGACCAGAAAACCATTCTATTAATAGTAGAATATATGCTAATATAGAAAATCTATTTCACAAAATGTGTATCCAAACAAAATAAAATATGTATCCAAAAATATTCTTTCCACTTATATAAAAACTTTCTACTTATTGAAGAATATATTTTCGGAAACAAACAGTATTTTTACAGTTTTCGACAACAAAATCTTTGCTTTTCTATATGCTGCACAACATAAAAACATTTTTGGAAAAAATAACTCAAGTAGTTAGTAAAGTAGAGGTTCCATGCTTTAAAATGAGACCAACTGGATTGAAGTATGATTCTGTTTCAAAAAGCTTAAACAGTTTAATCGATAATTTTTCATCAAGTTAAAATTGTGGTAAGCAGATTTCCTGAATTATTGTGGTGTAGACAGGAAGTTAAAACCTTGAATCATTCGGTGAAGTTTTGTTTGTATACAATCATTCGTAAGAAAGGTGGGACTGTTCAGTTCCTTAAATTATGCTGATTAAAAAAAATCTCTAACTTTTATATTTTACTCTTAAGTAGCTACTGGAAATTATACTATATAATTATACACTATATTAGATAATCTTCTAGAACTTTTATTAATCAAATACAAAATAACTGTTGAAACTGAAATCTTTAAACATAAAAGAAGTTGACTTAAAATAAAAAAGAAAGGATTTAAAAGTTAAAAGTTCAATAAATATCTTTTAATTATAAAAGTTAACAGTTTCTTTGTCAATTTCTGTAAAATTTATATCAGAAAGCAATTTTACACATTTTCTTAAATATTTTGGCGCGGTTGCAGATGATTACTTCGGCTTAATAGAAAATAATATCTTAGACTATGTATGATGAAATACCTTAGACTATTATGTATGACCAAAATAGAATTTTCCTCATCAATAATTGTTGGGAGCAACCAAATTAGAATTTCCTTCATTGGTAATATTTAATAATTATTTTCTAACCGTGATCCTACTTTTTGTTATACTTTCTATAATATAATTGTTTTAATGAGTAGTTAGAATAATTATTTTCCAATCTTGTTCCTTATTATACTTGTTACAATAATTATTTTCTGACCCTTGCTCTAATGTACTTGTTAAAATAATTATTTTCTAACTGTGATCGGTATTGCAGACAGTACTACGAAGAGTTCTTTCAAGTTTTAGATACTAGTTTATTGCGATACGTTACATAATGTTATGATGTCTACTTTCGAACTTTCAATAAACATCTTACAAGATGAACATTCACTGAGAAAATATATTTTTTGAGTCGTATCTTTGATCATCATTCTATACTCTAAAGAATGCAACAAAAAAATAAAATATATCAACGTATTATTTTGAATAAAATATGGAATCAAAATATTGTAATAACTAGAATACTTCTATGTACATACTTCAATTTATTGAACATAATAAAAAACAATAATGAAAGAAAGAAAGTGGCAAATAAAATCAGTGTTTCGTAAAGATCTAATCATTAAATAATATAGGAAGAGAAATGGACAACACAGAGAAAACAAAACTAAAGAAATATAAGGGCAATAGGAAATAAAACCCAAAGAATATAGAGGAAATATTGAAATGTTATCATATCAGTACAACCTTTCATTTTTTCATACTTCATTTTTGATACTAAAGAAAAAATTGAGTTGAAAAAATAAGGAAAAGATGTATAAAAATATGATGTAATAATATTTATATTATAACATAATTATAACATAATTATTTTTAAAGTGTAACTTTGATATACTGGTTTAATATTAAATAAAATATCAAAATAATATCTAATATTCCTAATATCTTCTAAAAAAAAGAGAATAATTGTAATCAAAGAAAAATAAAAACTTACCAATTCACTATTAAATTGAGATTGTAAGTGCTGGTGAAAAAGAATCGTGATCTATTATAAAAATCTATTGCTTCTTGAGGAAGATCGGATACTTTCACCATTATCATATAACGGATCTCTCTTAAAGTACTTTTTAACTGGATATCGAAATTCATTTCCAATAGCTTATCCTCCCTAATTTTTAGAAGAGTTTTCGTTAAGTGGGTTTCCCAAATTTCTGGCAGTTTCTCTGCCCAAGCGGTAAATATTTGCTTTTCCTTTTCCTCGATAATCGCCTTAAAGAGATAAATGTATTATTAATATAATAAAGATATTTCCAACCATAAATTGTAACAAATGAAATGTTCATTTCTGTTGTATCAATTTTAAATCTTTTTTCCAGTAAATATCTCTTTCGGTGTCATGCACGGGATATGAGTCTTTTAAAAGTCAAACACAAAAGATCAATTTCACTTCTTGTTAATTTCACAATTTTATTACATAAATACACACTTAATGTTCAATTTTCCAAAAACAAATAATTTCTCTCAATGTTTACCAAGATTTTTAACTATCTAATTATCTCTTTCAAAAAATATCAAATTTAAAAAAGCAACATTATAAAAAAAAATTAATCTTCAATGTAAGTTTTAATTTTTCAATGTAACTTTAATATTATAATTTTATTCAATGTTACCTCCAGTTCTTCGTATTTACTTTTGAGTACATTTTCCATTTTATTATTAATTAAAGGATGATCAATTAATTTGATACATTGCACTGGAAAACGAGTTATTTCATGAAGTTTCATTAATAAACACAGGGATGCAGCCACTGGGGGAAAATGTGTATTCAGTGACAAATGTACATCTTTTGTCTCAGGATTGAAATTATTGTCGAATAAAATCTGCAAGACAAAACTTTTATAATTTGCTTTTTATGGAATTTACGAGATAGTTTATTAAAACTATTAAACATAATAAAAAATCGTAATATCCGTTATAAAATATTAATTCTTTAATGGTACAACAGAACAGAAAAAAATTGGGCAATCCATTATTATATCATAAACATATATTATAAATTATTATTATATATTATAATATTTTTAACTGAATAATTTATTTATTTATTTAGTTAACTTACATAAATAAATACTAATGTAAAAGTTAATGCTTTCAATGATGCGTATCATGATATAAATATTATAAATTACATGAATATATACATTATTATTGTATTATATTATATATATTATTATATTATTATATTTTATATAATATTTCTATTATACACATCTTATTCAAAATGATGCCCATTCGAAATTATGCAATAAATAATCAGTCTTCTTTTGAATAATTTATTTACATTTTCCATTCCTGTTTTGCAACTTGTAATGCACATGCTACAATCAATCTTTGCGTCACCTTGCGTTCTGATGTGATAAATAATATTTTTTAACTTTCCCCATAAATAGAAATCTAATAGAATGAGGCCCGTGGCATCATGTTGGAAAATTCTTCGAAGCATTTAATATATTATTTCTAATTAAAAAACGTCTCTATAGTTTAACTCAATTGATTATGAAATTTAAAAATAGATTATTAAATTCGAATTCTCAGAATAAATCAGGATAAATCATGATTATTATCTAAATGAGATAACTTTTCTATTTAAAAATATTATATTCAATTTTTTATATGACGAATAATAATTTTTATATGAAAAACTGTTATTTGTTTCAATAAGACTAGTTGGTTGTTTATTAAATTCAAAGTATTATTCTTATTATCTTACTAATTATTAATTGACAAGTAGCATGAGTTAAAAATTAGGAAAAATGAGTTTATTATTTACTATAGAAATAGTAAGAACTAATTATACTTGTTTTATTTACCAATTTAACTTGCGTATATTTTTTTATGTTAATAAAAAATAAAAATCATATTTTACGTTGTAAGTAAATTATTCGTTATTTTATCATTAGTTAGTACTATTAGTTTAGTGCTATTGAAAGGCATACAGATTTCCTTCAACTTACGTTATCAAAATTATTATTATTTCATTTTATTGCTTCTATTTTTAATTTATTATAAAGTACTATATAGTATTATTATAAAGTATTATAAAGTATTGCACGAAAGTCCAATTTTCACAATTTTGAAAAAAGATACCTAAGTCAACCAAGGAGCTAAATTATAAATAAAATTTAATTTATTAACATAGAAATCACCTTAATATTACTAAAATGTTGATCTACCCTCTGAATTATTTCTTCATAGTTGTGCCACAATTGCGCCATTATTATAGGTCTATTGGCAATTACATTCATTATCCAGACAAATTTAAAGAATGACTCTAGGTTGTGACATTCCGCAAATGCTTGGTCGAAAACGCTTGCCAATCGTCGATCGAACTGCTCTATCTTTTATATCAAGAAGTATTTCAATTAAGAGTAAATTGTACAAAGTGCATTTGAAAAAAAAAATATTCAAAGAAAAAATTTAAAAAAAATAATAATATTACATATATAGAGTCATTCACATAATTGATAATAAGTATGTGTATTCTATTTTTTTTTTTTTTTGTTGAAATTGAAAAAGGAAAGTACAAGAATGCATGTATAATTATCTTTTTGAACAAAAACTTTATGTATAAAATCCTTACGTCATTCTATCTAAAACAAGTAGCTATTAGCATAACAGTTAAAAATTGATATATTTAAAAGATATTTTAACTTGTCATATAAAGAGACTGCTGGATATTTATACATTTTTGAGAATTTGAAGAACGCAAAATTTTATAAAATACTTGTTATAATTAAGACATATCAAAAATAAAATACGTTTTATATTTAATGAATTGAAACAAATTTTTATTTGAAATCCAATTTTTTATAATTTTTTATAAACATATATAAAAAACATATATATAGTCTATATATAAAAGACTTTTCGTCTTTTTTCATCTTTCACAAACTAAGTTTTACAAAATTAAAATTAAAATACTTTTTAATAAAGAATTGATATATATATTTACAAATAAATAAATAACATTTTGCGCAGCAAATACAACATCAATATCCAAGTTATATATTTTCTTCTCAAGCATGTATATAAAATATAAAAAAATTGTTGGAACAAAAAATATTTATTTTCAATAAAATTATCAAAATCTGTAATAACTTGAATATCATTCTGTATTTTTTTTTTTTTAAATTGGAATTTGAGTCAATATATTTAAAAAGTATATTTGTTGTTATCTGTAATATTGTTGTAATAATCTGTAATAATGTTATTACTATCTGTAAAACAATTTATATGTAAAATTTTTATGTGAACATTCTATACAGACATATTATACAGTATTAATATGTAATATTTTATTCAATAAAATTATACATTTGTTTTCTAGAAAGCAAGTGAATAAATTGCTCACCATGGCAAAGAATTCTCTTAAATCTGTAGTAAATTGTTCTTCTTCAGGCATTAAAGTTTCATAGGACACATCTCCAAATTGTTGATACAATTTAACAAATTCCTCATAAATATCATTAGTCACATAAAGTAATGATTTTGCTTTTAAACCAGATATTTCTATTCTTTCTAGTTTATAATAATCTTGTACCGTATCAAATAATGACTGTAATAAACAATTAGATTGTAAATAATTTGAAAGATTAATGTAAAATGTAAAATATACTATGCGACGTGACAGAATGTGACACAATAAAAAATGAAATGCGATCAAGGAAAGAGTTGAAGCAAATAAGGATAACTATAATAACTACATATAATTTTATATATAATATATATATAGTTATAATATTAATAACTATATAAATTACTATATATAACTGCATATAATATATTAATTTTATATATTATATATAATAACTGTATATAATTATATATATATATATAAACATAATTATATGTATATAAAAAATATTTGTAATAACATAAATTTAATAATAAAACTATAATTATTTATAACGAAAAATATATATAGTAAATGAAACAAATTTCTATTTCTTTAACTCCATAAATATCTAGTTGGTTTATAGCAGTGTAGTTGCTTTATTTCAAAAATTAACTTAAATGATGTATTTGAATAAATTATACATCATGTCAAATTGTTACTTTTCATTTTTAGTTTAAATAAAATTTATCCAAACTTAGATTTCTTTTGTAATTTCTTAATAAAAATTGTACACTTTTTAAATAAAATAAACGTTGATAGATCAAAAACAATTCTCAACACATTGTTCACCAATTTCATTTATTAAAATAAAAATATATTATTTTTCAACAAACCTCGATTTCCTTAAGCCTCTTTTCGAACATATGAATTCTTTCAAGAACTAACTTCTCGTGAAATGACCAAGGTATAGGTTCTTGCGATTTAAAATAACCTTCCACCTTCTCTTTAAATGATCGAAACAATTCTTGATAATTACTGAGAATCGGTATTACCTCTGCTATCTTCACTTTATTGTCTTCGATGTCTCCATCAAATAAAGTCGACGGATTTATATATTTCACTGCCTAGAAAAAGATATTCAAATGAAAAAAACATTTCTATTCTATTTTAATCTTTCCACGCAATTATTTTCAAAAGTATTCATTATTGTAAAAAATGTTTCAAATAAAATTTACTCCATTTCGAGAAAAATACTTTATGACTGGATTTATCAAGGTCATCTCTATTTCTCTAAATGGAATCATATATTTTTGATATATTTCAATCGATAAAGTTTCTGTATAAAAAAAAGTATTACTTATATATTAAAATTATTAATTTAGGAGATATTATAATTTTATTAATTTAGGAGATATTTTCATTATAATTGAAATATTATAATTTTCATTAAAAAAAAAATCTATATCGTGCGAAAGACAGGAACGATATACTTATGTTCATACCGTTTTCATGTAAAAGATTTTACAAAATTTAAGGGTTAAAATATCGCCTAAATTAATAATTTTTCAACATACATAGATTAATACTTTTTTTTATAGAGAATGTCAAGCTTTATCGATTAATGCATAAAATAAGTATGATTTTATTTCAGTCGAAGCGATCTTGAAATCTCGAAAATGTCTCTACCTAAACAAATCTAGCAGTTATCATAAGATATTCTCATCGAAACAGAAGATGTTTTATTTTGGACATTTTTTAAAAATATTTTTTTTATTTCACGAATAATGAAGATAATTGCGTGAAAAGATTAAAATAGGACATCCTATATAAGATGTTATAAAAATTTAAGTTAAGTTAACTTCGAACATTAAGATTAAATGACGAAATGTTAAATGACAAATTTCTTGAATTTTTATCGTTTAATTGTAATATTCAAAATTCAGTAAAGTAATGAAAAAAGAAAAATTTTACAGCAAAGGAAGACTTTATTTTTCAAAATAATCTAAACACAAAAAATTATCTTCGATGAAGAATGACGAATTCAGGACTTAAATTAGAGATTCTCTTGCTTTAAAATGAGATGAAGTGGATTGTCGTATGATTTTCTTTTACAAAATTGTAACAGTTTAAATTGTCGATAATTTGTCATCATTATTGGTTCAACTATGTTTTTCACTTAATTATATTTCAACTTAATTGTTGTAATTTTTGACATTTTCTATTAGCAATAAACGTATCATAATTTTATTGTTAGAATTAAAATTTATACAATATAATAATTTAGTGATGTTTATACAATAATTTAAATACCTGAGAAATCAATAAATTTGAAATTTCTCGTAACAGAGCAATAATTCTTTGCATGGTATAGTATCTCGAATTCGCCCACATTAAACAAACACAGTGCAGTAGTATTTTTAATTTCCATATTATATCTCTGAATTCAACGTTTTCAATCTCATTGAAATAAATTTCTAGAGGTTTCAAATAAAGATTGATATCTCTTGTTTCCAATAATGCTGAAAGATTAGAGCAGAGTTCATTTTGATTAAAATAGGAAATATATCTTTCAAGCACAATAATTACTCTTTCTCTTAGTTTAAAAGAAAAATTAAGATTTATTATTTCTTAACTCTCAACTGATATTACTGAGTCATTAAAGACTAATTTACAGTTAAATTACTTAATTCTACAATTTTTTAATTAATTTAACTTTATTATTAATATTGGTTTTTTAAATACCGTCTACTGTGGAAAATTTAAAATATAAAATAAAATTAAATACATAATATATTTTAAATTGCAATAATCTAACATCACATATAAGTATAATCAAAATATATAAGATATAATATATCTATAATCAAAAAATATTATTATTATTAAATTATAAGTATATTATTATTAAATATTATTTCAAAACATCATAAAAAGAAAATATAATTTTCAAACATAAATCTTTATATTTTTTATATTAAAAGAAAGAGAAAGCTATTCCAATCAATGTTAAAAAGCAGTGACTTCAAAATTATAAAAAATAAAACATTTTCATTGTCTTTAAAATATCTTTTCCTGACTATCGTATACTTACCAGCAGTCACATTCCTTACTAAATTTTTGAAATACTCTGAATAAGGGCTTTCTGTTTTTTCTAAAAATATATCCATCTGTCGTACTTTTGGATTTTTTAATTGAAAATAAAGGGATTCCATATTTTTCAACCTCATACTCCAAAAATCCAACTCTGAAATAAATAAATAAATAATAAAGTATGTAAAAATTATCAGAAGAATATTAAAAATTGTCAAATAATATAATTATTTTGTACAATAATAAGACAAAAGTGAGAAATTCTTTCGATCGATTATAGTCTGTTCAATGAAAAGTAGTGGACCTAAACAACGATCGTGATTAAGTTCATACCATAACACACGACTGAATGTATCTTTTCACAAATTACGCGATGAAATAGAGAAAAATATATAGTTATTTGAAAAAAACATCGATGATCTAAAAACTTTGGGAAAAAACAACCATTAAAAAAACAGTACTGCAGAATTTGGCCAATATCGTTTAAATTATGTATAAAATATTTTTTGAGTTCTCATAATTAAAAAAACTATATGAGAATCATATTTAAATGAAAGGATCGTATTATTTATATATATATATATATATATATATATAATTATGATAAAAAAAATAATAAATTTTAATTTGAAAAATTGTTAAATTACCAGAGACAGGAATTTCTTTTCCATTCTTTGAAAGTATTGAGAACTCTACGTTCAGAATCTCGTTAATTTGACTTGCCCATTTTATTACGATTTCTTCTATGTTATACTTTAATTGGAGTAATTTAGGTGAGTCTAATCTCAATTGTTGATTGATTATTTCTTCGATACCCATTGGCATTGGTAATAAAATTTGTCCAGTTATTTTTCCTTTTACCTATATTTTGTATAATTATTAGATTATCAGAGAGCATTTTAATATTTTAATGGGTAAATGAATGCAATAAATTGATTAAATGAATCAATTAAAGATTAATCAACGTAAAAATATATTTTGTCTATGAAATTATTTAATTCTATCTAGGAAAATATTTTATAATAGGAATGTATTGGTTGCATATGTATGTTTCATAACTATTGCAATGATATTGTTGTTATAAGATAATTAATAAAAAATGTTTATTTATATTTTATATTAATAAAAATAATACATTATTTTTAAATAATAATAACAGTTAATAAAAAATAAAGTATGAAAAATAATTGATTATTTTCGAAAAGAAATATTTTTCTACCTGCCATATTAAACTTCGGAGGTCGTATATTTGTTTTTTAACATCGTTACGAACTATTTCCGGCCAGCCAACATGATTTTCCGGATTCGATAAAATAGGTACGAATGCCTGAAATCGTTACAAACACCATAAAATAATTATATGTACAATATTTTGATTAATTTTGATTGCATAATATAATTTTTAATTATTTATGTATTTTTACATATTTTTATGTACTTCTATTATTTACATATTCATTTATATATGTATATTATTTATTATTTATATATTTTCACATATTTAACAATTATATTTACATCACTAAATATAATACGTATTTAAGACGTAATAAAGTCTTGAAAGATAAAAAAGAAACGAAGAAGAATAAAAAGAGAAGAAATACATAAATAAGTTTCTATATTATATTTTAGAAATTTATGTTTCAAATTTTTTAGAAAACTTTCTAATTTAAATTTTAATATATTTCAAATCAAGCTTGTTTGTTAGGTCTGAGCATATTTCGTAATCAGAATTTACACGATACAATAAAAAATATATATGCAAAAGTTGTATACATAGATATTAATAGTCTAGAAAACACCTTTTTATATTATTATATTATATTTATTACATTGGAATTATATTGGAAAAAAGTATTCTAGCCAGATGTTGGTTCTTTTATCCATCCACGATACTTAAAATTTTCTGCTTCACAATCTAAAGAGATATTTAGGTGTCTTCATTTAAATAGACCACACTGTATAGTTCAGAAATCGAATATGTGAAATATAATGCAGGAATGAGAAAAAGTACAGAGAGACTTTTATGAAGAAAATGTTGAAAATAGCTAGATATATATCAAGATATATGTCATGGTAAAAATAAAATCTAACAAGGGAAGATTCCCAATCTGAATTCAGAAAATTATGAAATTTTAGGGATATGTAAAACATGTACAATTGTGTATTACGCAAACGTTTGTTCGAAGATAAGAGGGTAAAATTGACCTCCAAAAATTCTTCTATTTTTCGATTTTATATCGTATTATATTTTACATTGCAAAGATATAGAAAAAAAAGCTTCAATTTAGTTGAAAGTGAAATTCAACTAGAATTGAAAATTATAAAAGATGGAATTGAATTATTGAGAGAATAGAAAAATTATAATAACATACATATGAGAATACTAATTAAGAATCAAATTATAATAATACAGATACGAGAATACTAACTTGCTAAGAATATTACAATAATTAAAAATAACAATTAGAAATAATAATAAAGATAATAGACAAACTAATCCAAAATGAACAATGATTCCTTTGAGATTTCCTATTTTTATGACGAGTAAAATACGATGTAACAAAAAAAGGAAATTTAATTCTGAAAATTAAACTCAAGTTTACGATCATTTTTTTTAACAGAATCATCTACCAAAGCAATGATGGTAAAGCAATTTTGGCTTTTTTTGTATTTTTATAATAAAACATAATAAAATAAGCATAAAACATGTGTAACGAATTATAAATAAAAAGAAATGCTGGATATTCCTCAATGTGTAAGATCAGAAGCACATATGGAGCAATCCGGAGCAAAAAAGAAAAAAAGAGTGCAGCGAAATAAGCAAAATTGATAAAAAGCCGCGAAACCAGAAATTTATCGTAATAATAAATAATTTTTGAACACCCTGTACATAGGCAAGGAAGTATGCGAAGATACCGAAGAGACATCAACACCAAAGAGAACAAATTACTTGAATTAAACGTGCCGCTACTGATAAAACAACTTGTTGCATAAGCACTAGCCAGGAATTTAGGATGGACAACGTCAACATGATGCGGAATAAAATACAAAATACATGAAAGCTTGATTTATAGACTCTATGAAAACAAGAAAAAATAGAGAATTAAAGAAATGCCTCATGCAGAAAGTGTCTAATTTTAACGATTTGATTTATGTCATTATTATGTTCGCGGCAAGAAATGTTATTATTATAATGATATTAATTTTTTTAAGTTGATACGTATATAAGGATCATGTGAGAATCAACATTGTTTTTTAAATAGAACCATACATTTTTTAATACATTAATCATTCGACATTCTTTATAAGAAAATATTAACATGAACAAAAATGATTAATTTATTAATTTATTATTTATTTATTATTATTATTTCATTAACTTATTTATTAATATTAACAAGAATTATTATTTAATTTTATTTATTTTAACTTTAATCTTTTATAACATATCATATGAAGGACAAGGATGACATTTGCATTCAAACATTATTATAATCTTTTATATGATATTTTACACAATATTGATAATTTTTCTTTTAAATCTAAATTAATAATTTTTTGACATGCATATATGAATTAATACTTTTTTGTAGAAAATATCGAGCTGCGTCAATCAATATGAAAATATTAGAAAACATATGATTTTAAAAAATTGAACATTACTTTCACATAATCTTTGCACGTATACTTATAAAAAATTAATAACAGAATTTACACATCTCAGTATCAATTCATCTTTCATTTCTTTCTATGGATAATTTATAATAACGTAATGTTAGATGAGATTCTATATGCAGAAATCAAACACACTAAAAAAGAAAAAATGAAGAGAACAAATAAAAATAGCTGCAGAGACACAATTATTCCTAAATATTGGGACACTAAATTTTTGATTTTTGAAAAATTGTTAATATTTAAACTGTCATAACATCATGTGAAAAAAATCGTACAATAATTCACTTAAGCTGATTTTAAAACGTAAGATCTCTACCTTCATAATACTGAATTCATTCTTTCCAAGAATATTTTTCCATCACACAACAAATGAAAAAATGGGGATATGTTTTTTCTTAAAAATAGTATAAATTGAAATATTTTTAAAAATATTAAAATATTTAAAACATAAAAACATCATAATACATACATAGTTTGAAATTAGAAATTACAGTTTTGAATGTATTGTACGTGGAATGTACATTAAGGAATTAAAGATCCATGTCTTGATATATGTGTAGAGATTGAGAAATTAACAATCCATGTTCACGAATCCATGACCTCATACATATACATATAGTCGAAACATTTGCTACTTTATATCATGTTACATGGTTCTAATTAGAGTCGAGATTTCTTCATTTCCAGCAATACCAAGATAAAGCACGAAATTTCATGTTTAACTGCTCTACACGACAAAAATTGAAGAAATTATAATATTTCGCCAAATTCAATAAAATGAAAAAAAGAATCGTAAGTTTTAAAGAGTCGATTTCAATCTTTTTAATTAAATAATGGATATAATGGTTTCAGAGACGTTTGAATTTTTTACAATTTTCGAGGAACTTAAAAATGTCAAAGTAACCCATTAATTATAAATGACTATCACTATCTAAAGTTTTCAGATGTTCACTTTGAATTGTTTCTTGTTTGTTCGTTAGTATATAACATTCAAAAACTAGTCATTCTAAGTAAATATCAATTTTTTTCAAATTGAAGAGCATCTGTAATTGTACTAATGACAATGAAAAATTATTGAAAAATTATTGATAAATTATATATTAAATATATGATATAATTTAAACTGATGTAACTTCGTAAAGAAAAAAAAACCAATAACAATACATTTGGTCCCATTTTAAAGCGAGAAACATTTACTTTCACACTCGTGAATTTGTTCTTTTCGAAGATGATTTTACATCATACAGCGGTTGGGAAAGTGAGAATATTCTTTTCTCGAAAATTGTAAAAATTTACAGACGTATGTGAAAACATTAAACATTAAAATTTGCTCTAAGATTTTTCTTTTCGCCATGTAATAACATAACTTGAAATATGAGGGTCAAATGATGAAACGGTAGGATTTCTTGAATTTCTATCGTTTAACCCTGATATTTAATGTACAATAAAGTGATGAAAAAAAATTATACAGTAAGTTTTAAGAGGTCGTTGTAAATCTTCAAAATGATGGTGGATCTGATTATGAAACAGATTTTTTAATATTTGTGCGTAATTTCGTCAATTTTGAAGAAAGAAGTATCCTCATTTAATCATCCGCATAATATAAAGTCATCTTAAAAAATAAACTGATGTCAAAGTAGAAATTTCGCACTTTTAAATGAAACCAAGTAAATCATTATATGATTTTTTTTTAACAAATCAATTTTAATTTTTATTTCGAAAAACCGCAAGAATTTTTTTGATTGCCTATTATAACAGGCGATAAAATACATGTATAATATTACTATTTGAAAAAAAGACAGATAAATAGTATATTCAAAAATTAATAATAGATATAGCATTTTCGTAGCAACATTGACGAACAATGATAATATAAAATGATGAGAATTCATTAACAGTACTTTGTATAGTTAATCATAATTAAATAAAACATAAATTGAAATTTTTTAAATTACATACATCAATGTCCATTTAATTAAAAGACAAACGTCTCCGGTAGTAGATTCATTTTATTAATTATAATTTCTCAATTAACAGATAAGAATTTAAGTTTATATACATATTTAATTAATTGGACTATTTAAAATTTTGTTTCAATAAATAAAGCTCCATGTTAATTAGCATTAATATATGTTATTTAGATATATAATCCACAGTCATTTATGGACATTGACATTTTCAAAAATTAAATTTAGAAATTTTTCTATATTTATTTTCAATTTTGCTAGTTTAATTGTCTTATATAAATGAAAAGAAAGTAACAAAAAATCAAAGCAATCAAATCTATACATTACATAAATTGAATTATAAATTATCAATGCAGTAGATTCGTAAATTCAATTAATATTTAGTATCACATTTTACAGTTTGTAAATTATATAATATAGTATATAATATATAACCAATAAATTTATAAATTCAAATAATATTTAGTTCCAAATTTTATAGTTTATAAATTATATATTAAAGGTCATAAATTCAATAGATTCATAAATTCATCTGATATTTAACTAAATATCACAAATCATAAATTTAATCAATATTTAATACTAATTTCACAATTTCTGGAATCTCTTACTTAATGAGGCACAATTAACATTGTCATCAAAATTTAAAAATTAACTTAAATTAAATTAATAAGAATTAAAATTTTTAATTTAATTTTTAATTTAATTAAAAATTAAATTAAAAAAATTAAATTAATTAAGAATTAAAATCACAGAATTCAGCGAGAAAAAGAAAGGAATTTAAATTCCCTGAATTGAATTTAATGGAATGTAACCGTTAGACAATAGTTATGTAATAGTGCAGGAAGTTGGAGAACTAACATCCTCAACAAGCACGGCCAATTCCTCAATCGGATTCGGCGCCATGTCACCTGGTATCAACAAATCCTTGTAATTGTGCTCGGTGACCATTTGAGGCTCCCTCTTCAAGAAATACGTCTGCTTTCTCTTGGATTGCGTTATTTCGAGATAGGGCACTAAGAGACCGACGGGTGTCAATTGCAACACGAGAACCATCTCCGATGCGGTACTAAAGAACTTTGTAATTACGTCCTAGAATGTGAAAGTTAAGAATGATTTAGTCGTTATTGAAATAAAAAGAAGAAATCTCATTTTTAGAATCTGTTTGATCGATTGTCTTCCTGCAGATCTTTTGACAGATACATAAGTAACGATCGTTACGACTGCTTCTTCCTGCAACGTACATAGTTTTTATCTTTGCTTGCCATGTACCACGAGAAAATAATTTAAACGAGAATTTGGGAAAAATAGATTTTTTAAATAGGTAAGTAGAAATAAGTATTTTTATTTTCCCGAGTGACACAAAATAAATAATAATATTGATAATATTTATAAATAATATACTTCTTTGAAATTGTATTTACATAAAGAAATAGTACATTTATATTATATGTATATAATAAAAGATAATATATAAAATATATTTATGTACTATATATATAATATATTTTTTAATATATATATATATTATATTTATATTTTATATCATATATATTTTAATATTTAATTCATACAAACACTATTGTGAAGTAAGTACATATTTCATTGAAATATAAGACAATTGTATGCATGTATGTATGTATATATATATATATATATATATATATATACTATAGTAAGTATGTATATATATATATATAGTAAGTAATAACATTTTCAGTCATTTTTATTTCAAATGGTAGTATTTCAAACAATAATATTTCAAATAATAATGTTACAATTTCGAAATTTATATAATACTGTGATTTTTATTGAAATGTAAAGCTTCCTTATTGTTTATAAATAAAAAAATTTTCTAAAGAAAGTAATTTTTATATACTATTGACACATTTTATTTGTTTTAGGTAAAACATATTTTTCAAACATATTATTTTTTAAACAATTTTTTATTCGAAAATATAACTTAGACTTGCGTATACAAACGCAGATCTTAAGAAGGAACTGAGTAACATTTGGAAGATCTTTTGTTTCAAAACTCTTATTTTTAAACTCCTGCTTTTCTATATTTGCATTCGAGTATAAATAATATTTATTTATGATTTAAATATTAAGTGAAATATTATTTTCAAATAGTATTTGATTCAAGTATTAAATCTATTAACTATTTTCGAACAATATATGATTTAAGTAAATGAAATATACAAAATATATTTCAATTTTCAGTATTTTGTCTGATACTAATTTTTCCCCAGATCAGAATTTAAGTATACATATGCAATGATTCCCATTGATATTCGGATACTTAAATTAATATTAAAACTGCTATAATTTCTTTGAAAAAAAAATCGTACGACAACAAACCTGGGTTCATTTTAAAACTTGAATCCTCTACTTTTAAAATGCATCGTTCATTTTACATCAGCCGATAATCCAAACTTTTTATTATCCGAACTAGAATTCTTTAGTATCTGAACACATCTCGTACTTTTTATATACATAGCCATTAAATAAAATTCTTTCACAATATTTTAGTGTTATTAACGTTAGTAATGTTATTTATTAAAACAAAATGTAAAATTATCAAAAAGTTGAAGAATAGAAAATGTGCAACAAATATAACTCAAAAATAAATCATTAGGAAGTCAACGATCAGTAGTATAAAAAATAAAAACACAATCAATTGAAAATTATCTATACAACGAGGATGTACCTTCTCATTCTAAAACATTCGTAGCTTTCAAAAAAGAGAATTAGATGGTGTGAATCATAAAAGGCATGCATTATTATTATGTTAAAAAGTTTATATTTTTTAATGTAAATAAATGTAGTAAATACAAAATTATGGGTTTCTTAACATTTTATATCTAAAATATATGAAATTTAATATAGAGAAAGCTATTGTTCTATTGTCGCAACATATTTCTTTCAGAATAATTAATTCTTAAATACGTACGATTTAAATCGTACAGCATCTAATATTTTAAATAATATTCGAAATATTTTTTCTTTTTCTTTTCCTTTCTTTCAGATTATTTTTTTTCAGATTTTCAAATTATCCAAATTTCTCGCCAGAAATTACGCAAGAAGCTGTAAGATGATAAAATGTTTCTAGATAAATTATCCAAGAAAAATGTTTTTTCAGCGTAGAATTTACTCATTCAGCATGGAATCTCGTATTTATCAGATACATTACACGTAATTGGAATCAACCTGACATTTCGAGACTATCCATAACGTAAGATATATTTATGACCTTTCAAATAATAAAAATTTTTTAGATGAAAATTGAAATGAAAAGTTTGAACGAAAGTACCCAAGCATGACTTATGTAATATCATGGGAACCGACAAAATCATAGCGAAAGGAATGCTGTTTACGAGATGCTGTTTACTTTGCGGTAGCGAAAAATTCAAGCAGCTTGCGGTATAAAAGTAAAATGTAACTCCA
This sequence comes from Tetragonisca angustula, assembly GCA_036937485.2. Classification (NCBI taxonomy): domain Eukaryota; kingdom Metazoa; phylum Arthropoda; class Insecta; order Hymenoptera; family Apidae; genus Tetragonisca; species Tetragonisca angustula. The sequence continues at coordinate 369,653 of JAWNGG020000089.1, read as the reverse complement.
AACATTCGAATTTCGATGCTTTATATTAATAATGTAATTAATTATTTAATTATTTAATCATCAAATTATTTATTTACTTAATTATTTAATTATTAAATTATTTGTTTAATTAACTATTTAATTATTATAATAATGTACTACATACCACATTTGAAAATAAATAGAAAGTTTATTTTTATTTTCTTTTAAAATGAAATTTTCCCACGTCTGATATACATCTTACATTGAAAGATTAATTTCTTTCAATATCTCTATGATAAAAGTTCGAGTTTTTGAATCAAAAAATGATTCGAAAATACTGTATTATGAGATGAGCCAACATTTTATGCAAAATTGAAGATATAATTCTTAAATTTTGAAATATATAAAATATTTTATTTTATGCTTCAGATTATTAAAATAAAATATTTTATTTGCCGAGATTTTATGTTCTATCTAAAATACATACTATTTTATTTAAATCGAACAAAATTAATATATATATATGTAAGATATTAAGCAATATTTATTTCGCCAAATATTACGCAGCTGTACATCGAGCAAATGAGTACAATAGAGCTTCCCATATCTGGACTATAAAGAGACAAAAATATTCGGTTAATGGAATTGGACAATAGAACAATCAGTTTTCTGACATTAAATCGCGTCTATCTTTACATCTATTTAGATGAAAATGAAGAAAATCATCCACTTATTTTAATTTATAAGAGTATTAATATCTTTAATTTATTAGATTTATCTAAGAATAAAAAAATAAATGTCGATATTTTAGAATTTAAGAGTTATATCTTTCTTGCCTGCTGAATAATCTAATTTTTTAAATATAAATAACTCCGTTAGATTATGTTCTTTTTGTGCTCTAAACCATTAAATTTCTTCTCCAAGTACTTTCAGAATTTTAACGTAAGTACTGAACTATGTCTAATCAGGATAAAGTGGAAGAAACTCTGTTAGAAAAGCAATTTTGATATGCTAAACCTGATATAGAGGTGAAAAACTAATCAAACCATTCAGTAACTAGTTCCCTCCGAAGTTTCCGTCAGGATGGCACTCGACCTCAACCAATTTTTAAACTTTAAATGAATATTTATATGGATATATAAATATATTTTCATTGTTGGAAAATTACGTCTACGATACTTTCATCACTCATAAACAAAATGTTGATTTATCACGGAATTAAACATAATAATCATATGTTCCATTAGTATTGTTTTTCGCTAAATATTTTTATTTTGTACATTAGTAATTTCTTTTTGCAATTAGAAAAAAAATTTCATACATATAACAATATGTATAAAAAGTGCAAGAAAAACATTTATTACTAATAAATACTACGTTCGAATAGTAGAACTTTCGAATACAGATTGCAGTATACGGATAATGAAGGTTCGGATATGAAAGGTTCTACTATAATTACATTTAGAAAAGAAAGTACAGGGTGCACTGAATAACATGTTAATTGGATACGAAGCGACGAATCCATTAACGTTGTTATCAAAGAAGTACACCCATATTTTGATTGCTGTTATTCAGTATGAAATCTTGCAGTTTGAAATCTTTCTCCATTTGTTACTTTGTCAGTACAATAAAAGCTAATCGTTAATCGTGTATAACATTCAAAAATTAATTGTTTTAAGTGAATATTAATTTTATTCAAGTCATTGCGGATAAATATGTTGTACATGTATTTGTTTTGTTAAAAATAATGCAACATTAGAGATTCACGAGCGATTAGTACCAATTGTATAAAAAATACTTTTGTATTACAGTCGCATAATCTATCTTCCAATATCAACATTATCACATCTTGAAAAATACAAATTAAATTGAAATAAATACTTTTTTTCAACAATAAACGCATAATATGCATCATTTTCAAGTGTATGTTTTTCGTTTAAGAAATATAATGAAACTGCTCTAATGAAAAAAAAAAATCGTCAGAATAATTCCAGATTTCAAGGGCGTTAATGGGTTAATTAAGTTTTCTTTAGTTTTTGAGAAAACCAAAGTTGCAAGATTGTTAAATACAGATTGAGGCATCTAATACACTCCACTTAAATATCTTGATTATTGTTGAGACAAAAATAGTAATAGACAAAAGGCATTAGACGAGGGGTACATAATATTAAATTCTTTTGATAACTAAAAACGTAGAGATCAACTTCATTTTCCTAAATACAATCACTTTTTTTTTTAATGAATTGGTAAATCCATCTCTGCATTTCCTACAAAGAAATATTAATCTATTTATGTCAAAAATCCATTAGATACTTTAACTTTAGTTTTTATTTTACAAGGGTGTTCTTGTGTTTGTATTATCCTTGTCTTCCATATGACACATTTTAAAATGTCTATTAATCTAAAATTCTCATGTTTTTTAACGTAAAAAGATTAATGCTCTTTTGTAGGAAATGCAAAGATGAACTTACTAATGTATTAAAAAAATATATAATTCCATTTAAGAAAACAAAGTTGATCTTTATACGACCTTTACTTCTACTTATATAAAAATTATTAATATCAGGCAAGTTTAGTCTGATTTAGTCTGATAGACTTTAGTCTCGTTTTTTTTTTTGTATTACTAATAACAACCAAGATATTCAAGTGTTTTAGATGCCTTAACTTTTGTTTGATTTATTTTATGCTGAATAAAGATGAATAATTGATGAATAATTATAAAAATAAGTCAAGAAATGTAAAATAAAATTATATTTTTCGTTTAAAACCATGTTTTCAGAAAAAGTAAACTTGAAACGTGTTAATTACATCACTGGATATTAAAAGCCATAAAAATTTAGATTTCAGATTCTTTAATCTTGGAATTTTCAATTTGATTTAATTATATCACTAATCTTTAAGAGAGAATATAATTATATCACTAATCTCAGAAAGAATATAACATAAAAAGAATAAAATTAAACAACCTTAATTTGTAATATAACACAAATTACCGAATAATCGTCTGTGACTCTATGATATCACTTAAGGCTTAATACATTCAAATTACCTTAAAATCTGCAGTCGATAACATTTTCGTCCATTTATCAGCTTTTAATTTTCTCGATAACGTCAGATAATTAAACATATACTCCAACCGTTGGTCTTCCTCCTTTTTCTCATCTTCCTTCTTATCCATTTTTCTAATTTACAATTTTACACACTAACTTAAATGTAACATCTTTTTTTAATTACTATTAATCTGTTCTTTATTGTATGTTTTTGTAGAAAAAAATAACGATTTATATGACAGTAAAGTATATGCAGATACTTTCAGAGATTTCTCTTGTCATCTCGAATAAATTCACACTGAAAATGTATACTCTGATACATATTATAATGCTTCTAGATTTTGGATTGTCTTGATGCTAATGCGTCCGACTTTTACAGGGCTCCTCAAAGTGCTAGTCAAAAAAATGATTAACATATGTACTTTATATTAATGATAACATTTATAATATAATTTATAATATAATTTTAATATTTATTATATAAATATTATATATTAAACAATTTAATATATATTATATATATGTAACAACTATAATTAAAGTATGATTAATATTTTATTTTAATAAAATTCTATTTTAACTGTAAGTATCCATATGTATACATATAAGTATATAAAAATTAATGTATAATATATATTTAAAAAAACGATTTTTTAATTTTATATTAGTTTCATTGGATCGACCAACAAAATTCAGGTAATAAATTTCAGTAAATACATATTACCTGGCATATAGGATATTTATAATAATAATAGTTAGTAGTTAATAGTTAATATAATAGTAATTTATTAGAATTAATGCAAACAGTTCAGAATCTACAGAATTAATACCAATTCAAAGTCATTAATACCAAAATTAAATGTATACATTATTATTATTAAGATACATGAACATTACTAATTGTATTAAACCAATAAGATAAAACCATTATTATATTATTATAAATTATATTACGTATAATATAATTTATGTATTATATTACTAACTATTATTATATTATTATAAAATATGTTTATTATCTTTTATACTGTTTCTATTATTTTTGTTGTATTTATTGACACTAACATATCATAAAATAATTACAATATTTCATATTATCTAAAATACAACTGATATCTCAAAAATTTTAGTACAATCTTTTAAATGCAAAATTTCAGAAGAAAAATAATTTTTATCTAATTGTTATAATCTTACAATTTTCTAAATGTTCTCGAAACAATTTCCTTCACAACGTTGTTCAAAACAGTTCATCCATCATTCAAAACAGTTGTAAAAATTTTTCATTTCCATCGTTGGAGGAAGCTGAAAGAACATTTACGAAATTATATAATATCAAAAGTAAAGTGTTCCTTGTGAACATTCTCTATTCTATCAATTTATGGACCGATAAAATTAGGTAACCGATCTAGTGAAAGATGAAGCAATCGAATTTTTCTGCTGTTCGCCAACAAGGAAGTATCCTTGGGTTAACCAACCTGAACCCTTTCCAAATCGATAATTATCCAACTAATGGATGATGAACTATAGAAGCTTCTAATTAACTAAATTTTTTATTTTTTTAACTCTAACGTGTAACGATTAAATATTTGTAAATAATTCAAAAGTAATTTTTGATAATATGTTATAATTTAAATAATACACATTTTAAACATAAATATATATTATGTTCAAAAATCGAATTTTTCAACATTGCAAATCATTGTTACTATTTTTTAAATGATGGCAAATTGCTATTACTTGTGTATTGCTATTACTGAATAATTAAAATATTCATTATCTAAAATTTATTCCATTTATTATTTATATTTGCAAAGATATTTTATTACTTTTTGATAGTGAATGTTTATAGAAAATACATTATACGTAATATATTGTACACACAAATAATTATTATATATATAGTACATATATAGAAATAGAAAAATTATGAGAAATACTAAGAATATTTGTTTCATTTATCAATTTCATTTGCATTCAATACATTCCGTATTACGTTAATAAAAAATAGGATTCAATTTTTACATCGTAATTAAGGAATGGCACTTGATTATTTATTATTTCTCTATTTACTATTGAAAGAAATATAAATTTCTTTTATATTACGTTATCACAATTACTATTTGTTTACTTCCCGACGATAAAACTAGATTTTGTTCTATTTTCTAATTTCTCAAACAATATTACACGAAAATATTACAATTTCTATTACAAATTAAATCTTTTCTATTATAAAATTAAAAAAAAGACTTAATTCACTTGTCAACTGAGGGACTCATATACATATAAAAATAATTTATTGAATGAAATATTCTTTCCAATTATTTTTATATACAGTTCTCAAAATTTCATCATTAATAAATGATAATTCAATTATCGTTACAAAAATAAATAACAAATTTTAATTTAATTATTTGCTTACGTATAAATTATTTAACTGTAAAAATTTAATTAAATTAATTTAATTAATTACTTAATCCGTGAAGAAAATCCAATTTTCACAATATTAAGAAAAAGATCTCATGAAAAAATATCTAACATTCAGTTCTTTGTTCGCTACTGTATTACATTTTAATTACATAAGAATCATTTGCGTATATTCGAAAATAATAGGAAAGATACTAAACAGATCACAGAGATATGTTAAATAATTAAATAATGAAAAAAATAATCATTCTTGTTCGATGTGTTGTAAGTGGCGTTAAAATGCTTGGCAACACAGGAACATAGGAACATAATCAACATAGGAACACTTTTCCCTCTACTCTAATTAGCGCATAGTCTTCTTCAATTTATATGCATATTTGCATGAATGTGTTAATCTATTTTCACTATTTTGTAAGCAGAAAACCGTAATACAGCTGTAATAATAATTACTGATTCTGCAAACTGTTCTAAATTCCTATTAATTATAATAATCAATCAAGTAATAAAGTATTACAAATACAATTGCAAATATAATTTGTTTTATCGAGTATACAGGGTGTCCATAAAGTCTCTTTACAATTTCAAAAATTTATTACAAAGGCAAATGAAAAAACACATAGGTGGAAATTATTACAAAATGAGAGGTATATATTTAAGTTTTTTCTTGCCTTATTTAATACACTTTTATATGGGCACCATTAGTTGCGCAAAGCACATAAGATGGTAGTCGGTTTCTTGCCATGTTCGCTATAGCATACCCTCAACAATGATGGCAATGACATCAGTGATCTTCTGCTTTAGATTAGTGATGTCCCGTACCTTTGTTCGATACACGACAATCTTTAACATAACCACACATCGTATGGGTGTCCATAAAGTCCACAATTTCAAAAATTTATTACAAAGGCAATTGATGAGATATCTTTATCAGATTTGTTCTATGTTCTCAGTGATTATCGAAGTTTTTATCACATTGCATTTCAGATACCCTGTTAATGAATGAGATACTGTTAAATGAACTCCTTACAAAATGGCTTATTGAAACCAAATCGGATCTGCAGACTCAGTGAAACTTCAGAACTAAGTACGGAAGAGATCCACCGTCACGTCCATCAATTCGTGCATCGCACAAGAAATTTATGGAGACAGGGACAGTGTTCGATAAAGGGAGGAGTGGACGACCAAGAGCATCTGAGAGAAACATCGATCGTGTAAGAAATCGAATACCGTCTTGATGTACTTCGTGCACCTAATGTGTGCCCATATAGAGGTGTATTAAACGAGACAAAAACAAAAACTTAAATATACACGTCCCATTTTACAATAATTTCCACTTATCTGTCGTTTCATTTGCTTTTGTACTAAATTTCTGAAATTGTAAAGAGACTTGGGACATCCTGTACATCCCAGTAAATATTGAAGGTACATACGAATTAAAAAATAGAGATTAAGTAGAAATTTGCTTCAGTCACTCAAATATTATAACAAGTATTATACTTTGGACATTTTATACAGTTTTACAATGACGCGGGATGTCCAATTTCAATTTATAAATGCGAATTTCATATCCGTTATATAAAATAATGACTCAGATAGGAAGTGAACGGTCCGTTGTAATTAATCTTTTCGTGGATGGACATGTAGAGGTCATAGAAAGATGAGATACGTTTTCTCAAATGGAATTATATAGTACTTATTTCATTAATCGAGTTCATGTATGTATATCAAAAAGTTCATTTAAAAAGTTGTTCATTTAAAAAGTATTTTCTTACGTCTATACCGTTTTTTTGTACGATAGATTTTGCAAAATTAAAATTAAATTAAATTAATATTAAATACTGAATATAATATTGAATTATATACAAATTAAATGCTAAAACTAATATTAAATATGATACTAAAAGAATACTAAAAATAATATTAAATTGATGTAAAAACTAAATTTTTCGACATCCATGGATTAATAATTTTTATACATTTTATATACACTCTGTACATTTTTACACATTATAAATTAATTAACACATTCATTGTTCCATACATAGTTGCACAATATTACCATTTTTACCGTTTTTTAATGCACAAATAAAATCAATGTTTATTTGATTGAATTTAATGATTATATACAATTAATATTTTGGTAAAAAAATATTGTGAAATAAAACTAATATAATTTAAAAATTATATTTATTTATATTATAGTTTATATTTATTGTTAATTTATTATTATATGTATTTATTCATATTATTTATTTATTCATATTATTACTTATTTATATTATTATTATTTATATTTATTGAGCAAATTATAAAATGCTCAAGATCTGGACAGTAAACGTGTTAATTATCTTAAATACTATTTATTTATTTTGTTATATTTATTGGTATATTATTTGTTAATTTAATCAATTCGTACAAAAGCAAATATATTATTAAATATTAAATAATTTAATATGTATTTATTGATAAATAAAGAGTAAATTAAAATTTCAAGAAATGGAATTTTAATTTGCTCTTTTAATCCAAGTGAATTTCTTTAAATAATGAATATAAATGAAACGTGATTTAATAAAATAATTTAAACTTAAATTTAATTATTAATATTAATAACTAATATAAAGAACCTTAAACATATTAATTAATATTAATAACTAATATAAGGAAACGTGTATTTAATTATTTTGATACCAAAATTCTTTTATGGATTTTCATTTTGTCTTCTAGTGTACCTATTACACTCTAACAATAAATGAAATCAGAAATCTAACAATATCTTTATATTTCTACTAAATTATTATTCAAAAATATAAAAGTTTTTCGTGCTCGCCAATTAAATTAAAATTGCTAGTATGTAATTTAGAAAAACAGAATCTCAAAGATTTAAATATTTTTGAATAACTTGGAATATTAATATTCAATTAAACATTTTTTATCAGAAATAATATCATAATATCATAATATCACCATAATATCTAATATTAATCTTAATCTAATATTTTGCATATTTATAGCATATTTGCATTTTGCATATTTGCATATTATATATTTTTCATATATTAATATGAAAAAACTCTACTTTGTTACAGTAAGACCTATGTAATACGAAATATATTTTCTTCCCAAAACAAAATCAGATTAGAGATAGTCATCATATTCAAAGTCATAGACGTGAAAAGATTGATATTTAAGACACGCTTTAGACTTTAACACTAAAACTGCCGATGAAACTCGATTAAAGCATAAAATTTCCATCCATGATTTTAAAGCAAAAAGAAAAGAAAAAAGAAACGAAAAAATTTCATAATACAACGAAGAATACAGAAGCTTTTATTTATACAATTTTACGAAAAATCATTTAAATCTCTAAAAATACACACAGTTCTACATCTACGATAGAAAATTTCTAAACAAAAAATTATAAATTGATCATTTTGATCATTTTGATAGTTTTGATTTCCACGTGCGTGAAGTTGCGAGATTAACGCAGAAGACCGAAAAAAAAGAAAGAAAAAATTCAACAAACGAGGAAAAGAGGATCGCGAGGTGGATTCGAGATAAAAACTGGCCAGTGAGGAGCACCGGGAACGAAGAAGCGGCTCGTGAACGAGAAGGTATTCGGTTCGCCAGTGGAAAGTAGCAGGTGTTCCGGGTTAATATTCGTAGCGAAGAGGATTGTTTTGCAACGCTAACTCACCGGGCAGCTTACGTGCCCATGCCCGTCTCGTAATTAGTTTGACTTTCACCGTGAGGGCCACCATACCAGGCACACTTTCGCTCGTCTTCAGTTCGCCTGTCTCTTCTGCCTCCTTCTCGACTCGCCGCTGGAATTACGTTACGTCGGTGAAAATGCCTGAATGCGTTTAATAAGAATTTAGGCCGATATCAAGGACGTTCTGCGGCAACCTCGCCGGAGATTCAACTCGCTTCGATCCGATTCGATGATCGGGAGTCGAGCCTGCGCTGACCGTGTGACTCAATAAAACAGTCTCGAAATCTCGTAACGGCCGAAAACAAATCGACGAGATTCGGCAAGGCGCATCCCATGCTTGCTTACTCAACAACCGGCTTTGACGTAATCGGTCTTTGATTTCTCGCAATCTCCCAACAATTCGCTGCGATACGGAAACACGTAGCGTCGACTGTTTTTTATAACATTGTCTCTTTGGCGCTTGAACGACGCTCTTTTTCTGCCCCGCGCCTCCATTCACACTTTCTTCGACCGCGACGAAATGACGCGATGCAACGTGGTGATGTGCCTCGCTGCTGAAACTGTTTATTCTTGGTTTGTTATTATTTGTTTGCAATTACGAAAAATTTATCACTTTATTTGCGATTACAATGAAAACGTTAATTTCTTTTTATTGTTTATTTATGTAATAAATACAAAAAGTCTTTAAATTTGTCATTTGTTTATTTATTCATTGAGTTTGGAACGAAACTCATTGAAAATTTATATATCTCTGTGGTGAGAACAAAGGAGTGCAAGTCAGAATTGTTTTGCAGAAAAGCATTTTTAACATTTAATATTCATTACTTAATATTAATATTTTATTAACATTATACATTAGCATTGCTAATATTTAATATTTAATATTTGACAATCGGTCTTTAATATCAGTATCAAAATATTCGAAATATAAATTAAGTGGTGATAATAGTAAAAATAGTGGAAATAAATAGATCTTTATGTCTCTGTCTAAACAGAATTTGACAGAGATATTCTTTTAATTGTTTCAATAATTTAAAATACGACGTTAAATTTTGGTACGTGAAAGTTAATAACATATGCCTTGTCTCATTGTGTTTCGAAATACATGTAACTTTTTTGAAAATGATGTCCTATAATATTTCGATTGAAATTTGATTTATATTCTTTTACATGTCCATCAAAAGTATAGATTTAGTGAAGAAGTTAATCTTCATTAAAATACCGTTGGCATAATCATACATTCTGATGACCGAATCTAAGTAACCTTCAAGATTACTTGAAAAGAATTCAACTGGAAAAAATTAGAGTTTCTCGCAAGAACTGCGAACAAGCGTGAAAGTTAATGAACTGTAGGGATGAAAGGCGGTCAATTTTTATTCTTAATTACTTTATACCATGACCTTTTCTTGTCACAGAACATTTATCCAACATCTAGAGTCGGGACTGAATCTTTTTATCTAAATTACGTATTCATGATTTCACACATGACCTATAGATATTTTGAAACTTGCTATAAATTTGACATTGCAATTTAGAAATTTGCTATAACTACAAGGATTTCAGTCGAGTCTTCATCATTTCGACGTTCGAATTACATTCAACAGAAAAGCAAATTTATACACAAATTTAATTTGTATCGATAAATACATAATAAACAAATATATATATAATTATATAATATAAAAATAAATATATATATAATTATATAATATAAAAATAAATATATATATAATTATATAATATAAAAATAAATATATATATAATTATATAATATAAAAATAAATATATATATATAATTAATATAGTAACAAATATATATATTTATTTATTATATAATTATCAATAGAAATTAAATTCATGACGAATATAAATTTCTATATAATTTAAAAAATACAACAATATAATGCAACAATATTATAATCTATTAATACTATAATGTATATTATAGTGTACAGTATTTATACTATATTGTAATATTATAGTATATTATGTAATGCATATTTTTTTATTCTATATATTATGCGTGAAGAGTTCAGAAGCCAATTAATCTGAGATAGAATTAGTATGATTAAAAATAACTTGAACTATACAAATACCATTTTATTAGCAAAATATTCAATTCAGTCCCTACTGGATGGCCACATAAATAATTCAAGATGCTTAAAATATAATTAATTTATTTATTAGAGGACGACATTGAAATATATTAAATAAATTTGTCAAAAAATATTATATCGATGTACAAAGGATGAATGCATTCTTAATTTGAATCAATTTAGTATTAAATTTTTAGGTTTTTGATTATTTTAAGCTTAAATCAGAGAGTTAATGGAACAATTAGATATTAATATTGCAAAAAAATAAATTTTAAATATTACAATTTTAACATTAGTATTTATTTATTTAATTTCTACAATATAATTATTACAATGTTATAACTAAACTATTCCCTTGATTAAAGATTTTAACAATGAAAATTATTTTTTAACAACTTACACTAATTAACTTTTGTATCCCCTATATAAATTTTGCTTAATCCTTTATATCCGGTATCATTTTTATTAAAGTTTTGTATCGTTGGATGACTTTTAATAATAAATTTTTTTAAATAATATCATGTATTATAGAATCTTCTTTATTTGAAACACTATTTTTCAAATATCTTAATATTCAGATATTTAAAAAAATAAGACGTAATACTACGCGTTCTCTTCTAGCGGTTTACCAATGAGCCTTTCAATTGACAAATGAATCAAGTTCCGTTTTTTAACCTGTGAAAATCATATAATATTTCAAAATCAAAAATTAAGAACAAAATGTAAAAAAATAAAGTAAAATAATAGTAATTATGATAATACAACTGAAAAGAAAAATTATTTCTTTCAACAGTGAACTAATGGAATTGTTTCTTATTAGACATAAAACAAAATATACGAAATTTAAATTACCAAATGAAATTAAGTATAACAGTATTTATTATTTTTATAATTCATTCTTCCTCAATTTTCACTTACTCCATTCGTTAGTTGTTGAAAAGCTCAAATGTTCAATTTACACATTTTTTTGAAATCAATGAACAATGTTACATTAAAATGACATATCATAAAGAGCATAACTGTACCAATAATAATAAAAAACAGTCGATAATTTAAACTAATATAGAATCATAAAAAAAGATCATATATAATCCACTTGATCCTATTTTAAGGCATGTAGCTGCTACTTTAACAGTCGTGAGATTTTTCTTTCAAAGATGATTTTACATCAAAAAAATTATTTTTCACTACATTTAATTCTGTAAAATTATTCTTTCTATTTGTGGTATTTCTGAAATTTAAACGAAATTTCCGTATGATCCTTTTTTTAAGAAGTTACAACAATTTTTCATTATCATTGCTATAAGCATTTATAAAACATACTTTTACATGCATTTAAAACAGTACTTTTGAATATCATCAGAATAAGCTTAATTTCGGCTTACTAAACATTTGGCCAGAAAGAAAGGTCAAATACATTCGTACAAATTAATTTACAAACAATATGTTCGAAATAAATCTGGAAATTTCACTCTCACATTTACATTCACTACAAATAGAAGAAACCGAGAAGCAGCAAAATCCGCCCGTTCGAAAAATGAAATTCATGAACGTTGTGGTCGATCGATTTTCAAGTATCTCGATGCATCGTTGATAATGATCTAGACGAGCGCGAAAGCGTTTCTATTAAAACTAATGAAATTCCTTTGTTCGCGCTTCGGATCGCGAAGACATTTTTATTAAAATTTTAAATTCATAATTTATATATGAGACAGTATATATTTCATTAATCCTTTCATTCCAGATTTCATTTAAAAATCAATTGATTATGCTATCTTTGCACAGTCAGTTATATTGCAGCCATTAAATTATTCATTGGGCAGATTGACTTAAAGTTATTTTCAATGAGACATGTTTTTGATAAACTGAATATATTTATTTTGCCTAATTTCTTATATATATATAATTAATTATTAATATATTATACATATATTTATTACTAATTTAATCATTATATCCTATTTATTATAATTAAAATTTTTTTTTTAATAATTATATATATAATGAACTTTATAAATTTATAAAAATCTTTTAAAAAAATTAATAAGTTATAAAATTTTTTCTATTATTAATAAATAGTAAAATCATAATTTTAAAAACAAAATTATATTATATAAATAATTTACTAGTTATATAAATTATATAAATAATTTAATTAATTTATATAAATAAAATTATAATATTATATAAATATTATATAAATCAATTGAATGGCAAAAAATTTCCCTGGTATAAATTTCGCCTGCGTAAACCGTTCTGGAGGGACTGGCCTGTTAATCCGTTAATCCGTAATAAGATCAGGGTTACGTAGCCCGGTGAACGAAGATCCTTCGATCGATGATCGGACGAGCGAGGAAAGAGAATCGAGGATGTTTCTTTTCCCCTCTTTCGGCCCGTATAAAAGTCCGAATGTGTCGATCCAGCCGACATAACTGTGAGAGATCGTCGGTGAAAGACGTTCTCCTTTACACATCTGACTTTCGGCCTCGTACCCTCTCGGTCGCCGCGAAATTCAACGATGTTGGTCTACTTGGTGAGTTCGATTGTTCGATTCGTGTCCGTTCTTTAACTCTGATTGCGAGTCATATCTTACTCGCAATTTTTACAGAATGTACACATACTCTGTTGTAAACTGTTAACCACTCGAGTGCTTCAAATTAACTGAAGTGTAAAAGTTTGATACTGAATGTGAAGTATATAAATTATAATTCATCTTTCAATATATATCTATTTATTTATCTATTTATTTTTTATTAATATTTTTAATTAATTTTTTCATCTTTATTGAATACATTTTAATACGTTGTTTGTTTTTTGAAGCAGTGAGTACATCTAATAAATATATCAGTTAGTTATTTGTTATTGATTATAAGTTATAATATAAACACTCGAAGAGTTAACTTTTCGTCAAAGTATCATATCAGCCGTAAAATAAATTGGAATCGTGTTATAATTTTTTTTTGTAGTGAAAACCTCACTCGAATGTTGTCGTGCAAAATTTTGACAAGTAAAACGTTCGTTCGATGCAAAAAATTGCATACATCTGAAAGTCTGATTGGATCGTACAAACTCGAAGTCGTTCGATCGTGTCTTCATTTCAATTAAAAGTGTGCTCTCCCTTTTCCTTTTTAACCTCTTGCGCTGGAATAACGACTCCAGAAATAAAACAAAAATTTTCGAGTGAAAGTTTTAATCCATCGACATGCTTCTGGCTGAAATTTTCGAAATATTTAAGAATTTTCCTCGTACGATGATAATAAACGTATAAAACGAGAATTCATCGTATTGATGTCCGAAAAGTATATTTATACTTATACATATGTACAGTGAATATACAGTGAAAGTACTTGTTCAAATTCGGATGGTTTTTGTATTGGTTTATGTATTTCGCAACATCGAAGTATATGATACTTTCAATGACTTGTTGCAACTCATCTTATCGAAATTAATCGGTTTTTGTGAATTGCGACGAACGGTCTTCTCTGGGGCATGTTCGATGATTATTCTTGCGCGTTATAATTTTACTTTCTAATCATTTATTGATATATAGGAATCTACAATTAACTTGAACGTAGTAAAGTTGTAACTACATAAATACCTTATTTAAAAGCTTATTTAAAATATTTTGAGAGTAAAAATAGTAATTTAATTTAAATTTTACAAATTGTTAGTAAATAAATTTGACTTGTATAACAGAAATGAGATTCATCAAGTAAAGAAAAAGCCTTTCATAAAGTTTTCATTAAATTTCTAATGTTTGTATTTGAAATGATATCAAAAGAAAAAAGAAATAAAAAGTAGAGAATATGTGCAATCAAATACAACATTGTTATAAATTAAATATATAAAAATATATATACACATAATATAACACATAATACATATAAATACATATCATATATATAAAATAACAAGATAAAATATGAACTTAATAATAAATAATAAATAATAAATTGTATAAATTTAAAGAGTAATTTACAACATAAATTTATAAGAATAAGCAAAGTTTTAGAATACACTTACAAAGAAAAAAAAAATTAAAATATTGCAAAAATAATTATTTGACGATTTATTGCAAATATTCGTTTCACCACTTATACCAAATTTTAAAATAAATTGTCAGTTTTCCACAAGAAAGTGACGCTTTGAAACTTTTCTATTTTGAACGTATTCAAATGTGAAATACAGATACTTGAAAAATACAAAAATTTTTTTACAGTAATTATAGAATCGAAAGAAATCGAGCAAAAAATATTCCAGTTATGATGATTCACGGTTAACACTCGACGGCCGACTACATTTTCCGCTCCAGATCTACTAATTGTAAAGAATTAATTCGAAACGGTAGAAGAAACTTATTCCAAACTTACCGTGTCAATTACGATACGTTTTTGTTCATTCTTGTTTTTTGAACATCTGTTGTACATATTCATTCATGTTTTGTAACAATTGGCATTTATATTAATATAACATAATATTTATAAAATTATTTAAATACTTACAATATTGATATAATATTTGAAACATAAATTTTATTCAATCAATAACTTAAATTATTTTGCAAAAACAACTCTGTTGCATTCTTTTACGTTCTACAATGGTGTTACATTTTTTTTAACTCGGAAAAATATTATGAAGTAATCAAAATCGTAAAAAACAAGCATTGTGATTCGAACAATAATTAAATACAAATTAAAACATACTGATTTAATTGCTATGATTAATATAGTATAATACACTAAAATATTATTTATTTATTTATTAACAATTATTATTAAATTGTATTATTATATTATACATTGTATAATTATATTAGATTATATAATTATTAAATAATCATGTAATATCGATTATTATTTATTAATTGATTATTAATCATAAATAATAATAAACTAAAATATTATTTATTTATCAATAATTTAGAGGAATTAGGTATGAAGTAAAGAAAAATAACGATGTTAAAAGACCGTGTAATCACGAAATAAAATTAAAACAGAACGTCTAAATGTATGTATATACAGATTGAACGAAGAGATCAACTCGATATAATAAATACATGATATCAATTAAATGTATTAATTAAATATCACATTACATTAAAAATTTCTAAATTGATTCTAAAAGTATCATTGAGTTTAAAGAAACGGACTAAAAGAATTAACAATAAATTTTAATTATAAATCCTTCCTTTTTAGAAGGACGATTAATTTTGATACATTATAAATACACGTTTTTTGTAATTTATCTTTCATCAAAATAATGTAACGTTAGTTATATCACAAATTATACTTATGAACTTTTACTCCTGAAAAGAAAAGTTTTGTTAATTTCACTCTACGTGTTTCACATATAAAATTTTAAATTTTCTTCCTCTTTAATTCTTTTTTTTATGCTGCCCTATAGAAGATACGGAGCCTTACACGTTTAAACTCCATAACGACTGTATATATCAATAGCGTCGATATATCAATATCCCACGATTTCTCTTGATCTTAACGATCAACATTTGCGCGAAACATTTTATACATTTCGTACATTTTCGAAATGAAAATTTATTACAGTAACATTTTTAACCACGGGATTTTAAGATATGCATGGTATTTTATTTTTGTTTCTGTAATGTAATAAAATGATTTTATTCGAATTATTTGGAATAAAATTTTCACGATTTATTCCTTAAGCGGTCATCATTATAGTAATATGTATTACAAAAATTTAAGTTATTTAATTTTATTTTATATTTTACATTTTTCCGATAGAAAGTAGTAATAAAATTAAAACAAATCAAAAATTCCAAAATTAAAGTATGAAATATAAATTTTTATGTTTTTGATATTATTTAAGAATTAAAGATGGTATGAATAACGTCCAAGAATATTCAGGCACTAAAAAAGTACATTTTTCATATTATCATGTCCCAAGAATTAAGAATGAAACAAGAAAAAGTTTAGATATATATTTAATGTAAAAAATTTTAGTACGAATAGAAAATGCTTCCAAATAATTTCACTACTTTTTAGTGACGTAATACTCACAAAAATAACATCACATATGTAGATAGGAATGTTAATATCCTTTTTTCGATTGATAGATTAGAACCTTTTTTATTAACGTATATAGCCTATTAATGTATATGAATTTAATTATATATCGATCGAATTAAAAATGTATCTACAAAATATTGAAAACTGTATATTTTATTTGATTAAAAATATATATTTAAATATTATAAATAAAATTAATAAATATTAATAAAAATATATATTTAAATAAATATTAAAAATATTTATAAATAATTTAAATAATTTAACGATGAAACTGTCGACGAGTAAAGCATGAAATTTCCATCAGAAACACCGAAGTAAGAAAAATAGGGAAACTTTATAGTATAATAGAGTACAGAAACTTTTATTTATACATTTTACGAAAAATCATTCAAATCTCCAAAAACATATTGTTTTATATCTATAAAGTTTTTAATAAAAATTATAAATTAGTCAATTCGGCCATTTTTGATAGTTCAAGCGTTAAACTCTTTGCATCATTGAAAACTATATATGGAAAAAAAGAATGGAACGAGTAAATTTTCTCTTACACACAATTTTCACCTAATTGGCAAAGATAAATTACTTCACAGTTGTATCTCTAATGACGATGTACAGTAGCGGCTAAAAGTTCAGGCTCACTTTTACTACATCTGCACCTCATATTTCACTATACATGTATCAATTTCTTAACTCTGCCTATTTTTTGATTATAAATATATAACGATAAATGTGTTCATTTTCTATATACATTCTATATACAAAATATTCTGGACAAGAAAATCATTATTAGTATTAGTCAGGACTACAGTCAGTCACAAAAATATACATACATTTCCAAATTTTAAATATTTGAAGAAATATAAATATTTTTAATTAACTACTATTTATAATTTATATTTATTATTACTTATTTATTTATTTTATTTATTATTACTTATAATCTCTTAAAAACGTTTTTCGTTATTCATTTATAAAAAAATATATTGGAACAATCTATTAATTACAGAATTATCATATGAATATCGAAATGTACAAAGTTATTATTATTGTAATTATAATCAGAACACAACATTTTATTTACTTTACAATATATATGATAATTATATATTGTTTTTTGTAAGATTGTGTTTTCAATTTATTTATGTTTTTTTAAATGGAAGAAAAGTCAATATTTTAGAAATGGCTTAATTTTAACTAACGAATAAATTATTATAATAATTTATTATATATTGCAATAATTTATATATTATACATTATTAATATATTATATATATAATATATAATATAACGCATAATAGAATATACTTATAACACATATACATACAATACAAACACATAATGCACGCATACATAGAAGTGTATGTATATATACATACATATATATATATACAATACATTACATAACGTATTATATTACTGGTATTATATTATTATAATATTATATATTGTTATATTTCCGATTACATAATTACATAAAATATTATACATATATAAGTAAATATGTTGTGCGTGCAATATAACACATCATGTACTATACAAACAACATTTAATTACATACAATTAACGAAAAAGCAGAGATGGAATTGATGAAATTGTAAAAATACGAACACTTGACGATTAACGTGATAATCGCGTCAATATATGTATGTAAGTTGGTGCCTAGTGTATTTAACAGGAAGCAATAACAAGAACAGTCGCGTTGTCGGAAAAGATAACGAAACGATTGTTGAGCACCAACACGCTGGCCGAACAGCGAACAGTGAAATTTCCACGAAGAGATATACGCGTGAGAACTTATTGTTAGCTGAGGATCCAGCAGCGTCAAGATCGCGCATCGCTGTCGGTTCGCGTAATTTTCTTTGAATTTTGTTGTGCACGACAGGAAGAGGAGAGC
The DNA here is from genome assembly GCA_036937485.2 of Tetragonisca angustula. Classification (NCBI taxonomy): domain Eukaryota; kingdom Metazoa; phylum Arthropoda; class Insecta; order Hymenoptera; family Apidae; genus Tetragonisca; species Tetragonisca angustula. The sequence continues at coordinate 350,472 of JAWNGG020000089.1, read as the reverse complement.
AGTTGCATAAGAACGTTACAATTTAACGTTGTAGAAAATTGATTGCGAAACGGCCGCGATTGCTGCGTTTCTAGTACGTGTACGTATTTGAACACTCGTATACGTGCAGATTGGTTACCCGAGTATCTGCTCACATGCACGCGGAATACGCGATCAACTTTCTTTGTGAAAACAATTCGGCTACTTTCGAATTAACGACGGACCAGTCGCATCGTTGTACATACGTGTTTTACTCTTATTCGTTCGTTCGGGTACATGGTGATCTGCGAACACGTTTTTCCTCGCCCAAAATCTGTTTCAAGTAATTCTATGCGGTTTTTTATGTATTTATAAGGAATTTTAATTCTTTTAGTGCCAACAGAAATATAATATTATAAAAATCCTAAAAAATGATAAAAGATTACATTAATTATACTAAGTAACTTTACTATTTGTTATATTACAAATATATGTAAAATATAAAATTGAGAAAAAGGTATAAAAGTTCTGAAACAAATGATAATTAAAAAATTCGGAAAGGAATATATTAAAAAATAAAGGGAGAATAAATGTAGCCGAGATATAAACTTGTAAAGAATGTACATAATATATGAAATGCACATTCAAAATATATAGTGCTTTCTATATTTATCGTGTAAAATAATTTTTAATTAATATTCTCGGAAACATGAATTTACATAAATATTTGCAGTTCAATGGCTAAGTATAGTGTTTTGAATACAAAATTAGTAAAATGAAATGGTGTATTTCAAATATTCAATCAGTTGGACAAAAATAATATAATTAATGATTAACGATTATAATTAATGTAGAATCAGAATATTAATTGTGATTACTGATTATCAAATACTCTGTATATTTTGTAGAAACAGCATATTTATTATTTGCATTGTTTTGCGATTGAAAGTTTCATTTCTATAGATTTTGAATCGTTATTGGCGCAATTTTTCATATGAAGATAAACTTTGATAATAAACCTACTAAATAATCAAAATTTTGCGATTCTTCATTATGATATGTATTCGTTTTTATAATTTATATTTTATTAAAATATATCATTTTATAACATTTATAGCATATAACATATAGCATTTATATTTTATTAAAATATATCAGAAGATTATAAACTTTAACAAATTATTCTAACTTCAAGATACAGATACTATTATGCAGCAAAGAGTACGCATAAATATTCTATCATTCTCTACTAGTCAAACTGCAAGAGATTTAATAATAACGTTTAATTATTAGTTAGAATACCACAAATCTACATGATCAACACCTGTGAACATATTACAGTAATGTGACGAAGAGATATATTGTAATAAAGTATAAATTAATCACTTAATGATTTAAAAATTATTGATTAGTGATTACAAAAGTTAATTGGTTATTGATTAATTTTAACAACTGATTAATTAACTAATTATGATTATTATGATTACTAATTGATTATAGAAATGAATTATAAAGTAATTACTTCCCAACTCTGTATTTAATTCTGTTGGATTTTCTAATCGATGTGTAAATGTAAAATTTATAGCAATTTTTGGAAAAACCATTGAATATGATAAGCTATTTGAAATGCGTATGTATTATGCAGACATATATACAAGTACAAATATTGTATATATACTGTATGTACTCTTTATATAGATACACACACACACACACATGCACGCGCGCACACATATATATAAAATAGAAATATCTTTGTATAGAAAATTTCGAATTGCACGAATTGATGTATTAAAAAATATATAATTCCATTTGAAAGGACTGGTTGACCTTTATATGACTTTTACGCGTCTACTCGCGAAAAAAGAAATAGGAAATAAAATCTCGAAAAATCTAATTTGCTTAAATCTAGTTATAAATTAAATTAAATTAAATCTAGCTACAAGACTAGTTATAAATTAAATTAGACGTTAAAATCTAGTTATAAATTAAATCAGATATTAAATCTAATAAAATTTAGTTACAAACCTGGTTGCAAAATAAATTGAAGTCAAGTAAAATCTAATAAAAACTTAAATTAAATTGAACGTTCACATATTTTGTATAAAATAAAATAATTGAAAATCTATATTTTTAACAATAACGCTAATTTAATACTACTTATTTAATTAACTATGACAAAAGATAATAAGCACGCAGAATAACATTCATTGTTTCTACGAACTTACGTTTTAAAAATATGAGACTGAGATAATAAATAAAGTGATGGAAAGTGACTTAGAATTAATTAAAAGATTCGAATGTAAAATCACATATCATTTTGATAATTAGCTGTTACTTTGTTATCTTATTTTGAAGTGTATTATTAATTTAATTTAACTGTCCTTATTTACTTCAATTATCATGGCAGTTCCATTGAAAAGACGCGAAATCAATGACAATTATTGTTTAATAAACTGCAATTAAATTAGTTTTGCAATCAGTCAATAGGCAAATAGTTATACGTCTGCTTTTTTAAGAAACAGTGTTGCAGATTCTCCATTGTAGAGAAGAGAAAAAAACTCGAAAAGGGAAAGCCAAGTAAAAGTAAAAGGCGCTACTTATTTTTTCAGATCTAGTCGCTGGAAGTAATTAGTATGACACTTTAATTGTGCTGCTTTTGTTCTGCTTTCTCTCTCTTCCCTTCTCGTTCCCAATCTTCCTCTCTTCTCCCTTCATTTTCCTTGAAAAAACGTTTGCTTCTGCTAAATCTGTGATTGATATTAATATTAAAAAAAGAGACAAATTACTTAATTTTTTTCAAAAAATAAAATGATGATTAATATATTAAATTTGAACTTTTGATAACGCAATGACTGAGCAACTTTAATAATTGTTTTTAATTGGCATTAAATTTTACTGTTTAATAACTTTGCATCTACGAAGTAATGTACAGTTCACATTTAATAATTCGGTTTTACATTACATTTAATAATTTAATTTAATTTTAATTTACATTTAATTTTGTATTGACATAATATATTTTACATTTAATTTCAATAATTCATTGCAATTTTTTAACATTATTTCAATAAATATATTAAATACATTAACATCAAGCATCATTACAGACACGTCGTTAAAATGATAAGAACAAAATGCAATTTTTTAATCTATACAATAGAATTTCCTTAACTATATTATAAATATCGCTATTATAATGACAAATAGAGTAAGCAATTATGAAACTGTTTGCTCACATTTAATAAATGGATACACTGTAAATAGGTACGTAAATAGATATCATGCATAAATAATTAAACACTTTGTGCATTTACATTAAAAAGTTGATGTTTTTGTTGTAACTTATGAATATTTTTCTACTGTTAGGTTTCTATATTTTCATGTTTCATGTTCATTTTTTAATAAATGCATAGTTGATGCTTTATAAAATCTGTATAAATCTTCTCAATACGTTTAGAAACATGTATTTAAATCATTTTAAAGTTACAATAATGAACATATTTAAAATCACTTTGCAGAATCTAATTATTATAATATTAACTACATTCTTATCGTTGGGTATTTCTTTTATTTACTATTCAATTAAGTATCTTTTTATCAATATCTACTAATATATTATCTATAAAATGTATATGTTAAAATCAAATTAATTTATTTAAATTTTATTTTGCAATAATTTAGTACTTAATTATTGTAATAATTTAAAATTACTTAGGAATAATTTTGTCCATATAATTAAATAATAATGTATTTTGTTATTCTTCTAAGAACAAACTACAAACAAGCAGGAGACAATTATCTAGTTATCGCAAGCAATGTCTAGTGCATTTAAAACGAGTTTGGAATGATGTCAATGTCATTCTGTTGTTCGCCTAAAAGGAAAATGTAATTAAACAGCTGATAATCCGTTTAAACTTTCCATTTTAGTGAGATTAATTAAGTTAATTGTGGTTATCTGCAACTACTGCAATGAAACAAAATAGTTATATTATTGATGTAAAATTAATGGACTGAAGCTTAAATTCATATTTTTCATTTTATTTCATTTACCAAAAAATGACAAATATAGTTAATAAATATAAATAAATAATGCAATAAATATAAATAAATAATTCAATATCAAGTGATTCAAAACTCGCTTAAAACTATGAGTCGAAACGAAAAGATACAGATCATTATTGATCAATTTTTAATTGGATAAAAATAGTTTTTATAATTATCATTATGTGAAATAGATTTGACTTCAAAACAATTGAAAGAAGTGACTATTATACTGCAAATTTTTATATACCTGTACTTTTATGTACATTTTTATATACGTGTAATTTATGAAAAATTTAAAATTGTATAAATACCCAGAATGCACACAATATGTAAATGCGTAGTACAAATTTATTACTCTTTATAACATTTGATACATAGAACAATTTTTTCGCGAATTTTTCATTTTCTCAAAAATATGCATAATTTGGATAAAAATTCATAGTTTAGTGATTATTAAACTTAATTTCTGTAATACCTCATACTTGTATGTACATAAGTATATCTCTGAATATAAAGCATTAAAGGAATATAAGTCAAAATTATCGATTATTTATAATAATATTTAAATTATATAAATATCTCATCTGATTGTACTTACAAAATAGTCTTCTTCTTTATAATATAAATATATATGATATAATCCGATTTACAGATCTAAATTGGTTTTTTTTTTCAAAAAGAAAAGAAAATATATTATAATACAAAATAATTTTTTAGGTTATATTACTTTGACTTATACTTTGTCTCAATTCGTCAAAAACACGACATACCTCAATTTTTATCACTTTCCTGCTCTTTAGACAGTCTTCATTGCAATAACTTTAAAATTTAAAATTCCTCCAGACCACGCTACTATTGGTAGCTTCTACAACAGTATACTCGAAACCAGCACCAGAACCACCCAGCTCGTATTTCCCTCCATCGAGTGGTGGTGCTAGCTTCTCAAGCGGATCCGGTAGTTATGGTCCACCGTCGCTTCCAGATCGTTATGGACCACCCCAACAACAACCTGTCGTCCACAAACACGTTTACGTTCACGTGCCACCTCCAGAAGCCCCTGAATATAAACCGCCGAAATACATTCCACCCGTGGCACCACCACAGAAACATTACAAAATCGTATTCATAAAGGCGCCGACTCCACCGACACCAACAGCACCAGCTCTACCACCATTGCCGCCTCAAGACGAAGAAAAGACTTTGATCTACGTGCTCGTGAAGAAGCCAGAAGAGGCTCCGGAAGTGGTGTTACCGACTCAAACACCAACGCAACCCAGCAAACCGGAAGTCTACTTCATCCGATACAAGACCCAGGTAATGTACACGGAATTTAATTCTTATCTGTTTTTCGTTTTTTCAATTTAATTTGCTGTCAGATTGGCAAAGTGGTAAAAGTCAAGCTTCAATGAAAAGATAAATTTACAGATTTTTTTATTAACCCCTTGCCTCATGATTTTTTTTCAAATCTTTTTGAGTCAAGCATCACTCATTGTACTCTATTTATACTTCTACTCACTTTAGATCCTGATGGTACTTAAGTATCGCTTATTTAAAAGCTTATATCTCTTCAACGTGATACTTTCGTAATATGCAAAAAGAGATATAGTGTATTAGTATATTAGATAGAACCATAGAACAATGTTATTAACATAATTTTATTCTTTTATATCGTGATGAATTGTACCAATTGATATAATTGCTTTAATATTCTAAAAGAGATATAATGTATTGAATTGAATCATGGAGCAACGTTATTAACATAATTGAATTTTGAATACTTCTTTATATCCTAATGGTACTTAAATGTATCACTTGTGTAAACACTTGTATTACTTTAATGTGACAATTCTTCATAATATTTAAAAAAATAACGTTACAAGTATAATTACAAGTATAACTAAATTCTGATTATCTTAGATTATTCCTTTATAAGTATACTAATAATACTTACACTAAACAAATCACTTTATACATAAGTATAGTTGATAAATTTTCAAACTTGATTTTCTTGAAAATGAAATTTTAAATGAAAAACATTTATTTTTTATTTTCGATTTATTTTTTCATGTAGAATCATCCTTTCCTTAATTGCATCTTTATTACTGGAACATCCTATAAAGGTGTCCTTATATCACTTGAGAAAATGAAGATTTGTTAGTTGTTAGAAAATGATAGACGAATGTTATTGCAATTCGAAGTCTGTCAATACTTACAAGTATTTTATATTTAATATATTAATTTATTATAAAATTTATTTTCTTTTTCCTTATGTTTACAATATTCCAAAAACGATCTAATGTCCAAACGATCAATATTCCAAAAACGATCTAATGTCACAAAAATTTAATAAAAGTTCAGATATAAAAAATTAAAGCAAAATGATATCACATTATGCAAGCTTTATAAATATAATTTTAAAAATGCATATTTATTATAACAACTGTTTCTTCAAATAGTCTGATCAATAGTTATATGAATATTATATTATTATGCGAATAATTATTATGAATATTAAAATAAACAATATCAAATTACATATTTTATAAACTAAATTCACATTTACTTTCATAAAGAAGATACACAGAGTTATTATGTAAAGAAATGTACGGAAAAACAGTTAACAGTACTGTTACTAACTCATACTATATTTAATTAGAATTAGTATATAACATCATGTTATTAAAAAAAATATTAAATATTACTATCAAACAGTTATTATTATTATTATTGTCAAATATTATTGAGAAAAATTAAAAATAAAACTTTAACAACGAAACAAATAAATAATTAAACTTCCCAAAATAATTAATGTTCCCAAAAATACTATAATCTTTTTTATATTCTTATGTTATAGAAGGAACAACAAAATGCAGAATACGGACCTCCACCACAATCACTCCCTTCGGATAACTATGGTGCTCCACCATCAAGCTCTGGCGGGCCTTACTAAATAATATTTATTTAAGGAACTTCTTTGTATAAAATACTCAAACCCGCGAACCTCGTGAATTATAAAGATTTTATTCGACAAGAATGCTCATTATCCATGAGATTTTGAGAAAACCAATGTGTAACTAGTGTAATTACTGCCACAGAGTTTTGTGAATTTCATTAGATACTGTCTATTTGTTTCTGCAAATAATAGCACTAAAGACACCATTTTAATATTAGTATCATGAAATAGAAATCGAGAAGAAAATTTATGCATAATACTTGTATTAATTAATACATCTATTAATTGTTCAAATTACTTTGAAAAGAATATGAAAAATTATATATAAAAAATCTTTTGTTATGTATATCAAAAAATGCAAATTAGTTTGCAATATTTTAATACAATTCACAAGAGATTATTAAATAGAAATAGAAATATGAAAGTTGGGTGATTAATGCGAGTGAGGCATCAATGCGATTGTAACAAATGTATGTATATTTTAATAAAACTATTTGTACTTTTGTAAAAAGTTTTATTTCATAATTTATTTCATTAAAAGTTTTAGTTCCCCTTCAAAAATTATAACATAAATGATTTTTTTGTCTCTTATTTGATATACTACATTGCAAAGAAGCTAAAGAAGATACAAAAATCTAATTTAATATAAATTTTATTTGAAATAGAATACAAAAAGATAACAAACAATGATATGGTTTACAATTCCCAGTATATAATTATAATTCTGACATACAAATATGTGAAAAAATGACTTCGTTTAGGAAAAATACTTTCGTAAATAAATTGCTTCAAATATAATGACAATGGAAAAATATTCTCAATACGCTTAGTATATCTATAATAAAATTGTAAACCTATAATTAATGTTATAACCTTTGTTGCAAAACTCAGTGTTGCTTTAAACAATCTATAAAAATATCTCGCAAAAGTTGTCCCGAACAATTACAACTTTTTAAAAAATTGCTTAAATAATTTATTCTATTTTCTTTGGATAAAAGTATTTACTAATTCTTTTTTCTCTTTCACTTTCACGATACATTAAACTGAGTGATAAGTTCATTTGTTCATTCATTTTCTGGTAAGATAAATATGCATAATTAAGGATCTAGAACCAATATATTTCGTCTTTTATCATTTAGATTATTTATTTATTCTATCATTGTGCAACAGAACTCAGCTTAGAGATTTCTTCAATTACATAAATTATTTACATAAGTAGAGTAGTAAATCTTCTTTTTTCATTATAAAAGGATTTAAATAATGCTCTCAGTATTTAACAGAAGTAAAGTTCAAAATAAAATAATTTCCAAATTGCAATACTAACATTATTATAGTAAGACATAACTATCTATTCACATCCTTATATTTCTTCTTCAAACAGAAATTATTCACACGCATATTGCTTTGTTTTTTTAGAAATATGGCAGAGTAAAAACTCAACATCAGAAAGACTTGACTTATTACATATTTACTGAATTATTCTTAGCAAATTTATCTTGATATGTTTAACTATATTCTTCGAAGCTCATATTATTTAATAAATATTAAGAAACATATTCCAACGTTTCGTTAACTAGTTTAACTTAACTTAAATTGATATGAGGAAGTCTGATAGGTCCAGTGGAAGAGAAACGTTTAGCAGATGTTTTTATACCCAACATATTTTTAATATCTTGATGAAACGTAGGAATATTTGTTTTAAAATGAAAATCGCAGCAATCGCTACAAATCTTACACCTCTAAATAAACGAACTTATTACTCAATCTAATATTTATCTTTGTTTAATTTACTTATAACTAAACTTATAATTTATACAATTCAATATTATGCGAGAGGAAATTAATATTAAAATGTCGTTTTTCTTTTTAGATAAAGAGGACTTTATAAATTTAATTTATCAATATGTATGTACTTCTATTCGTTTAACACTTCCATGCCTCACTATTTTCGTATAACTTTTCATTTAAACCATATACATCATATATAGTATATATAGTTACAATAAAGATAACAATAAAGATAACAAATTCAAGTTGTATCGAAAATGAGTTGGCATAGAACATTTTAGGCTCGGTGTAAACCAGTAGTTTATATTAATTTGGTGAATATGGAAGCCAATAACCAATATGATAAAAAAATGTATTTTCTTCATATGCTTACATAAAATTACATACAAGCACTCCAAAAAATCTTTGTATACACATTTAAATATTATCGACATTTTTAACTGTTATTAATTCCGTGTTAAGAAATCATACAATAAATTTTAAGGAATCATTGTAAAGGGAAAGCATCAATTTTCAAAATGGTAGTAAATTTAGTTATGAAAAAGATACTTTTTTTTATAAAGAAAAGAAGTTTGAATTTGTAAGATTTTTGAGAAAAAATATTTCTAATTTCTTAATTTCTTTTAGAATGATATAAAAATGTCTGTGAAAAAAATGAATATAATAGTTTGAAAATATGATAACTTCAAAATGAGTATAAGATTGATAGGTTTACGATTTTTTGCTAAGTAGTTATAATAATTTAAAGTGTAAATATTTTTTATAAAATATGACTTCTAAACAAAAACAGAAGAATTATCAACGTTTTAAACTGCTGTGACCTCTTGACAAAAAATTTTAGATCCTTGTTTTAAGGCGTAAAGCTTTCATTTTCAAAATTCTGTATTTTTTTCAAAGATATTTTTACGTTTCTTTTGAAGAGATTAAATCTCTCTTTTGAGATTAAATAAAGAAACTTTTTCTCTCAAAAATTTTGCAAATTCAAATGCCTTTATAGACACAACATAATTTTTTTTATAACTAACTTCACTACAACCTTGAAGATTGAAGTCTACCCTTTACAAAGATTGCTTAAAATTTATTGTACAATTTTTTTACGGAATTAATAGGAATTTAAAATATCGAGCATTTTTAATCGTGTGTATCGAAACTTTCCAATGTGATTGTATATTAATTTTCTAAAAAAACGAAATGTACTAAGTATTGCTCGTCTGAATTAAGTTATGTAAAACAATTTACTACCCTTGAGCGATATTTTATTCGGAATACATGCGCAAATTTTAATTTCATACAGATCTTCATAAAATGCGTGGCAAATTTATAATAAAATACTCATTTACACCAAGCCGTATCTAAGTGCCAGATAATGCGATCATTCTCTCGCTTTAATTTCGAAAATACTTAATTACATTTCAATATTGAAATACTCATAAATTAACTCTTTTGATCTCACAAGTTAATTCTCGTATACATATATTTGATCAACTTTGGCACTCAAAGGGTTAAAAACATATTTAATAATATACAGATACAGTAATAATGCATATTAATCATGTAAAATCTACAACATATTCAATTCTAATTATAATTTAAACAAAAATGAAAAATTCATTTTAATAACATATAATTTTTAAATTAATTAAACATCAGTTTAATTAATCGATATAATTGGTATCATAACTTTCTATTTCAATGTTTAAATTCCCCATATTTACGAAAAATAATATTTATGAAAATCTTTACTGCTTACACTATGATTAAAAGTAATATTGAGCACAATTTTATCAATTAAAAAAAAACACATTTTCTTCAAATGCACTTTTAAGTATTTTGTACGTATTAAAAATCTTATAAAAACAGTATGTTATAGTTCAAAAATGAATTCCATCTTTTAATAAAAAAAAGTGATATTTTCCTTATATTTAATGTAATATCACATAAGATCAAACTGAGGTTACATCACTTGTATTTTTAAGTAATATTAAGTATCTGTTTCATTTATTAATATCAAATATATTACAAATACTTTCTAAAAGTAAAATATTTCCTCAAATATCTAAAATAAACATGTAGACATTCATTGCTTCGTTTAAACCTTATTATTACATTCTCAAATGTATTAAGTTTTTGTTAATTAATGATTGAGATTTGCTCTTCTTTTCAAAAAAAAAAAAAAAAAAAAAAAAAAAAAAAAAAAAAAAAAAAAAAAAAAAAAAAAAAAAAAAAAAAAAAAAAAAAAAGAAAATTCAACAAGTATAAACAATTTTTTATTTCTAAAAGAAAATTTTAATATAAATTTTCTTTCATTTTTACGAAAATTGCAATCCTCTGTAACATTCATACAAAATTTATTGTATATTTTACTATAGTAATTAGCGCTCTTCAAAAATAGTTTGTAAATATTCTTGTACTTTAACAAGTTATGTGCGATTGAAGACAAAGTATTTTTTATCATTCCTTCCCATTTCCCATTTCCCATTTCCCATTCCCGTTTCCCATTTTTTCCCCCATTTTTTTTTAATATCATTAATAAAACAATAAAACATGTTCAGAAATTTTGTTATATTACTACTCAAGCTTCTTGGGACGTTTTTTTAAAAAAAATTTCTTGATGAGTACAGAAATAAAAGGATAGGTCAAATATATTATATGACCACAATAATAAACGGAAGAATAAACATGATTATAACGAGGGTAAGACAAAAATATAAAACAAATGAGACTGTAACCCATAAAAACAAATGTGTGCATCATCATCAGAATCCGTGTAAGTATTTGAAGTGCTGGATGACTTTTTAACAAGCTTTGTAATTTCTGCTGCTTCGTCAATATTTGAGTCAACTAAAAAAATTAATAAAAAATTTCATTCACCGTAATAGCAAATGATTCATTAATTACTTCAATAACAGTTTCATTAATTGAATAATGACTTACTTAACATAGTTTATCTTACTAATTTAATAAATTACATTTTAAGATAATAACATTAAAAATTAATTCTACCAAAAATAAACATAATTTGTATTTATAATTACATTTAGAATAATGAATTTATGAGTTATGAAATTTTTAAATAAGTCATTAAACAATCTTTTGTTTGATCATCATTTAAATAAATAACCAATTGTTTCATCATTGCATAAAACAATTGACATATAAAAGATATCAAACTTACATCTTTCTCAGCGAACATGATCATAAATTCAAGGAAGAAGCATAAATAATATCCTGAATGAAATCCATGCCATACTGCAAGGAAAACCAGAGTGAAAAACTGGCTATATATTTTTGAACCCAAAAATTTTAACCTCTTGTAAATATATTCCGCGCACCAAGTATTGGTATTTATATTGAATGACAAAATGTAATCATTAAAATGACTTGCTGTTTCAAATTTCAACAACTTTACATTTTCACAACCGTTCCACAACGGACGACCATCCTTATTCTTTCCATTATATGTTAAACCAAAAGTTGTACAAACCTGAAATAAAAATTGTTATATATTTTGTGATACAGAAACAAACGATAATAAGTATAATAATAAACATTGTTTAATTATAAATTATTTATTGATTGCAATATATATATTTATAAGTAAATAATTTTATATTATTTTATAAAATTTAAAAAAATAACTTAAAAAAATTATTAAGATAAAGACAGATTAGTAATTTATCAATAAAATAATTTATTTATTTACTTATATATATGTATGCTTCGCTTACCCCTTCAGCTAATAACCAGCAACAAATGTATTTGTAAAGATTGACGTGGCCCCAAAAGCCAATTATGAAAAGACGTTTGAAAAATGTCTGTTCCTGGAATTCTGCACTCAATAGATATTGATTGGGAATGTATGAAGTCCCTAATTGGTAGCATATCAAGTATATGAATCCGAGGAACATTCGAGAAATACCAGGAATAATGCAATCATGAAGTTCAATTTCTTCCTTCACGGAATTCTAAAAATACGAAAAATTAATTACTTCTATAACTTGTATAACTTGATATTCTATAACTAAATTTTGGATTGATATTTTATAAAACATGCCAAGAGATTACCTCAACATATTGTTATATTATCTCTAGTTATTAACACACATAACAAAAATATAAAATAACAACGGATTGATCTTTTTTTCAATAGAATATGAGAACAACTTGACATTTAATTTTATTTTATTTCAAAACGTTACCTATATCTATGAGTACGAAGTTAACATCAATGAGAAACCAACTCTATTGCATTTTCTTATTGATTTCGTTTTAGCATTCGAAATGTATTAGAAATTCTTTGTATTAACGTTAAAACAACTAAATTTGTTAATATGATTGATTTTAGATTTTTCTTTTCTTATAATTGTTTAAAAGATACAAGTATTTTTATCAAAATTAACAATGCTTTCTGTTGGATAAAAACATGATTGTATAGATCTATTTATTTTAATTATAATCATTTATATGTAGAATATTTTGATATGTAGACGTTAATTTTTAATACGAATTAACTATTGGTCCGGTAAACTTTTTTCTTTTTTATAATTTTTAACAGAATATTTAATATTTTGATAATGATAATACAATAAAAATAATTTTCAATTAACAGAATAATTTTTTAAACATTTATTTATTTACAAACCTATGTTTGTATAATGTACTTTTACTAATAGAATACGTTGGCATATTGGTCAGAAGATCTGAGAGGTTCTATACTTAGTGTCCCAGTTTTTTTCAAACAAACATTGTCATTTTATTTTATAGATCAAAATAAGAAAAAAAATATATCATTGAAAGTATGATTAAAAGTATGATATCAAATGTAATATTTACATCTAATAATAACCAGAAGGTATCATAAAACTTTGATACATAATAATTTCATGTTCACTATGCCTCTCAATACAAAATTGAATTTACTTTTTGAATCATTACTTTTGATCGTTTTGATTTTGTTTTAATTCGCACATTAACTCTTTCGCAAGAGAGATATCACTACAATTTTGTTGGTTGGTGCAATATTACTGCTCATTTCATCTATTTCTTGTCATAATTGAGACTGTTTTTATGCATTTATGGAAAATTTGCATTTATGTAAAAATGCACGTAATACACAAAAATCTATAAAATACTCAATACTCATCTATAAAATACTCTGTCTTCTATCAAAGTATAATTTTCTTTGTAACATTTAATAGATGAAATAATTCCCCATCTATCTCTCTAGATTCTATTTCTTTACTTATTTTTCTAAGAATGTGAAATTCTACAAATCATCCGCATAATCATGATTTCATCTTTCATCTTTTATCAGTCATAACTCTTTAATGACATATGTTTATATGACATTTATATATAGAAAAGATTGACAACGTTTGGTCGGAAAGAACTAGGACCTCTTGTACATTGAATAAAACATTCTTATAACGCTTTTTATTATTTAATTAATTAATATTTTAATATGACTTACAGAATCCTTGTCGATAATCGTGTATCGGCCATGTACATAGTCCAAGTATCTTTTCATACTAAATTGTGGCCCAACGAGAAACGATCCTGGGAAATATGTAAATGCTGCAATTTCTAAAAACGTAGGTTGTTCTTTCAAGGCCACTTGTTTCTGCGATGCAGACAACTTTTCCTGAAACGGTAATATGATTATTTAAACTTTTTGGCCCCAAAAAGAGATTCCATTTTTTTTAACGATTGTATTTAACTTAAATTTTAGCTTTTGGTTAGTTTTAATGTACTAGTTATTGTTCTTATACATACTTCGGATTTTTGACCGTCTAGTAAATTGAATGAGAGACCAATTAATCGCAGAGCTAATACACACTGTGGCATAGTCCACTTTATATCATAGTCATCTGTACTTGTCATATAATATCCTGTCAACGACAAAAACAAATATTATTTTTCAATGTGTACTAAATTATTATTTAACCACAAGAGGTGTTCTGTAATATGTAAAAATCATTTTAGAGACGAATTTAGAAGATAAAAAAGGTTTAACGTAAATGTGTTTTATTTATCCTTTTTCAAGTTATACATTTTTAATTTAATCCATTGTATTTTATCCTGATGGTTGAATAATTTTTGAATGAACAATATATACAAAGTATCAAAAAATAGAAATCCAATACTACTTTTAGATATTTTACTATGCTATATTATTATTTTAGTAGGATTTCAGTAAGTATTTATTAAAAAATGTCTGATCAACATACATAGATGCTAAAATCAACTTTTATTATTTATTAACATTCGGTACGATATGAATGAATTACTTCGCAATATACTGAATGTCAATGAAAGCAAAATAGCATTGTTCCAAATTGAAATAGTTTTAGAATTGGTACGGAATTTGTAAGATGCAGAACAGCTCTGAATTTTACGATATCAATCGACATTGTGTTACTGCGATAATTTGCATTCGTTGATATGTAAAGAAGAATTAGGAGTAATTTAAGATTATAGATCATTCGTTCTAAAATGTGAAGTGCAAATATGTGCTCAGAAAAAATATTCGAAATAAATATATTCCGTCTTCTAAACTATTTAAAAAAACATTTGTGTGAATTTGTATAAATTATTTCACATTATAAGTTGCTAACAATCGCGATTTGATGCTATCACTGATAAAGAAAAACGTGTTTTCCAAGTTGATTTTTGAACAAATGAATAAATTATTAAGATCCTATTAATGGATTCCTACTTACAAGATTATTTGAATTTCATTATCGAAAACGCTTATTAATATTATATAATATTAAGCGTTTTTAAAATGACAAGTAAGGTTCCCAACAAATAACTAAAAAAAAATGAAGCACTCAATAATAAAACATTTGCAGGTTTTAGTTCTTATGCAGATATAGTTTGTTAAAAACTTGTTATAACTTGAAAATAAAATAAATAGAATAATAATATGTTTATATGAAGTATTTTTTATGTATATGTAATCTCTAAATTCCACATATTACAGAACATCTTGCGTTCAGTAAATCTCTTCTCAACGTATATAAAACATAAATTCCGCGTTAAAATGTAAATGAGATTCATAGTACAAAAATTAAACTTACGTAGTCTTTTCTATCGTTCAAAAATTAATATGTATAAAATTATAATTTGAAACGAATTGAAAAAATGAAATACA
Organism: Tetragonisca angustula; assembly: GCA_036937485.2. Classification (NCBI taxonomy): domain Eukaryota; kingdom Metazoa; phylum Arthropoda; class Insecta; order Hymenoptera; family Apidae; genus Tetragonisca; species Tetragonisca angustula. The sequence continues at coordinate 334,573 of JAWNGG020000089.1, read as the reverse complement.
TTTGCATCCAAATTAAGTCAAACTTGTAGCACCAAACAGGAGATAAATATATCTTTATCCTTATTTACGTAACCAATACGTTTAATTCTTTATATACAGTTAACTATGTTTATATCAAGATAACTATGACATTTTTATTAAATTTTTGTATCAATATATATAATTTTTGACATATTGTAAACATAAAGAGAAGGGAAATTTTTTAAATTTCATGTATACAATAGAGTTTTTCTTAATTCTTTGACTGCTAAAGTTGTTTGCTTATCAAATGTTCAAAGAGATTAACATATTATAATATAATGAATAAATATATCAAAAAGTATATGTTTTGAGATAAATTTTTAATTTGTTATGTATCTTTCGTTTAGTATTAAACTTTTAGACTTTTGATTAATTAGACTTTTCAAATTTTTTTACAAATTACATTACAAGTAGAATATCTGTTAGTAATAGATGAGTTTCTAGTTATTAATAAACATTTTCTAATAATATAATATTTAAATATTAAGATATTTGAAAAATAGAGATTCACATAAGAGAGACTCTACTGTATTATGTTTAAAATGATAAAATAATAAGACATAGTACTATACAAAACAAGAACTTTAAAACAGACTTTCCAACCAGAGGAGAATTTTATGATTGGAGGGGAATCTCGACTTTACTGTACATTACATTTATTACTAGTCAATCGAGAAATTTGCATATTTACAGAGAAGAAACAGTAATCGCAAGTTTCTCATTAATTATAATCTTCATTAGAATTAAATATATTTAAATAAGTTATTTAAGTATAAAATACTATTGAATTTTTATTTAATAAAATAAATTTATATAAAATATCCTAAAATAGAAGATTTTTTTGATTTGTTATTTGAAATACAAAAATCTCTATATCCTGACATATGATAACAAAAATGCGTAGGATAAAAAAGATTAGGAAGTATTGATTTAAACATTCCCATATTCTCTTCCAACGATTCATTAATATTCAATTTACATATTTTTTTGAGTATTGAATACATCATAAGAAATTGTGTATAATTATATACTTTTGCATCTGCCAAATTTACTGTCATATACTATGTATAGAGTACATAAATAATTTTGCAGTCACAAGAATTTTACTATGCACCATTTCATGTGAAACGGTAACATGTACCGTAAAGTAATAATTATCTATACACGTTAAATTTTACGATCATATATTGATTTGTGATTTATATAAATTGTATTAGTTCTACGTAACCAATACAGTAACTATTGAATATATGTGAAATTATCATTCTATTAATTATTTATTATATTAACACGTTTACTGCGAATTTGATTTCAACTGACTTTTTATTCAAACAGATTATATTATATTAAATCAAAATGAACAATGAAATATTAGGTTGTTGCATATATTACACACGATCGTATTTCGAAAGAAACTTGTAATACTTATAATTCCGTCAAATACGATATTCATTAATCGAAATACGTTCTTCTTAATTCAATACATTTCGTCCAAATATTAGTACTTTTTATATGCCTTTCTTTTAAAAAAATCAATATTTCTTAACGCGAGAAATTTTTCAAAGATAAAAATTTTTCATTCATCTTCGCTTTGTTTTCACTTTTTTTTTTTTTTTTTTAGGAGAAAACGAAGGGCTCAGAAACTAATCAGTGTAAGTCATTTTTCATTAAATAACTGGCAACTATGCAAATATTTCCTATCAAAGTCTTCAGTTAATGGAAGAGTTTAGTCATTATAATATAATCATTGTGTTATAATTAGACTGCGGATTTTGTGCATTTATAGAAAACTTTAAAGTGAAAAATTACACAGAATGTGAAAAAATATATAAAACAGTTGAAGTATAATGTTTTCATATTTGGTACGTAAATCAAGTTTCTACTGAAATTATATTTTTCCATTTATATCCTCAAAAATGTAAATTTGCATGAATATTCGCAGTTTCATAAACTAAACTGTCCCATTGGCTATCAATTTTGACGCTGAAACAGCATAATTGTACAGTATGAGTTATTTTTAATGAAAAATTTCTAAGTCTTCCAAATGATCTAGATGTTTGAAAAAATAATAGAAAAGAAATAATTGGAGGAAGATCCGGAGTATATTATACGTATTTTAAAAAGTTTTTAGTCAAGCATTATCATTCAAGCAACTTTTGGACGATTACACGGTTCATTTTAAATGGATATACAGAATGAATCATTTAACTGTTCCATTTAAAAGGACACTTGATTAGTTTCTTCGAAGGCATCCAAAAAATGAAATTTATCGCGAGTCATCTACGACTATAACATCTCAAGACATAAAGAATCACATTGTTAGAATATGTTATAACATGAACAGAAACAGAAACAGAATGTGTATCATTCGCTCTCATTAATTGCTAATGCAGTTGTATTTAATGTATTGAACAGCATTTTGAATAGTTTAAATTAAAAATTCCCAATATTTATTAATTTTTAATTCTGTATATTGTATAAATACAAAGCTCAGGTTTACCTTCATATCTCAAAAAAGCGAAATGTCAAAAGACTGATTATTACATTGTACGCTTCGCTTGATATCAAACATTTCATTTAAAATATTCTTTGTTTTTTTTTTGAAACAAATAATTTACAAAAAAATTTTGATGATAGTTAAATGACTTATCTTGTATGATCTGAACAAATTTGAGACATTTGGTCAAATTTTTGGTTCAAGTATTTTATTCATATTGCAACATAGTTTGCTTGCAAAATGTTTCAATTTAAATTAAATTTTTTAAATTTGTAATATGTAAAATATTCAAGTTTCGTTTCATTTTATTATTTTCGTTGTTTGATGAAAACCATCTTATATTTGAACAAATAAGAAAAAACTTTGACTTAAATTTATATGCTACAAGCATTGATACTAATTCGTGAATACGTTTATGTACTAAAGTGACTAGCAAAGTATAATGTCTTTATGTGCAACAACTCAATATTGATTAATGAATTAATTATAATATATTATTTTACATAATTAATTAATTATACAAGATGACTCATTTAAATCAACCTATTTAAATATCTAAACATGATATGGAAAAATGTGTTAAAGAGAAAAATGATTTCAGGAGATACATTCTCTGGTGTAAGTAAATACATATAATACATACGTACATGTGAAGATTAACTTTATTTTCTTAAATGAAAGTATATATTTTTTAACGCGTCAAACGATGTAGCTCGACATTCTTTATAAAAAAGTATTAATTCATATGTGTATCTTAACATTTTTTCATAATTTCGAAGATATTCGAGTGAACCGATTGAATATAATGTATATTATTATATTCCATAAAATGTCAGTCATCAATGATCGAAATCACATAAAACATATTAAATTATTTGCTATTTTCATTAAAAAATTAATGATAATTTCAAAATATTAAAAATAAACATAAATATAATTAATAATAAGAAAATATTCAATAATATTTAAAAGTAATAGTTCGCATGATTTCAAAAAAGTTTGCAAACATTGAAATTTCTTCAATAAAAATAATTATATACAACGTGTTAAGCATTTTCTGCTACAAAATTCGTAAGTTTCTTCGCATGCTGTTATTTCCTTATCAATTTAGATATTTTTTTATAAATCGTACGAACCATTACACAATAATAAGTGATAATGTACTGTAATTCCTTCATACCACATAGAAGATAAGCCATATTGAAGATGAAAATAATAATAACAGACAGGGATGAACCACCAAGACGTTTTAAGACCCGATAAGTGACGTAAACTGTCGCTGCTGAATGAAGTATATTAAGTCCTGTGAAAATATTTTTGTATGAAAATTGGATTTATCGAATAGTTAATCAATTTATATATTTTCATCGTTAAGCGAATGAAAAATTATTTTGACATATTTATTAGAGCTCTTACTATTTTTGAATATCTAAATATTTGAATATTCACAAAATATATATATGTGATATATAGTGGAATTCCATTTATATGTTTTTCATTTATTTAAACTAAGATAATTAAATGAATTTTTTTATCTTATTAAATTAATTGAATGCACTTATCTATCAATTATATAAATTATTCAAGTTCATATAAGCAGAGTTCTACTGTATACAATTGAAATTAGACTTGAGTATCGAGGTATCCAGATTTAGACATGAATAATCAAATATTTTCCTATGTATCTATAAGTATCTACAAGATACCTATAAAGAATCTGTACACACTTAAATTAAACACACAATGAAATAATAATTAGAGAATTGTATATGATAATAAATAAATATGTTATGTTTTAAATGTACATATATTTTCTCATGCAATGGATAGTTAATGATGATCAATCATAGTCGTCAAATCACTAGCTAAGTATTAAGAAGATTACTCTAATATATAGTAATATTTATATATGTTTTACATATACATTTATACATTATAATATTATAATAATAATACTATAACATAGTTGATTATAGTAATATTGCACGAAAATAAATAATTACCAAGCAAAATGTGATATTTAATATTTATAATTCCATATTTTTCAGTTGATAATTCAGTACCATTTTTGAATAAACATTTCACTAGATACATTTATTTGTGACTAAAACATTTAAATATACATTTCTATTTAACAACTGAAGAGGATGAAATAAAATGAACAATGGTAAATTCTTATTTTCAACAACATAATGTACTTATCTGCAATCTCCTATTTATTATGATCAGATGATAAAATACTTCAACTTCAATGAAGATCATTTTTCAAAAGAAAATGATATAACTGTACAACTTGATAATAGTGAAATTAATAAACAAACGTATTTTAACATTATTTACATCAAAAACACTAGCAAAAATGATATAGCTAACTCTAGTATCTTTATCAAATAAATGACTTCTGGATTTTATGACAGTAATTAAATTACAAAAAAAAGAATTAATAAAATCGAAGATATAAGGTGGATTTAATACCGTCTTTTTGAGTGCAGACTACTAATCCACACGTGTCTTGATGTCAATTTGATACACTTTTGTCATAAAATGTCATATTATACATATAATATATATTTTCAATATTTTCTAACATATAATTCTATTCTATAACATATCTAATATATAATGTATATTTTCGAGATTTTTAATAACAAAATATGATGTCAAAGTTGCAAATAATATTCAAATCTTTTGATAGGTAGTAGTGTTGCCTTCTAATTATTATTATTATACCACAATTATGCATTCAAAGCACCACTTCTGCATATAAATACTTATAATTTAATTGTAACATAATTGCAAGTGCAGTTTAAAATAAATGATTATAAATAATTAGATAAAACTAAAGAAAATAAGATCATAATATAAAAATGATTTATACGTGGCTTATACCTGGATTACAGTAGAATTTGTGAATCTTACACACAGTTAAATTTCAACCTATTTTTGTCAATAAAAAAATTTATAAACTATTTAGTTTTTCATTGTATATATTAATTTTTAGCTATTATATCAATTTGATACCAAATGACAAATTAAGTTGGAAAAATGAGTTAAACATCTCGATTTTAAAACTTATATTTAACTGTTACGATTACATTTAACAAATAAAAATTGTATATATCCATGAGTCACCTCTGAAATATTTTCAAAACGATTAATTGTATCAAAAAATGTTTTCATATATACAAGGTGGGTCACCACATATTGCCATCTAGATTTATGTCATTATTATTACGCGTAGCGAAAAATGTTTGAGATGAAATTGAATGGTTTCGAGAGTGGCACATTTTGATAATACTAGTTTTCTTGTAAATGGACGTGTAGAGGACATATGAAGGTCATTAACGTTTTTTTAAATCGAATCATATATTTTTTATTCCATCAAAATCTATGCGTGAAAGATAAAGACAGTATAAATATAAAAATATTATCTTTCTTCTTCTATGTCTTTCATACGATAATTTTACAAAATTAAAATTAAAATATCTCCTAAACTATAATTTTTTAACATAAATAGGTTAATTCTTTCGTAAAGAATATCAAGGTGCATCAACTGATGCAATAAAAAATACATGATTCCATTTAAAAAAATGTTAATGACCTTCACATGTCCTCTACCTACAAGAAAACTAGTATCATCAAAATGTACTTCTCTCGAAACCATTCAACTTCATCTGAAACATTTTTCGCTACGCGTAATAATAATGACGTAAATCTAGATGGCAATATGTGGTGACCCACCCTGTATATATGTAATATTGACTTTTCAAATATGTATGCATTGAACAAGACATCGAAAGTATGTGTTGTTTACATAATATTGAGCATGACTTAATATAAAAATGACTTAATATAAAAAGAAATTGAAGAAGTTTGTATTAAAAACAATAAAATAATGAGTCATTTTGGGCATTTTTCTTTGACTACGAGTATATTTGAAAAAATCTATTAAATCTTCCATGATTTACATGTAGTTAATACAAAATTGTCCAACTTAACGATGTGGATAATATTGAACTCATCAAAAGATCATTTTTGTCGTTAGAAAACATAAATAAATTTGTTTTCTCTACACCAAGTTAGAAAATTATTATCTTATAATAACTGTAAATAAAATATTAACCTTTTAAGCATTATTTCGCCACTGGTATTTATTCCAATTATATCCGTCGTTTTACTATTAATTGACAATTGCCTTTGCAATCTATAATAATTTTATAAGTGCAGACCAGCAGAATTGAATATATTCATTCAAACCAAAGGAGATGAAAATTTCTTCGGAACAATAAAAATAGATGAACCCTTCTGGAATTTCATTTCGAATAATAACTCAAAAATATTTTATTGCTTTTTTTATTACAGAGGTTGATATATATAAAATAATTGATTTGTATAATGCTAGAAAATAAAATTTGTTTGTTATACCTAAATTGTATATTAGTAAGTACATACATACATATAAACCACAAAAGAATAATGCTATTATAATACAACTACAATAGCCGGTATGAATACGCAGTGTAAATAAAAAATTCGTTCAAATAAAATTGTTTCATTCGCAGAGATCGTATATATATCTTATTTTAATTATTTCAGTCAAACGAAATACTTCAATTACATATAGCTTCATTAATATTTGAGTTGTCACGATAAAACTTCCAATAGCAATTACTGGATATGTAGATACTAAAATTTTAATTTTGATTCGAATTTTGATTAGTAATTTAAATACATACTTGAACAGTAAGAGCTCCTACGTCGGTCAAAATTTAAATAGATTTTTTAAATTCATTTACCATTTAATTATCATTAATTAATTTAACATATTTGAATAAATTATAAAGTAAAAAAGACAATCACGCAAAATTTCAAGTCATTTCCTCGAATCATTTAAATATCACTTTGTGAAGAATAATTACCATAATTCCATAAGCAAATCAAAACGCCACAGGTTGCGAAAAATATATGTTGACAAACTGGACATTTTCCGTTTAAAGTATATCTGTGAAGAAGAGCGATCGGTAATCCTGAAAATTCAGTTATAATTGTATTATTCTTGAGTTTCATTAAGTTTAAAAATATTTCATTTTACATACATTTTGCAAGTAAATATTTACTTTTAACTGTTGATATTAAGTATACATAATATGTATATACATGAGACACTCTCTTATTCGACACTGGTTTGACTTGTTAATATTAATGCTTTATTGTACAAACAGATTATAATTTTTCTCTAACAATAATGGAGTTTAATACAAAACAATCAACCAGTCATTGAATTTTTCGATGTAACAACAAGGCAACCAATTGACGTCAATTACATCAAAAACTACAGTGGGTCAAAAAAGTATTGGCATAAAAAATTATTAGTTTTCTGTCTTATGAAAACAAGTAATATATTGGAAAAATCTGTTTCGATAAATAGTTAACAAAATTAAAAGTATGCACAGTAGCAATTTTCAATGAGTTACAATAGTAATAAAATTCAAGAATAAAAAAAATATTATAAAAATTACAAAATATTCTTTTGTAAATACTGGAATGTTATCGAATGATATCGCGCCAACATGAGAAAAAAACGCTTATCTTAAAATATTCTATTCAAATAGATGGTGGAACTGTAGAATTACAAAAACTCATATGTCAATTTTTGATTCTCGAATTTTTATATTATTTATATAATTATATATTATTATTGTATAATTCATTATTGGAAATTGCTGTTGTACATATTGCTCTTGTAAAACTATTTATGAAAACTATTTATGGAAACAGATTTTGTTAATGTATCATTTGTTTTCACAAAAATAGAACAAAAAATGTCCCAATAATAAATAATATTAAATTATATAATAAATTCTTTGATCTACTATATGTTTACAATGCAAACATTCTTCACGTGTTTATATCTATAGAGATATTTATTTTAAACATTATTCACTAAATTTATTCATCTATATATAAATGGTACTATTCAATTAATCAGTTATTCGTTTATCTGACTGGTTCTAATTGGCCGGTTAAGAGAGTGTCTACTAGTTCATTCATCAATTTTTAAATTAATCATATTAATAACATTCGCATATGTTGTTTAATTATAATCATATACAGTTCTAAACAATAATAATAATAATAAGATATATCAAATATTTGAAATTTAAATAACATACGAATAATCGTGATAAGGATTACATGTTATTATTATTAATATTTTTACTTAAGGTAATTGCGTAAATATAAAACAAAGAAAATAATTCATTCAATTTCAAAAACATTAAACTTGATATTACAAACATAGCATTTAGTTTGCAATTTTTTCATGAATTATTCATGTTAAATAATACAAATAAAAATAGATACAGAAAAAAAGTAAATAATAAAAAAAACATAATAATAGGATAAGAAATAGAATTACTAATAAAGTAAGTAATTAAATATTTTTATTCTTACAAATAATATATTAATATATTTATTATTAATATATTTTAACAGGTATTATTGGCATTAATTTTGTTAATTTACGAAAATAAATACGATGCACGCATGGTGAACTACATAACCTTCAAAACACTCTGAAACTATGAAAACATTTTGGATTCTAAAGTTAAAAATTAAAATCTAAAAAAGATATATATATAAGAAATCATAATACGTAACGAGTAAATTAAAATGTAAACCAATTATGCAATCAGTGATGTAATAAAATTAAATGAATTTATATCAAACAACGTACGTATATATACGCGTATGTAAAAATTTATTAATTTTAAATACTATAGATGAAAACCATAAAAGAGGACAACGTTGTTTTAAAAACATCAATTACCAAGTAATATGGAGATAAGAAGACGAAGCGCAGCTTCAGATGCATTTAAACTTTCCGAGATATTTAACAATATACTATTCGACATTGTTGGTTCTTTTAAAATAGTCTTTTATTTTGTTACGTTAACTTCTTAAATTAGTTCCATATTATTATTAAATTCGTTTCTATCAATGATACTTCAGGACAAAATTTGATTTACATTCTGTAATGATAACATCATCTATCACTTGTAAGGTTAGCGAAGATCGATACTAAAGCCACGAAAAGTAACAATGGAAACTGCACAACTGCACAATAATGTTAAAGCGTTCTGAAAGCCATTAAATTAAGCTAAGTAAAAAGTAAGATCCAAAAAAAGAGTATAAAGAAAAAAATTACATGTTATGCAGATAATTGAAACAGTACAAAATGATTGTTCAATTTAGTACAAAAAAATTAAGAAAATTATTAGAACAAAATGTTGATACGTTTCAGAACGCTTCATATTGTAATTTCATATTGTACAATTACTTTATTTATTTAATAATTGCAAGAATGTACTTTTTTATTTCTATTTCTTTATGTTGAATTTTATTTAAAATACTAATTAATGATATTGTAAATAATTACACATAACAATACATTAGAATCAAGTTAAAAATTTCTTTTTAATGCAATTGTCCAATAAATCGTTAAAAACGTGCTGTTCAAAAACTAGACCAAAAACTTAGAAATTAAAGGATTAAAGGAAAGAAATTTTAAAATTAATATTGTTTAAAATTATAGTAATTCAGGTATTCAAACTCATACAAATTGTTTATACAGCATAACGGTTGTCACAATTTTTCAGAATACAAGATTTTTTTCAGAGTACAAGAGATATCAAAAATGTTTTTTCAATAAAAAAGCTTGGATCACTTTTATTTTTTTAAGTACTATTACCTAATTGTTTGTATCAGATATATGAATGCTATTAAAATAAATTCAATAATATTAAATTATTCTTTCTAATAATTTCTATTAGTTTGGAATTTCATTCTGAAATGTTACAAGGGTATTTTATTGATGCTGAAGTTAAATACGAACATGCAAACTAATCTCGATAATATATATAACTAATATAATTAATAACTCAAAGACAAATCACTCTTGTTTGAGTAAATATACATACATTGCGTGTGCGTACCCAGGAACAATATCAATTATTGGACAGATTACAGATAAAAATTCGGCATTATCATTATGTATGGTTGGCAATATTGTCTTTGAACTAACTAGTGAGAAGGTCATACTTTGTAATTGAATATAAAGAGTAAATACTCTTCTCATACACTTCATTTCTTGTTTACAATACGTAAATACGTAACGCCCAATAAATGTTCGAATAGCATATCATCTTCCACACATAGAAGTTCTATTCTATTGAATTTCAATGTGTAGAAGCAAATAAACTTTAGGATATCACAACTCTACTTCATTTTCAATTGTAATAATTAATGTTTTTATATATTCAAAATACTTATTACAATATGGACAAGAAATTTTATGTCCAGCAACAAAGTATTATTGAATTATATACATGTTACACATTGATAAACAACTTTATTACATTTCAGACTGATATTTTAAACAAATAATTTGAAAACCAACTAAATTTGATGTTACTTGTTTTATTTAAAAATTTATTTTGCAATTTATTATTAGTTCAGTAATTAACTTTTATTTAAAATGAATGTTTTGTCAAGCAATTACAAGTCTAACAAATCGTTATGATACTTACATATTTATATAATAAATATAATAAATTAAGTTCTGAAGAGGAAAGAAAAATAACATCTCATCAATATATCATGATAATAAATAATTCTTTAATAATTTAACTCATGTCACACTATACATTGTCATAATCGCAATATAAAACATATCATAGGATTCGTTGAGTGGCAGTTTCCAACAACAAACATATTCCCGTCGAACCAACTTCTAGCATTAGGAAAATCGAAATTAACTAACCCTTCGCAATCTCGCTACATATTAACGCAAACATCATATGATAGTAGCTACCACTTCATCGTCAATAAAAACTAAATGGACATACAGAACATCTTAAATTTATGTATAGGTAACTATAAATTAATTTTACATTGTTATCAACAATTTATGATACAAATATAATTGGCAATTAGCACAAAAAGTGGTTTTTTTTATATGAAGCTTTTTTTTGAAATGATCTACGAAGGGTAAATACATCGACAATTTAAAATCATATCTCTAATATAGAGACAATGAAAAAAATTCTTATATTAATTTATACGGGGTGATAGACTACTAGTTGTACGGAAAAATGCAGCATCATGACTATGAAGTTTCAAGTGATGCAATTCGTTCCAATAATTTTATCTAAAGAGGCACAGTTTGGAGACACCCTGTATAATATTTTTTTATTAGAAAAATTGTTTACCTCGAAAATGTCGCCGATTTTTACTTAGAAAAATATATCCAACCTGATTTTGCGTAACAATCGACATTTATATCGTATTCGTTATTATTCGTACATATACAAAGATTCTTTTACATACATACATACATACACACACATGCGAGGGCACGCACCACATATATTTAGAGAAACTCGGTAATAAACGAAAATTAAATTAATTTAATGTTTGATTCTTTTGCCAAGTTCAACTCTTCGTTTCAAATATTATTTTATATAAAATAGATATATAATTTTTATTTGGAAAATTGGAAATAATGTTACTTTTATTACTTTTAATTGCACTTTGCACATTATATACGGTTATAATATATAATATATATAATATAAATGTAGGTAAGTTATAATATAACATATTTTCTTAAAGTTTTTAATCATTGTAATACTTTTTTTTAAATAAACAAGTATTTTAATAAAAAATTCAAGTTTATTGTATCTATTAATAAAGTGCTTTAAACTTTCGATATTATTGTTCTTGAAAAACGAAGAGTTAAATCGACACTTTAAAGTCTAATACTGCCTTCTGATTTCTTCATTGAATCTGATTTAATATCATTCTTGCTATTCTTAATCAGTTTGAAACAATGATTTTCAGGTTTCCAAAAGTCTAAAAACTTACAATATTAAAAAACGCTGTCAATCATTGTTCAAAAAATATCAAAACCGACCGAGTTCTATATAAAATTTATACATTAATTTTGAATAAATATATCATACATTGATACAATTTTTACCATTATTTAATTACGTAATTCGCTATTATCTTATTATGTTATAATAAAATTTGATCCATGTTTATAATTATGTCTTTCTTCACAATCTTATCAAAACTTATAATCAGACAGGATTTCAGATCCAAGAACTTAGAAACAAATATAATTTTATTCGATTATTTATGAAAAGAAATTTGATTGGTCCGAGCAGGGTATGTAAATGGTACCCTGTCTTCCAAGAAAATTTCAAATAAGAAAAAACTCGGTCGTATAATCAATCTTATAATATTATGCTCTTTACTGACTATGAACAAAATTATACACTTTCGCTTAATTTTCAAATTTGTTAATTACTTTAATAATTACTCTTTTAATAAAATATAAGGAGCTATTTTTAATTGTTTAATTTACGAAAGTGTAACTTTCAATGTCTCACTAGCTGAACTATATTTCATATATTTTATTCATATATTTAATATATTTCATTACTTCACAAATTCTGGTATAAATCGCTTTAAAATGTATAAAAATAATGATATTTTACAGTTTTTCTGATTTTTGGAATTAATATAATAAAATTTTTATTATTTTATAATTTACAGTGTGATATACTTTTTATAATTTATAATACGAAATTTAAATAAGATTTATAAATTAATTTTGTTAAATAATTTTATTTGTTATTAAAAATTGAAGAAACTGAAATATATAGGAATTTTACTAGAATTCATTTAAATTTATCAGTTCATAAGTTCACTTTATATATTTATTTAACATTATTTATTTATTTAATATTAAGTATGATATATACATATAGTATACAAATTTTATAAAATTTTTTTAAATACTGACAAAGAAAATCCAAAAATCAAAAAAATTTTATGCATTATTTTTCAAAGACTGTATGGATATTCTGCCAGATAATTTCTAATTAATGGTGGCAAATGTTTAGTGGGCAATTTACTTCTATTAACAACTAACCTGGCCAAATGACTAAGGGACCTAACTCCTTTAACTAAAGGTTTTGTCAAATAAATTTCACTATAAAGTTGTCCACTATAATCTACCCAAACTTCTTTTCTATGTTCGTCGACACTTTTGGAATATTCTACATAATATTCCAGCATCTTAATTGGACAATCAAAAAGTGGAATCGCAAAAGCAAGTCTAGGTTCAGCATCTAATCGAAACTGTCCCAAAAAATAGTGAACTCTAACAGAGGTAGGACCTCTAGCAGTCTGCACAGATACAGCAAACATATATCTGCTATCTGAACTATCTCTCATCAACCATCGACCAACTGCAGTATTTTTTAATAAATTTTCACTTTGTTGCCAACTAAGACCCTCATGATACCAGCCACAAGTTTGTAAAAGTCTTTTAATTTCACTCAGTCTAGCTGCATTCCTGTCTATCATGTAATTATCAAAACTCCAAGGACATGGCATTAACCAAGAGACTGGCGTAGTTGGAGATCTATCTCGTCTGTCATCAAAATTTTCTTCATTATTCTGAATGTCGTTCTTCTGCACTAAACCTCCACCATTAAAATTATTTCTAGTTCTTGAAGTTATACCCGTCAAAGAATCAGGTGAATTTGTAGTAGTTGCAGTTATATTCACTGTACATTGTCCTAAACTTGCAGGAAGCTGTACAGTCGCATTTACTTGAATCTGTACTCCTGGATTTTGGTCTAAAACCATGGAGTTACGATTTTTAGAAACTTGATTATTATTTGACTTAACATGATAAAGTTTCTGAACATTATTACAACAGCAATTAAAATCTTGATCCTGTTCAAATTCTTGTTCGTCCTTTTTAGAATTTTTAGTTTGTTGAAATTGCATGGCTGGCACATTAGTCACTTTAAAATTAGAAAAAACTGATTTTTCCTCACGATTTTCAAATGAAGTTCCCTCTTCTAGTTTTTGTGATAAAGTACTTCTTCGAGTCCCTGGTAATTCCTGACAGCCACTTGGAGGTATTAAAAACATCCTTTTCTCATGAGTCATACTTTCTTGTTGATTTTTTTGTTCATGAAATGTATTAGAAGCTTCGTGACTTTCAGCTGATATTGGCTTTTGCATGAAACATCCACCACCACACAATTTTGGGCGAATTTCCATATGTGGTGTTTGTATAAAACTGCCAGAATCTGTACTCTGAATTAAACAGCCTCCAGATTGTATACTTGGTGTTGTTATTGTCATACTTCCTCCAGTTAAATCACAGCTCGTGGTGATTTGACATCCAGAACCTTGATTTTTTTGTATTTCTTCATTAAATAATGGAAATCCAAGAACTTGTGTATTCTTTTTAAATTTTTGAAGGGAACTTTCCTTTTGTTTATCAATTCTTGACTTTTCCAAATCAAGTGCCATTGAAGGATAATTGAAGGTATTAATAACAGGTTGAATAATAGTTGGTGCATTTATAAAACAACTACCACCACTAGTATAGCGCTTAGGAACTAATAAGCCACCATAATAACAGGCTGCTGGATGAATTAGAGTATTATCTTCATCCATATTTTGAGGTTCGCAACAACCTGAAGCTGGAAATCGGTGACGACAGTTTGGACACATTACTGTCAACATCTTTTGTGAAAGTACTTTATTTCCAGCATAACAGTCTTATATCTGTGAACAAAAAACAAAATTATTTTTAATCTTTTCATGAAACTAGCATATATGGTGTAAAAATATTTTCAAATATGAAGCATACAATGAATATTCAGTCTTAATACATAAAAAATATTTTGTAAATAAATTTCTAATTATATCTAAAATAAATTTAAAATATAGTAAAAAAGAAATTATTATTAAAATTAACGAAGTACGCATAATTATTTATAAATACTATTTTGTAAAATCTATTATTGTAAATTTAAAACAATTATTCAAAATAAAATACTCAATACCAAATAAATTTTTGTGAAATCACACTTTTATTAATTAATGTAACAATTCATTAATTGTAAATATACTGCGTTTGAATAGCATAAATTTATATAAAATATAGAAGCATTTGCTTGTAACTCATATAATAAAAAAATATTAGTCGTATGAGAATGTTCATATAAATAAAAGATATTAGAGAAAAAAATGCAGCAAATTAATTTAAGACGAATTTAAATTTTTATAAAATTACACAATATTTTATGCTTTAATCGTTCACTACTATACACGATTATTTATAAGTGACTGGCATAATTTACGTAATTGACCGTATTGCGTAAGTTATTTTCCATGAAAATCTGTTCCAACTAAAAATACTACATGCCTCTGTAATTTTGTTTTTCTCGTTATTCTACTCAAACGTGATAAATCTTGATTATATTAAATTTAAACCGTACCTTAAGCCTTTTCGACATTTTAAATTTACATTTTGTTTTTATTTCAGCTGAATTTCGATTTGAATTGTTAATTTCTAAGTTATAATTCTATCACGTGATAAAATAAATTCAAATATATTTTCAACGAATCATTGCCTATGCAAAAGGCAAATAATTTATTTTTTACTATGCCGTTTCTCTGTTTCACAAGTTTCAAAATTAAAATTTTGATCCGTTTCGAAAAAGAAAGAAATATTACGTTAAATAATCATTTTGATACATCGTAATCGAGTCATAAAATAATTATACATTACATGCAGCTGCCTTCTCGTTCTAAGAATAAAACGTTTCGCGTTCAACCCGTGTTCTTGCAAGGTTGATCAACAGACGTAAAAAAACAGTGAATAATTGTGAGTTGCGCAGTAAACAAAGAAATTCCAATGAAATCAGATTATTTCCATTTCTCGGAAGATTCTTAATTAATATTTAAGAAATTCTGGAAATCGCAATTTGAAATTTAATGAATCGTTACTCGTTTGATGAATGCATCATATTATTGTTATCATCGAATCTATTTGAACGATATTGATATGAAACAGAATGTGAAAAGACAATCATGAAACGCAGAACGAAAAATGCAAAGAATTTACCTAATGAATATAAATCAACTTCACATTTCTCTACCAACTCGGATCGGCCGAGTCACTCGTTGATATAAGAGTCCGTTAACCTTGTCGGTATCTCGCTAGGGTTATTTAAATAATCGACGAAGCGTCAGCCGCATACGCGACTTCCACATATGACTTCACGATTCATAATTTAAGACCAGGTGTCGCATTCTCCCGTGATCCCGACAGGAATAGAGACGCATCTTTCGACATCGTCTGCGCGCACCGCAGCTGCCTTCTTTTCCCATTGTGTTTTAATGGGCCACGTGGCAGAGAGATGTCCGAGTGTTAGTAAAGCGGCACGGAGCCGCTTTTCCACGAACATGTCGCAACGCTAGAAGGCCAAGCCCCCATTTAGAAGTTGTTCTTGGCCTCTCCAACGCCCCACCACTGCCCGCCCTCTCTTTCCCACCACTGGCGCCGACCAACTGACAATCACCCTCTCTCCTCTTTTACCTCGCATCGAACTACTGGTTTCCTTATATCAATCGTATTTCAGAGCTTTTTCTAAATATTTGTTCGTTTTAAATGAGATAAACTTCATGTTTGCAATTTAAAACAAACCTCGAAAGATGATAAAAATATACTGTATCGGTATTCGTTTAACTTTGAAGGACAAGTACTCAAATTTGTTAGAAACATTTCAAATTTTAAACATACTTAAATTTATTTCTATATTTAAACTTGTACAAACCAAAATATCTTTAATAATTTTGTACCCTTCTTGTCAGTTTCTACATTAAAAAAAAAAAAAAAAAAAAATGAAGTTTCATATGATTGATTATTTTCCGCCTCGTATGTGTGCTCATTTCCAAATATTCAACGTTTCTTAAGAACACAGGTATCCGCGCGCACGCAGTACCGATGAATGTTATAGCGTCGTAAATGCCGCGAAAAAAGAATCAATGTTTTTCTTGTAACGCAATATTCCAGCGAACAGAACACTTTCGCCAGAATTGTCGTGTCACGATTAACAAACCTGCAGTTACAATAAATATTCATCGTTCCGAATAAAAGAAACGAGTGCCAGTGCCGATTTCGAGAAACGATTTCACATCACGTCATCGACGAATTAGTATTATCCGGAATCCCATAATCGGTTCTGCCAAAAGGCTCTTCACGTGTTTACAACCCCTTTTGTACACGTTATCGATAAGCAAAATTACCATGTAAATGTACTATTGGAGTTAATACAGATAATTACCATGATAACATTTTCCTTGAACGTACAATATTAAACATAAGATCAATTATATTAGGAATAATACAGATAC
Source organism: Tetragonisca angustula (assembly GCA_036937485.2). NCBI lineage: Eukaryota > Metazoa > Arthropoda > Insecta > Hymenoptera > Apidae > Tetragonisca > Tetragonisca angustula. The sequence goes on along the minus strand of JAWNGG020000089.1, from coordinate 316,761 downwards.
AAGAATGAAAATACTTTGTAAAATATAAGAAATATAAATGTGCGTGTTATCTCTCAAGTATGATTTAACGCATTAAAATTATTTTTTATTTATTTAAGTGAAGGTAGATTTCATAGAATGAGGCTGATTGTAAATTATACATGGAATACAGAATTATCTAAAATAAACATACGTTATTCATAGAATATTAATATCGTATATTTAATATATAATATTTCTAATATGAATCTTGTTAGACTGTTTAATATTAACATGAAAAATATTTGAAAAAAAATGTAATTTTTCATATAGCCATTCCACATTTTTTAAAAACATTTTCTGATCTTTTCTTTAGCTTTGTAAAAGATCAGACAAACAATTCAATTCCTTATCTTAATTATATTTCGAATCTACAATTTTGGTTAAATACTTTCCATGGTTGCAAATTATTTGTTAAATAAAACTATGAAATAATCGAAGAATTGTTTCATTTCATGACGCAAGCCGACTTCCTTATCGAGTCTTCTTTGAAATAATAATCGTCAATTGATGACACGTACACGATGATATCGAAATTACATATATGGTATTGAAATATATAGTAAGTAATCTTACGAAAGTGTCCAGTACATATTCAAGTATTGTCACGTAATATCTAATTCTAAAATTTCGAAAAATGTTTATTTAAAAATTAATTGTTATTAAACTGTGTTCTCTTTTTAATTTTTTATATTTAGTTTAATGTACTTTTCTTTTAAGAACAAAAGAAAAAATATATAAATTCGATTGAATTAAAAAAATCGAAAATAAAATTTCATAATTATTTTTAATCATATAATTTATAATTAATTTTAAGCAACGCAGATTTATTTCAAATAATGTTCAATTGTCTAAGGCGATATATCTAATGAAACAATTTGAAGGTATTGAAATCGAAAAATAAATATATTTTTATAATATTTTGTATGAATCTTCAATAATATTTTATGTGACTGAATAAATAAAACTATAAAAATTAATCATTTCGCTTACTTAAACGCCCTATGCGTTAATTAGATGCTTTGAAATTTGAATTTTTAACAATATAACATTATATCGTTCACGAATGAAGTAATATTCCAAATGCATTAATTTTCCAATATTCACCAATAAACATATAAAATAAAATTTAATATTTTATTAAAACAGAATAGGACACGTGTCGTACATGATAGAATATATTCAATTATCTATTCTCAGTATACGTGTAAAAACGACACTCTAGCTGGAAAAGCTCAAAAAAAAAAAAAAAAAAAAAAAACACAGCATTAAATATTTATAAAGTATTATAACTTTTTATTTAAATCTATTTTAATTTACTATTTGAAGAACACCAAGTTTTTCTTGGAATCGCTTTATAACACTTCTTACATTTATGAGTCTAATAATTTTTATATCACGTATAATTGCATCTAATGAGTATATTTTATTTTATATGTATAAACATATACAATCTGGAGAACTTTTTGCATTTCTAATAAAAGGGTAAAATCTCGAAGGTAATTCTATAAAATCGCAAGGTTCTTAAAAATATAATATAAAAATCGAATTTTTGGATTTTCTGAATAAAAAATACAGTTATATTGTTCATTAATATCAATTTTTTATTATTCACTGTACCCCTGATCTTTATTCTTCCTCGACCATCTGTTCTCTCCTGTCGTTGGAATGCTAAGGGGAGTGGAAACAGCCGAAGGAGAGAGAGAGAGAGAGAGAGAGAGAGAGAGAGAGAGAGAGAAAGAAAGAGAAAGAGAGAAAGGAGAGAAAAATCTTTCTTCGAGCAAGGAGGACTTCGCAGAATCGAGCGTCGTAGTTTTATTTGAGGAAACGGAACGAGATTCTGATGGAGGGCCACAAAATTAGAAGAAATCTAAGAAAATACTTTTTCTTATACCATCATGAGAATTTAAGATTTAAGAATACATCGAAAAAGATATAAGAAGAAATAATTTTTCTTTTCAAATTTTATGTTTCGTTTGCCTCTATTTACTTAATATTACAATGTTTATCATTTTTATAAATATCCTTTTAGATATTCAAGTATAGTTCCAAAATATGCAAACGTGAGTAAACGATTTAATGAATAAAATTGGATCGCTCCCTGTAATTCGTGTAATAACAATTTTTGATTTGCAAAATTTTTCATCATTTAATACGAGCTGTTTTAAAAAATGCGAAATTTTGTTAAAATATATGGAATAATAAAAAAAGTTGAAATAATAAGGAAAGAGCAATAAAAAATTAACAAACAAACTCTAACGAACGATTATTGTGTTCATACGCGTGAAGATAAGCGGAGAATGGAGTGCATAAATTTGACAAAGAAAAAGCAACGAACAAGTTTTACGATCGAAGTCATGAGGTGGTTCGAAAGCATCATAAATCGAGGAAAGGGTTTGGGATCTACCCTGTTTCAAGGGGTCTGGCTAGAAATTCGTCTTCTTGGAAAACGACGAACTGGGCTGATGACCTGCACGCCGGCGAAATACAGTTCGTCGTAGCGAATGCTAATTTTACTGGTCAACTTCATCGATGCCTCTACGGTCCTTTGGTTATACAGCTCTTTTCAGAAATCGAATGACCGATGATACTTGCAAACATTATATTCTAATTTATTTTAAAATTTTTAACAATTATTTACCAGTAAAATGCAATTCGATTGAAAACATAAAATATTCAACGTGCAAGCATTAAGAAATGTATATAATTATATAGAATGAACAATTTTTAATTCAATAAACATTTTTTGTACATAAATATTTTCAAATAATAAACAAAAATCGACTTCCTCAAATTATAATATTTTCTTGAGCCGCATTTATCAACAATTTTAATTTTCAAAATCTTAGTACAGATATGTTTTAATTGTATTGATGATTGAAATCCTAATTACATACTTGTAACATTTTTAAAATATCAACGAAAGGTTTGAGATATTTATAGCTATATATTATTAAGAAATGTCATACATGTATCACTAAAGGAACGCAATGAATGAAATGATATACAATTTCAATCGATTTGAATAAAATTGTGGGAAATGATGAAAATAAAGGATGATTATAGGAAATTTTTTCGACTAATTGAGCAATCACCATTTATGAGTGATACTGTAGCTGGCCTCGTTATCGGCAAGATTTCCAGCAAGTATAAATGAGAAGAGGTTCCTCGAATGAGTGGTAACACGGATTTTATCACTTACAGATAAGCGTGAATTTTATTTTACAAGCCTTCGGAGAAATAAACCTGCTTCCGTGAACGAATCTGCTTTTGTTGTTACAAGCATTTAGATCATTACCCTTTGGCTATTAATCTATTAATCATTTTTCCTCTCTTTAATTTGAATTTTGCGAAAACTATTTTTTAAAAAAATCATTATAAAAATCATTAATCAAATCATCTTGAAAAGCACGAAAAGTAATAAAAAATAAACTGATCCAACAAATGTAAAATTACTCATTTCCAATTCTTACTGCGAATATTAAAAAATTACAATCATACATAAATATGAAAAAATTGCATTTGATCGATTTTTATTATAAAAGTGATTCATTCTTTCAATACTAAAATATTGTACAATGCATCGTTAAAATATGAATTCCTTTATTTACTTCATTACACTTTTTCGCGTTTTTTTTTCCTTTCATAGAACCATTCTTTGTGCGAAAGGAGGTCAAAACGAATGAAAAAATGATTCATTCTTTTCGTACTAACAAATAAAAATGTATAATAAATTTTTCAATCTTCCAGCATCAAATTTTCTAAGCTAATAAATTTACCATAGTAAAATATAAATTTCGATAAGGGAACGCGAAATTCAACACACATTTTGAAAACAATAACTTTTGAAAGGATCACTAAAAATGTGAAGCAAAGATAACTACATGTTGCATTAAAATTCATAGGCTGACTGTTAAAACAGATGTAAATGTATCGAGAACAATGCTGTAAGACATAAGAAAAAAAAAAAAAAATTACCAGTAAAACGTCAAATTCTCAGAAAGCAAGTAATAGGAATTTATAGAACGTCCAGAAGCGAAACTCACCGAAATATTTTTGTAATTTGGTGGCAGTCAAGAAGAGATTCCCTACGAAACTTTCTCCGAAAAGCCACTTCCACTTTCACTTCTATCGAAAATAACTTGTAACACTACTAAAAATATTTCTTGTTCGAAACACAATAGAAGCTTCTGATTTTCTTTAACAATACAATAAGTCGATAATAAATAATAGAATTGTGTCTTGCGAATATGCGGTGCCGACTTTTTAAAAGATTATCAAAATATAATGTGAGAAGAAGCCACACCGACACCGACAACGTGAGAGTCGGGATAGAACTGGCGCTGCTACCACTGAATGAATCTATAATTGCTTTTGTAGGAAACTAGGTGGGGGCGAGCACGTGATCGAGTTACGAGTGGTGGGGGAAATCGTGGAAGTCTTGTCGAAAGAGCATTAAGAACTCTATTTCAGCGATGGCTACGATACGGAAACGACAAACGAATCAATCCACTAAAACTTCTGATAACGATGCAATACAGAATTTCAGCTTATGTTTCAATATTCAAACTGTCGGTGCTCGATTATTCTAAGATTGAAAGCGAAAAAAATAAGAAAGAAATTGAAGAAAAATTATTGATTACAATTACAATCTTCAATATTAGATTTAATTATATAAATATACGACTACAAAAATTGATAAGACTCAATAGGAGCTTTGTATGTATGAGTATTGTATTATGTAAAAGTAAATTGAGCAATTCTTTCTTGGAATTTTATTTCATTTTTTTTTTTTTGCGTTAGGTCCTAATCTTGAAAGGAAAAACGAAGAAATTAAAAAAAATTTAGTGAAAACAAAGAAATTATAGAAATTTATAAAACGACACTATGTTGAAATTTGATGAAGGATCAAAAGCCATTATGTCATCTCTCATTAGAAATAATTTATGCCATGCGAATATTCTTTTGTTGTTAAAATTGTCACTCGATGGAATAGATTAATCATTACAATGTAATGACATGGTTATTATAATATAATTATTATGACATTATAATTGTTCCACGAATTGAAGGTTTTGATAAGAAAAATATGTTTGCAGATGTTTTACTTTTAATGAAAAATGACACACTGATTACTTTCTGAGTCTTTCATATGCATCTTAATGATATAATGAATTATGTAACTTAGAAAACATAAATTTAGAAGATTTCCTAATTTCAAATTCAAAGCAAGAGAACAGAGTGTATCGAGAGTTGTGAGAATTAAGAACTCAGCATATATCGTTATTCCTTATTTAATATTAATAAACCAACCTTATTATTTATTCAATTCCAAACAACCATCATTTAATAAAATATCTATAAATTGGGATCTCGTCCGGGATACCTAAAATTGGTGACTCAGCCGAGATTTCTACATTAATGATTTTTGAACTTTAATTATTAATTTATTAAATTAGAAAATTAGTTTTTTTGAACTTTATATATTTTGAACTCCATATATAATGTTTCCAAATATATGTCGATAATTTGTATAATTATTATTAAACAAATATTATATTTGTATAATTATTATTGTAAATTATTTTTTTAAAACAATTCTTTAAATTAAGTGCAATTCACAAAATTTGTATATCACTGATGAAATATATGAAATATATGAAATTTTCATATTTATAATAAAAAAAATCACACATATAGCAAGATTCTTATTAAATCATTAACAATGGCGATCTCCTTAAATTGCATACAATTGATTAAATCTGATTTTTTAATTCTATTAATAGAAAATTACGGACAAGAAAGACGTTGAACAAATATTGAACGAGTTGGATAAAAATAAATATTAGCAAGCATTGGTCGAAACTGTCACTATTACATGTGCGACAGAGCACATGGCTCACAGAAAAATGGATTCCTTTTAACTGGTTTACGTGCGATCTCGTCTATTGCTATCGCGTCATCGTTCTCGCTTACGAGTTCGTATTTCCGTGGATCTCGTCGAAACGTCACGAATTCCGACGATTTGACGCCGTACACTCATGATCTTGGCTGCCAATCGATTGCCACTGCCAGACTAACTATTTCTCCCCTTCCCATCGATATGCTCGACATTGGCAAACACTTCACCAGTTTATACGATCAGAAGTTTGCAAAACTTGACAACTTTTACAAAATCGTAATATCATAGAAATATATATTCCGACTAACGCGTGTTATACTAAGTTTGCGCCGAACTTATATAACAGGTCTGTAACGCTAATTTGAAAGGTCTCTTCAAATAATACGTAACATCGCACTGAAAAATTTCTCTATTTCTTTCTTCGAGCATCGTTTAACCAACTGATGTTTGAAAAATAATGTTTATCGTGTACTACTGATACTGAACAATTAATCAACAGATGTTTTATGTATGTACTACGATTGACGACGTGGATATTTTTAATTAACTTTCGTGGAAAGCATTGTGTTTGTTACAGTTCCCGTCACCTCTCATCGCGTGTTCACATTTTTCTCTATCTCTCTCTTTTCTTTCAAAAGCTACCAACGTGAAAATATGAAATCGGTTAAATTTAGAAGTATCAAATATTTGCACAATTTACAAGCAACGTATTTATTCCGATTCTTTGCTCTCGTCTTCGCATTTATGATATTTTCTTTTTTAATGTGTCCTGCTTTTTTTTTTTAGATTTAGATTTCAAATCTTAGGAAAATTGTAAAAGATTAAAAAGAATGATTGATCAAATAGAAAAAAGAATTAACTGAAGAATTCTGGTAAACGAAGGAATAAGAAAAAAAAGAGAGAAAAGAAAAGAAGAAAAAAGGACAAGGATAGAGATCGAGTGGAAGAGAGAGAAAAGTAAGGAGAGAAAGAAAGCGAGCGAGCAAGCGAAACTCGGAAAGAGGAGAGAGAGAGAGAGAGTCGTGCGTACCTAAGACACGTTATTCTTGTTCATTTCCAAGAATAAATCCGTAAGAATCCAACTGGTCGCACAATACGAGTTTCTCTTAACAAAATATGCTATACCTTCCGTTCTTCTCCCTTTCAAATGTTTTGCAAACTGTCCTATTCACCTTAGATCCAATATACTTTATTAAGTGTTTGTTTGTTTTTTCGACATTTTCACTGGAATCCATAAAATCTAAAGAGCTAATACTGTAAAGGTCCCTCGCTGCATCAGGACTTGCTTAAATGCAGGGTAAATTATTTGAAAAATTACTTGTGAACTTACTTGTGAAATTACTTGAAAAAAATACAAAGTGAAATAAAAGATTATTTTATTTAGTAATCAAATAATGAAATAATTCAGAAAAAAATCATTTTTTCAAAAAATTATTTGTTCAAATAAACTAACATAACTTCAAGATAACATCGAGTCAACTAAGACGATGTGTTGTGTACATAATCATTTTTCAAATATTTTTTCAAACATTATTCAAATAATATCCATACCTGCTACTGATATATTCTTTGAACGATCAAATCTTAATACTGCCTTCCAAAATTTTTTATACGTATTAAACTATTTTTACGTCAGAGTTGTGCGTTTTAAACGAACTCCCACGATTCTATTTTAAATAAACCTATAAGAAATTCCAGCTCTGGCAAATGGATATGTTTGAAAGTATTCGGAAACATTGAAATTTTTAAAATATAAGATATATTTGTTTTAATTACGTGGAAATATAAAATCAGCAATTTCAATTTTATTTGCGATCTCAATGTTTCGAACTTACAAATACTGCAAATTTTACAAATATTGAAAATTTTACATCAGTGATGAATAATTCAATGCTGAATAATGCACACCGTTCGTGTTACACACACACACACACACACACACACACACACGCGCGCGCGCGCGCACACACACACACACACACACACACACACACACACACACACACACGCACACACACACACACACACACACACACACACACACACACACACACACACGCACGCACGCACCACACACACACACACAATTTATATGTTAATAATCATCTTCCGATGCGTGATTTTTGAAATTATTTAAATATTTATATAAGAAAAAATTAATCACTATTTACATGTCAAACATCATTCTTAGTAACGAAATCGTTCTCCGGGAAATGAAATTCCGATGCTTTATCTTCGACGATTATTAAAATGTGAAAATTACGCAACCAAAATTTACATTTCGTATTCGCGAGAAAAATACATCTAATAAAGTTGGCCAAATTTATTAGAAATTCCATTTTTATGAAACTTTTACTTATTGGAAAAGTGTTCCCTGCTGATGATACATGGGGCCCAGAACAGGAACACCTGGCCATGAATCATGACTTTGAAACCTACACATATCAGAGCACACCATATGACATTTCGTTCATGCAAGCATGCATATTATCTGATCAACGAGAACTTTTATATAATCTATTACTGATCATTGTATAATAGTGAAGGAGGTAAATTTATCGGAAGACGTGTTTTTATGATTTTTATGCAGGTAAATTTTTATGATTTTCTCAATGTTCTTTTTTTTAATGAAAAATTTGTATAATTTCTTTTATTTGAATTTTACAAATTGCTATTTTACAAAATTAGATATTCTTTTATTATTGAAAAAACAGTTCAAGATAATACATTTCTTCTCTAATACAAAACTTCTGACAGGATAAATTTTTAATCATTAAAAAAAGAAAGAACAATCTCCTTTGTAGCAAATAGTGAAATAAGAGAAAAAATTAATAATTGAAAAAAAATAACGATCTCTGAAATTAAACAACTCATTTTTTAATCTTGTTCTTTTTTGATCATCCACAAATGAAAAAAAATAAGAATAAAAGTTAGTTTGCATTGAAAGTTTATAAAAAAAAAGTATTAATCAATCAATTAGATTTTAAAATATCATAGAAATAATTTCAGAAAACAAATATGCATGCATATTAAGAAAATAACAAATAAGAGAATCAATTTTTTTTTTAAAGATCTGTAGTAAAAAAAAAAACTCTCTTAATAATATTTCACAAAATCAATCAAAAACAAAACAAAAAGCATAAACGTGTTTAAAAACATAAATATATTAAACTTACTTATTAAACATAAGCATTAAGTTGTGAAAATCCCAAATTAAGAATAGTGGCAATTAATTATAATTAATAAATTTTGTATAATTTACTTTTACTGTAAAGAGTGTTCACCTCAATATTCCATTTAATTTTTCAATCGTTTAAAAAATTCATCTGTGTTAAATATACAGCATCTAAAGATAATAAATATTTCAAAAATATTTTTTTCACAACAAACTTTAAATCGCTTGAATTTTTTAAAATGAAATCATATAATTTTTTTTAATCACATTACTGAAAATATTAACAATATAGTCTATAATTCATAATAATCCGAGGAAAAATATTACTGACCTAAAACAAAAAAACAATATTTCTGAAATTGTTATTATTTTATACATTGTTACTATTATATATTGTTTATATATTCAACATGAAAAATGGTGCAGTATGTTAAAGTATTCATCATGAACGAAAACTATTTTACATTAATTTTAACGTTAACTGTAATCAAGGAAGATAGCATCTCCAAAGGAATTTACGAGAAGCATGTTGCAATGCTGATTATATTGATAATAGCATTACTTGAAATAATAATTTAAAAAATGTTTAAAAATAAGAACTCAATATTTAAAAAGGTTTTGATAGTGATGCAAATCTGTGAAAGACTATATTCAGGAGGTCTTTATTTATATTTAAATTGAGATGAAATAATAATATCCACGTGACATTGGTAGATATGAAAAACAAATTGAGATCATTTATCAAAAACTGATACTATTTCTGCACGGTGCTGCTCGATTTTATGCGTCATAAATTACTACAGCAAAATTAGCTGAATTTATCACTATAATCTTTCCCCAATAATTCGTTAAATGGATTTTAGAGAATTATAATTTGAAATTGTCTTTAAAAAATAAAATATTTCATATTCGAGAGATGGTAATTACAATATTAAAAAATAATTTTACGAATAAAATATATCAATCGATATTTTGATAATATTAATTTCATATGACACAATCTAATATTTTGCTTTAATCATGCAAAATTGCCGATATGATAATTATTATTAAATGTCATCGCTCAATGTTTCGCGAGAGATATAATGCGAGTATTTAAATATTCCATACATATTTAAATACAGCGAAGAGCATAATTAAATAATAACTGAAATGTGGATAAAAAATTGTCAATAATTTAAATTGTTATAAATTCATTAAAAAACATCAATCAACTTGGTTTCATTTTTAAAACTTAAGATTTTTACTTTAAGTTGTAAGTTCATTTTTCTCAAAAATAGTTTAAATCATTGATAATTTTTCATTGTTATTGGTTCAGTTATGTTCATTCATTGTGATTAAATTGATACAATGAAAATAAAAACGTATAATAATATTTCTATTTTAACGAATATTATTAACTTTACCAAGACGACGTTTATGTTTATAAAAAATCTAAAACCCATTTAACGAATTTAATAGTTTTAGTATTAAACTACTAAGGATGGTTTATCTAAATATTATAAATAAATACTTCAAAATCAAATCTTCAGAATTTACTTTCATGAGCCAAATATTGAAAAATAGAATTTAATAATACCAATTGATTGAATAGAATTACAAATAGAATTGCGTTAATGAAATCATTATCAAAATAATAATACTAAAATAGTAATACTAAAATATTAAAATAGTCAAAATTACCAGATCGGTGGTTTTTTATTGAAATTTTCTAGATTTACAACGGTACATTTTTAGAAAGTTAAATGATTTTTCATAAAATATATAAATTAATATATTTATATATAAGTATATAAATATACAAATAAAAAATTTATTTTCTTCGATGTGTTATAAATCTTTTCCTACTCTTTCTGAGTTTTATGTTCTTTTTTACAAATTTTATACTTCAATCATTGGCATTTGTGGTATGTCAGCATTTAAAGACATCTAAAGAAGTTATTATTGTCGTCTCTGTGATATTTATATCGATGATAAAAAAATATGGTCGTAATGGGTGACAATATTCGAAATGTGTCTTCGTAGATCACACATTTCCAGAAAGCTTTTATGTTTCCTGAACAATGAGTGGAGGCCGATTCCGTTATTAGGAATACAATGCGTCCCATTGTGTATATTTACGGGACCCCAGTGGGAGAGAGATTTCGTGGTAAATTGCCGAGTTTTGTAGAAATCGCTCTTTCGAGGTCGCGTTGTTCCAACGTGTTCTTTAAACATTGATATTCTTACAAATTTTTTTACGTAGAGAACGTTTCAAAAATGTTGAGCAAAGATTTGCTGTAATCAAAAAAGATTCGCAATAAAGTCAAAATAAGAATGTAAAGTGCCCTCTATAAAACTCATAAACTGTCTTGCAATAAATTATGAAACTCGTTTAAAAATAGCGGGATTATGTTATCATAATAACTACGTACATGGTACAAATAGTAGTAAGGACACGTTGAAATCACATACACATTTAGATTAACTTTTTTTTCTTGTTTCTACCCAGAAACCATTGTTTAACATTTTGGAACAGTCTCTGAATCAGAATTTATCGAAGCTGCAATCTTTATAATTAATTTCCTCGCGATTGTAAACGGGTGCACGAGCATATGTACTCTATTAATTTTTACTGCGTTTCCATTCTCCCGTGAAAGTCAAACAGGCCTCGCTAACGAGCTATTTCGTTTTAATAAAAGAACAGCAGTGAAAATAACATATCCGCCATGTGGTATTACGGAGTAGCAATTATCGTTAAATAAGCTTCTGTAACAATGCAGTGACAATAATAATTGAAAGAGAGCGCGATGGATGCATTGGAACGATTTCCTTGAAACAATACAAGGCCTGACTCGATCGCAATTTTAATTACAACTTTAAATTGCAAGAGAATCGAATCGCCGAGTGTCGATAAATAAATCTGCATCCCTCGAACAAAGGTCTCACGTGTTACGCATTCCAGTTTAAGCGTGTACTTTCTCAGGAGTGCAAATGATTTTATAACACGGTGCACTCTGGTGCGCAGTTAAATTAGAAAGCCTAGCAAAGACTAGGAATAAGAGCGCAGGCTGGAATGATAAAGGTTAGAAATGAGCGGCCCGTTCATCGGTGGATCGAGAACTATTTCAGAAAGGATTCCAGGAACGTTTCGAACGGAGAAATCGAGAGACACGCTATGCTCCCATTTCAACTGGTCGCGTATATGGGCCTTATAGTGCTTGTTATCGTCTGTTACCTTGTGGTAGAGCCAGGCATCTTATCGCAAACAAACAAACTTCTTTATGCCGATTATACTCGGTTCTCTCGAATCGACCTTTCCTCGAACTAACCGTCCAAGGGCGCGCCATCCGATTAAGGTCGAGAGTCAACGATTGTCCGAAATACACTTCACGCGACATTAATACTGTTTTACATATGTATCTCTTTCTTTATCGTATCTACGCTCTGTATATTCGTGCCGCATTTGACCCTCTAATTATTCGTGCCGCAGTTAACCCTCTATAATTAATACTCCAGTTTTCGTCGTTTCTCATTCATTAATCACGGTTTTCCTTTGCTATCTAAAATTAATAATTACTATAAATATCTATTTGATATCAATATAATGGTAAAGTAAAATGCACATAATACGGAAATAAGTAAATGAAAATTAATTTTCCACAAATGGTAAATTTTATGGTCATTGAATTTTATTTGCGCAGCGAAATTTCACTTTCATCTTTCCTCACTTATGTTAAAATTTTGATTATTAATAAAAAGATCTTCTAACGGTTAGTCTGAAAATCTATTCGAATTCTGTAAGCTTAGAACATTTAAGAGACTAGAACGAACTCAAGGATTCAAATGCTATAAACAAAGAAATACTGCTAATAGAAATACAGTACATATTATGGAGTATAAAAGAAATAAATATGAGTGTGTATATATATATATATATATATCCGGCCGAATAATATGCAAAAGACGGACACGATGTGATTACTTAAAAATAAAAAGATAAGAAAAATATATAAAACAAAATTTTTAATTTGAAGCTTCGTTTTCGAGAAAACCAGGTTTGAAAATTTATTAAGTATATTTAAATTTAGCCAATTCTAAACGTGACAGAAAAAAATAATTAACAGGAGGTTATTCTACATGCAAAAATAAGCAAAAAATATCAAATAAAATTTTTTCATTTAAAGCTTCATCTCAAAGAAAATATATTTGGTCTAAAATCGTCTTAGTACGCTTAGTACAAATTACCTTGATTACTATGTAATCAACTATTAGAATTCTACTAGAATCATTACTAGAAAATTATCAGAATTAGTCAAGTATATTTGATAAATTTTCAACCATGATTTTCTCAGAAACGAAGCTTCAAGTCAAAAACTTTTATTCTATTTTTTTTTCTTATTTTCTTGTAAGGAATCATGTGTTAGCTTTTGCATATTACATAGTCGACCCAAAAGTATTATGAAAGGTTGACAGGGTATTGTTAGATATCAGTCTGTTACAAGAATAATTTTGCTAAAAAAACTGCAACCAAGATTATAGAAATTTAAAAATAATTTTTGTTTTCATTTCAATGTTAAATTTTATGTTACTGTTATAACAAAATTATATATCTATTAGATAATTTTTATCATAGACATTATTATACTAATAATTTAGTAGTACTTCCACATAACAACATTATCAAAAATATTGTTATTAAAAAATAAATAAAAGATAAGTAAAAAATAAATTTAATAACAACGAATTAGCTTTCCTATCTACCAGTTTCAATTTTAAATAATTTTTTCAAAAAATGAAGCACAATTGAACATACATATGTTACATAAAATAAGGCATACACTATAGCCGTCAAGAAAATATCTTGGAGCTCGTAAATTTTAACTTTTGCAAGCTTATAATCCTCTAAAGAGGACACGATACTATTGTTTATTTTTTGTAAACATACGATGAAAATATGCTAAATTAGAAATAAGGAGATTTAGCGTAAAGATTTTTTTAGAAAATTTCATTGTTTCGTAAATATTTACGTTTAAAAGCGAGAAATCACAGATCAAACAGAATGTTTATTCGATACACTCTTCAATATGATGATAGCTTAATGTAAAATTAATGCTACTATTAATAATTCCCCGTGCACGAAATAGAAACTGTATTACGGGAAACTATAAATATTACATGCAAAAATACTAAAAATGTGTCAAAATTATAATAAAATTAATTCACAAATTATTTATTGCAAATTAAACAACAAAAAGCATATGTAAATATAGATAACCAACTATGTTTTTAAATACATGCAAACACAATTTAAAATATTACTACGTAACATGATTTTTACAGTAAGTAAATATTTACATATTTTATGGCAAATACCTATTCTTATCTCATTCAAAACATTGCTACCAATTGCTATGAGTACTGATATTATATTAATACAATATTTTAATAATATTTTTATTATAATATCTATAATAAAAATATTAATTTTTAATAATAATAATATGATATTTTAATAATATAATATTTTAGAAAATAAGGATGCTGTTTATTGATTAGAAACACATCTGATACAATTGACAATTTCAAATATTCATAATGCTAAATGCATTGAATAGTATATCATTAAACAATGTACCATTACGTCAATTTACGTGGAACAACATACAAAAAAATGGAAACATTGCTTGAGTCACGAAATATTCAAAACAAATATGTATTTCTCTGTAACACCTACAATGACAACATTATTCAACGAGTTTACAGATTTGTACGTTTTATGCTACAAAAAAAGAACAATTAGAACATTAGCAACATAAAGACAAAACTATTTTGAAATTTATGTTCCACTTGATTTAAGAAAATACTAACCAAAAAAATGTATGTAATGAAAGTAAGCCATTTTTCTATGAATATTTTTTCTATTCGAAACTTCTTATTATATAAATAAATGTTAATTTAAGTAACCCACTTGCAGGAGGAAGAATAACTTATTGAGAAATGGGAAATTTGTACAAAAATAAGCATTTAAAAGGATAAAGGTGAACGTACCTTCCATGCTCGTTCTCGAAGCGTCTCCTACGTGTATATACAGTTACAGCTGCACGGTGTAGATTCAAATTTTAAGGAATCTCAGAAGTGCTTTTCACCAATAGAGTTATCACTTTCAAAGACTACCACTGTCTGACTTCATTTGTTTTACATTTGCAACAGAATTTGCGAAGAAATTCCGATTCGGTAGATATATTTTAGCGTCCCAAACAGGCTAATTTCCACCATTAGCGTTATTGCTTCTTAGAATTGACACAAGGCGGCGCTCCAAGTAAATGTGTATGTACATAGTAGAATTATCTTCAATATTTAAATCGAGAATTTCACTCATTTAATACTACGATGAGATTTGAAAAATAAAATTTATTTTAAGAAATAAAGTTGTACAATGAAAAATAAATGTAACGTGATGTCACACATAGAATTTATATACTACGTACATATGTATATTTATAGTGATATACTCGTTGTTATAAATTATCGATATTTATCAGTACATATTCATATCTGACCCCTAAAAATATTAATATTTACAATTTGTACACTTGCTTAAAACTAAAAACCGTCACGGAGATGATTATATTACATTATTACCATTATATTATTAACCATATAGAAACATTTATACTAAAATTCATGATTAACATACATACATAACTTAGTTTTAGTGTAAAAAAATATAGGTATGCCTTAATGTTAAATTATATTTCATAATTTCTTGTTAAAATCACAGTACACATTTTTAGAATTCTTAAAGGAATTAAATACATAATACGTAACTAAGTTTCGATGAGTTTAGGAATACTGGATATGTATTAATCTTTTTACTTTCCTCGGAGATAGAATTTCTCATTGCTTTAAACATAAATACATAGTAAGATCATTCGTCAGCTTCATTTTGGCAGTGGTATTTTTTAGTCGAATATTCCTAAATTCATAAAAATTTTAATTGTAACCAAATTATTACAAGAAAATGATCTTCAGCGCCATCTGTTAGTGTAATGAACAAGATCTCACTGAAATTACTTTCTGATAAGATAAAATTTAAAATACAATTTTTCGTAAGAACTATAAATAAAAAATCTTATCAATACTAAACTTTATTATTAACATATGTAAAAATGAACTATTAGATAATATAATTATATGTTCATGTTGGCTGAAGACGAAATAACAAGTTAATTTTATTATTTAATTACTTTACTTGTTTGAAAATCACAATCGTTAGATGTATGTTTTGTAGATGATAGAAGAGAAGTTGTCCATTTTTTTTTTAACTATACTTGTGTTACTTGTGTCACAGTATGATTTGTGCCTGTATTTCCATTATTTTCCATACAAATATGTTTTCCAATGTTCCTAGGAATTTTCCAACTTTTACAGAAAAGTTTCTTGAACGTTTTTCTGAATTGTCTGCTCATAGTGCAATATAGTATGAAGTTTATGGCTGAATTTACTAGCGTTAACATGTCAATAATATCACCTGAAAATTGATAAAGTTTTTTAATATTTATTATAATACTAGCAAATTGATTTCTTATATTACAAAAAATATTCTTCATATATTTATATGTACACTTATTTATACATAAACATATTTATTATGTAATATATAAAATAGTAATAAATGAATAAATAAATATTCATTTATTTGCATGCATACACACACACACACACACACACACACACACACACGCACGCACGCACACGCACACAATGTAAAAAATTTTTTTTATAACATGAGGAATGAAAATTTTTGACAAACATACATTTATTTATTTTTTATTATTATAAAATAATAATAAATATATAAATACATATATATGTATATACAAATATGTTATGTATAAATACATATCATTATAATAATATACGTAATACTTCCTAATGTTATACATAAAAAAAATTTTTTATTTTGTATAAAATATAAAATTTACAGAATAAATATTATATTGAATACTATAACAAGAATTTTTAATAAACTATTAATAAATTAATAGTTATGAAATAAAATTTTGCAATTCTTCACAATTAATTTTTTGTACGCATATGTTAAAGGTTATTTAGTAAATATTTCTTGTATTTTTAAACTTTTCCTAACTGTAATACTAATACAATAATGGTCCATACTACTTTTATATTTATGTGACAATAATTTTCTTCTTTCATGAAGACAGAAAACCAATTTTCACAAAAATTCTCTTTTTTCGAATATATGTATATTTCTTATTTTTTCTATATTTGTTATATTTTCTATTTTTCTATTAAATATAATATTGATAAGAAAGTTAATGACTAAAAAATTTTAAATATCAAATAAATATAAAAAAATCAGAAACGAATATCACAAGTCTGAATTTTGATAATTTTGTATAATCTTTATTCAGTTTTTTAATTCTTTTATATTTGTATAGTATATATTTTTATACTTTTATATGCGTGTTCTTATACATGATCTTTAATCTTACATTTACAATATAAAATAAATATTATTCAGATTCTGCTTGCACTCTACATTTTGCAAATAAACACAAGTTATACAACAAATTTTTTATACTAAACTTTTAATTTGTTGCCTAATTGTTAAGCAAATTAAGCTGAAGTAGCTACTTTTCGCGGAAAGAGAAGCGGAAAATTTTCCAATAAAGTTTTTAACAAGTTGTTTTTTAAATGGATCAGTACACTTTCAAAGTGTAAGTGTTTTCTTTGGAAATAGAACTTTCCAATCTTTCTTTCTTTTAACTTGTCAAACAATGTGAAATCTCCACGACATTCTTTGATCTCTGCTTAGAACGGAGGTATAGCCTAACTAAATTATTCCTAAATAATTCCTAAAATTCCCTTGTATTGTACATTTACAGAATTATTCTAAATTAATTTAAAAACTGATACATAATTTTTTTGGATTCTTTTGAATATCAATTATTTTTTTTTGTAATATTATCAAACAAATAAAAATTAATGGAAGGATAAAAAATACTGTATTCTTAAAAATGATGTAAATAATTAAATAATTCAAATTTTTATTAATTATATTGGAAATTAAGATTATTATAGAAACATCGATATGCTATAAATTTATGTTACGATCAGGTTTCTTCAGCTAGACTAACAATCACGGATAATGTGGATAATAATTTTATCCGGAATATCATATGTATTAAATATATTCAGCATTTTAAATATTGTATTGTAGGTTATCTGTTTAAATTCAGACATATTATTAATTTTTAATGTAAAATACTGTTTAATGTAAAATTTACCTCAGTTTATTTAATTCCTTCGTCGCGTATTCAGATATAATGATACATAATTTTATTAAATATCAATAGATATTTCATAAACCAATAGAAATAGATATTAAATCAATAGATATTTCAATATCTAATAATAATTTAATAAATAATTTAAATAAAATATTTAAAAACTGTTTATAAATATTTATCGCAATTGATTTTAATAAAATGGACACAGTATTCATTAAAAAAAGTAATGACTGTAGTAATATGTCGTATAAATCGTTTTTCAAAATATAGAATATTTCTATAATGATTACACAATGATGAAAAAGAACTAGATTAAAATTATATGAATAATTTGACGAACTAGATCAAAATTATATGAATAATTTACACGTTTGGGATTTAAACTTGAATTGAATGAATATGAAACTAACTTTATTGAACATGAAACAACTGATATTATATATAATATTCATCATATCAGATTATATTACAGTTTAATGTAATTTGATTCTAAATGTAATTATTCATTGAGAGAGAGAGAGAGAGAGAGAGAGAGGACCCGAACTATAAAAATGTTATTTGTTCAATTAATAAAAAAAAAAAATGTTTGTCATACACAATGTAAAATTCTCACAAATAATCATTAAGAAAGAATTCGCACAATACATTTATGTTATTTTATTTACAGAAATAGCGAGAACGTCACAAAATCAACCACATATGTAACAAATTTACATAATAAAATCAATAATGGTCGTTTAATTCTGTTGTGTATTCCTTTGCATGTATGTATGTATATGTAAGGCTTCTAACTCTTTCGGCATAGATTTCACATTTTGGAATACGAGATATTCTTTTACGTTTCCACAATTTTTGTTTTTATCTCTGTTATATTTGTTTGAAAATCTTTCAATATTCTCTTTTTAATTCTTGCCACACATTCCAACTGGATTTAAATCTGGTTACTGACTAACTATTCGAACTACTTTCCATACATTGTATAGTAACCATTCTTTTATAATATACATCGAATGTTTCGAATTGTTATCATGCTAAAAATAATATACGGGCAAGCATTTATACATTTTTATTCGATTGTTTCAATTTAGTTTTTAATATACTGAAATATTTCATCTATAAATTCAATACTTCTAATTCCATTGGTTACTATACAGGACTGTATATATCTTTATTAAACAGAGATTGTTAGATCTCTATAGAATTACTAGAATAACCAAAACGGCTACTTAGTTGTAATTTTTCATAGAAATTTGCTGGATTTTTTAATTCTCCGTGGAGCAGTAATGTGAAAAAACGAAAAAAAAACTGAAATCCACTCCGTTTGAATTCTATTATAGTGTGACATTTTTAAATTACGTGTCTGTTAGAGTATATATCTGGCAAGCATAAGAAATTGTTGAATTTCAATGCTTACAATTATCTTTGATAAGAGTAGGTACACATCACGTATTATATAAAGTGTCTCATTTTAATTCATCCACGCAGTTATCTCCGCAATTATTCGTAATATGTGTTTGAAATAAGACTTGTTTTGTTTCGGAAGAGACATTTTATGATGATCATCAGATTTGTCTAAAGACATTTCTGAGATCTCAAAATCATTTCTATTTTTTTTAGATAGAATCATATCATATTTTTTTATATATCGATATTGAAAAATTACCAATTTAAAGGTATTTTAACTTTAACTTTATAAAATCTATACATGACAGACAAAAACGGTATAAATACGAAAATATTGTCCTTGTCTTCCTTCATCTTTCGAGCGATAAATTTTACAAAATCAAAGTTAAAATATCTCTTAAACTAATAATTTTTCGATATATATAGATTTTTTTTATCGAGAATTTTTTAATAGAGAATTTTTTATGTATTATCGACTAACAAAAAAAATATATGATTCCATCTAAAAAGTGGAGATGGCCTTCATAAGATGTAATTATAAAATGTTTCCCTTAAAACAGAAATTTTATTTCAAATATATGTTACGAACAATTGCATGGATAATTTAAAAGGGGTCATCCTATAAAAATAATAAGAATGATGACTCATGTAATACAAACTTGTTACATGTTACAAAACAAATATGTGTATTTACCAACAGCTTATAAAGAATTAAGGTTTCAAAGATTTCGTGTAAAATATATAAGTAGAAGTTCATGTTCCTTATTGTATAAATTCTTTTCTACTTTTTTACATTTTAATCTGAAATAGGCTTTGTACTTTGGCCTTAGTAATTCTAGTTTTAAATATTGCATTTGATCATATCAATTTTTACTTCATTAGAAAATAATACATTATTTCAAAAACTTAGATCACAATTTGAATTTGAAATATTTAAATCTACCGATCTTAGAAATCTTTTACAAATTATTCTTTCTTTGTATATATGTAGTTGTTATCTCGAAAAATTTCACTTACTGTTTCTATCGAAACAGATCGCTAAGTTTTTTGATCGTTAAATGTTTATTATTAATTTAGAAATACTAATTTTAGAAGCTACATTAATTTGGTGAGTTAAATATCAATCGTTCACTTTATTCAAAATTCTTTTTGTTCCTCATTATATATTGCATAATGTATTGGTACTCGCATATAATACTTCCCATTACCAAACTAATAATGTATGTTAATAGAATTTTCGGACAACAGAACAGACAATAGAATAGACAATAGTTTTTGATATTAAATTGTATGCATAATTGCATTTAAATGAAGATGAAAATTGTCAATTTATTTCAATATTTAGAACGTAATTTTTTGCTAGTACATAGTTCTGTAATTTTCTCGTCATATAAAACAATCTTCGTCATTTTCGTTGGTATTTCGTAAATTTCGTTGATTTATTGCAGAATTAAAAATAGTTTCTTATACCACATCCCATCAATATTCCTAAGATCTATCTCGTTTTAGTACTTAGTAAGTTCTTAAGTAACATCTAATAATCATGTAGAACAGTGAGAAGAAGCATCTGTTCTAATAATAGGATGTTCGAATAATAGAACGTTCAAAATATTATAATGAAGGTTCAAATATGGGAGGCTTCACTGTAGCTCTTAATAATTTTCGGTACGACAGAACAGTATCTTCGTGTTATTTTTCCAATTTTTCTTATCCTCACAAAATTTTGTCACAAATTTTCATACAAAAATATCCGTTTGTGTTCAACTATCATGTGTACTTTTATTATTAAACAATAACAAAAATATCGATCAAACATAATATAACAACGAGAAAAAAGAAAGGCGATACAGATAAAAATAATTTCTATCGGAAAATGACTATTCAAAAACATAGGTTTCAATCAATTTTTCTCTTGTACGCTCAATTTCGATTCGACGATGAAATATACTGCATTTTTTTATTTTTGTTAGCAAAATTCCACAGATCCATTGTTTTCTTTTTAATGATTAAATATTTGTTAGGATCTTGCATTGTATATACAAAATTTTCATTTGCTAAAAAATTGATCGTTTTTTTTTTAATCGAACAAATAAAACTTTTGTAGCTTATGCGTGGTCAGTTTTTTTGAGTAACGATTATTGATTTTCTAATTTGTTTGTTCAAAAATATAATATTTACATAAATTTTGAAGAAATAATAAATTTAATGTATTCAATTAAAATTATTTTTGTATTGAAAATATATCTTTTTTTTCGAATGCAAAATTATTTTGGTGACTGAATTATGTTGCAATGTGATAATGGTGATAAATATACAATTTTCCAAAAATATTAGTAGAAATATGTGTAAAGTATTCGTGCATTCAATAAAAAATTATCGAAAATTTTAAACTCTTATAATTACGAAGAAGAAATCGTAAAACAAGTTTTAAGACCATAATGGATTTAGTTTTTCAAAAAACAAAAAAGTTTTTCATATTTTTATATAGATGTTTGAATTTGTAAAATTGTCGAGTATCTTTATTTACCTTCCAAAATAAAAATATTTTTTTAACGAAATTGACTTAATATTACAAAAATAGAGGTTTAATACTTTAAAATGAGTTATAGCAATTTAAAATATCAATAGTGAGAATACTGTCATGCCGAAAAACTTCATAATTATTATAACTTCATGGAAAAAATTATAAAACAATTCATTTGGGCTTATCTTAAAATAACTTCTACTTTCTCAAAATTAAATAGTTTTTTTTCAGAAATTCAAATGTGTCTTAATGGACAGTGAAAAATTTTTTCCATAAATGAATTCATCATGATCTTGAAGAATGAAATTTTTTGCCATAAAATTTTTTATATAAAATTTTTCACAGAGTACGGTTTTTGTGTAAATTTATATTTTTAAGAATATAACGAGAAATAAAATAGAAATTTGTTAAAAAATTGTTTTGTATGCCAAATATTACAAAGAATATTATATCTTGTTCATATTATGCGCATCATATGCCATTTCATACTTTATGACTTCCTATAGATGCATAAAACTCTGCAATCGAGTTTACGAATTTATAGTGGACTTTCTACATCCATTAGAACTCTTTCATAAATACTTTAATTCGATCATTACTATATTGCTATTTATACAACTACTTATATACTTTATACACTACAGTACCATTGCATGCAACTTTTAGCCAGTCGAATCTCTTGTTCAGGATGTTACCTTAAAAAAAATACATGTTCTAAAAATTTTGATATAGTACTGACCTAACATCAAGTAGCAACTCAAGAAGAATTCTTGGCCAAGGAGCACGCTAAAAAGTCCCAAAATTCCTTGTGGTAATTCTGTCAACAGAAAGAGCAGCAAAACTACAAGCAACATTATCGTAGTTCTATCAGTTTGTCGCTCTTTGTCCGCTCTTTGATAGCTCTTCCTTTTTTTGGTATGTTGCTCTTGAATATTAGTCAGTTTGTGCCTCCTTCGTTTTGCCTCTAGTAGAACTTGCAAAAGTTTCAAGCTGACAATCGTCAAGATGACACAAGGGAAAAGTTTTATTACCACGCTATAAACCCAGAAATTAAGTTGCTTCAAAATGGCATGATTCTCCGCCATTTCCGTTAGTTGAACAAAGTAAAGGGTTGTATTCGTCGTGTTCCCTAGGGAAAAACACAAAAATATTCTTTATTGTTCAATCGGAATAAACTCGTAATAAATTTCATTTCAACGATTAAATTTAGTTTTAATATTTAAAATATAAATTAATTTTAATGTAGGGTAAATGAGAATTAAACGCAATGTTCTGCGAATTTTTATGCATTTATGCGATGCAAAAATAAAGAAGCAAAAATATATAAGATAATATTACAGCTTTTAATAAAGCTCTGCTTAAGTTCCATTTCTTTAATATCAATATCCTTATATTGTAATTTTGTGAACAAAAAATTAGTTTAACAGTGCAATCAGTGTAACAAATTTTAAGGAATCATTGAGGGAAAATTTAAAAATCTGTAAAACTATGATAGATTTAATCATGAAACAAATTTTTAAGTGCCTATAGAAGTATTTAAATTTTGTAAAATTTTCAAAAAAATATTTTTACTTGTTCTTTTTTTCAAAATAGCGTATCCTTTTTCGTAATTCGTCACTATGATTCTGAAAATCGAAGTTTTTCTTCTACAATAATTCCTTAATGTTGTATCATTTTTTTTCTTTTTTACAAAATTTAAGATATTGACAATCTTTTATCGAGTGCACGAATGTTTTCTGCACTCGCTGCATAAATTTCCATAAAAATCCGCAATTTAATAACAGGGGATGAAAGTAACAGGTTTAATATTTTCAAATATATATATCATGCTAAAATCAATCAAAAATTAAAGTAAATAACTTTTTGACGTTAAAAAATCAAAATAAATTTATCATATTATAAAATTCCATTTTCTTAACGCTTTAAAATTACAATATCCTCCGTAAAAATTTTGTTCTTTCAATTTAGTTTTTCTAAATGTACCAATTGTAATTATAATGTAGTAATGTAACAAAGCATGGTTTTACTGAAAATATGGAATCAAAGTTAGAAACTATGATTGAGGACGATGATAACGGCTTTGGTCAGAGTCGAATGTAATATTACAATCGACCGTGGCTGCAATGCGGTTCAGTCCTTAATTAGAGGCTACATGTCCCTAATAGAAATCTGAACCTTTATTTTGTTACCTAATTTTATTATCTAATTGAATAGTTTAAAAAGAAAGTTTCAGCATTTGGGTGAATTATACGAATAGATAGCGAACAATGAACAGAATTATTAAATTCATTTTTCAGGCATAGCGACCTGATAAAATTACCATGTAATCTGAAAAAATGCGTTATTGCGTAGAGTCTGTATTTATATTACATTACAAAAATTTCCATGTTTTATCAATTCATACTTTTTAATTGTCTTAAATTCTTACAACTTTTAAATAATTTTGTTCATTCTAAATTTTTAATTTATTTATAAGTACAAATTTTATTTAATTCTTCTTTCATTTACTGTAATTTAGCTGCATAAATGTTATGATTTTTTAAAATTATAGTTGTATTAGTTATTACGATTTTTTAAAATTTTAGTTGTCTCATAATAACCATGTTATCAATATAATCTATATTTATGTCTATGTTGTATAATCAATTCAAGCTATGAAAAAGTTGTAATATTTTTTATTTTTGATTGATAGTTTTTGTATTATTTATCATGAGGTTAAACTTTCATAATTTTAATAATGTGATAACTATAAATATTATAGGATGTTTAATTTTAATCTATAAATGCAAATTACTCGTAAACTGTCTGTTATTTAAAAAAAAAAAATAGTTCAGATAAAAAATTAATGATTTGGAGGTAATCACAATCTGGTGAGCAATTTTTTTATAAATGAACGCGGCCATGAAGTTATATGAAGGTCACCTTCACTTTTTTAAATGGGTTAATATATTTTTAAAATGCATTGTTTTTTTATACAAAATTGTATCAAGCTATTTGTGTCGAAAAATCATTGGGAGAATCATTTTAGGAGATATTTTAACTTTAATCCTAACTTTAATTTAACTTTAAGAAAGATAAGGGTATTCTTCTGTTTATATTCTTCTTGTCTTTCATATATAAATTTTAAAAAATTCAAGTTAAAATTCCTCCTAAACCAATGATTTTTCGATATAAATAGCTTAACACTGGAACTAATAAAATAGTCAAAATGACCAATTCTTATAATATAATATAATATATAATATATATAATAGAAATCTATAATATAATATAATATATAATGTATATAATATAAATCTGTAATATAATAAATTTATAAAACCTCTTTTATAGAAATTTTATAAATTTATAACTGTACGTTTTTGGAAATTTGAACGTATAAACAAAATTTTATATTCTTTACGGTATTATAAACTGTTTCCCCCTTAATTACTCTGATATAATTTTGAAGTTAACAAAATTTTGTAGGGAATAACGAATCCGATAAATACATTTTAAGAACATATCAATTTATTTAAAAAAGATCTTCATACGACCTCTATGTTTTCGAAAATTACATTTGATTACGATCTCCTCGAAACCATTTCTTATCTGATTTGATGATTTTATATAACAGATAGTTTATAAATATTTGTATTTAATGATTGTATGAAGTATAAGTTTTTTGTATTAATGGTTTTGTTGAATCGTAATTGTAAAACCAAATTGTTATTTTTGATCTCGGTTTATTATCTCATTCAGAACAAAGGGAAGAAAGATACAGAATTGAAAAAAGTAAAAGTCGAATATACGTTGAAACCTTGTTATAGTTCTCGAATTTTTACATCTGAGTCATGTTCTCGTTTCACCAATAAAAAGACGTTTAATATTTTTGTAAAATTTCATGCATGTTGGTAATTTTTCACTCTCTCAAATTTAAAAAATTTATTTGTAATAAAAAATAAATTAAACGAATTAGATAAAAAAATAAAGTAATTAAAAATATAGAATTATTTGCAAAATGCAGTAAGATTAATCGTAACAGTTATTGATTATTGATTGCTCTTAATTAAAAATTTTATTCAAACGTTTATTTATTTTAAATATTCATTTGCAAAAGGAAACCTATTAAATATTAAAAAAATTTAAACTTTTACAGCATTTTTACTTTTTATATTTTTATCCTTTCTTATTTTCAGAAACTTTCAGATGTTAGTATATTGTACATTTATACTTTTATCCTTTTTTCATACAAATTTCAAAATCGTCAGATATTAGTGAAGCTATTGTTTTCCAATATTGTATTAATTCGACATATAAAGTGTCCTACGTTTAATGTATGAACATGAAAATTTTTATCAATAATTGTAAAATTCTTCGACATTCTTGACCCAATTATGTAAATTCACTGTCGACTTAGGAGCTGGGTGTAACATTTCGTTTTCTAGTAATACGTAGCATCGATTCAAGCACCTTTAAATAGATTCCTTACTTTTGTTTACAACGCACGTTTGGAACGGATAAGTATGTACATATACTTAACTCGCGATATGTTCCAAATGATTTTGTTGTTGTTCTAAATTTCATTAATTGCGAAAAATATGAAATAATGAATTTGACGTAGAAATGTTGTAAAGAATATAAAAATGTTTTAGAATATTTTAAATGAGATAATAAAGTTTTATATAAGATATTTTGCATAATTAGTTATGTATTGTGGTACCAAGCAGAAACAAGCTGTTGCGAACAAAAATATTCTGTAAATTAGAGAGTTTTTAATTTTAAAGTATTGTATATGAGGATCATAATAAATTTTAATTACAATACCGGTGCATGTATATTTTTTACATGATTAATATTAAAAGATGATAGAAAGACACTGAAATGCTTTCATATACGCATACTATATTTTTCAACAAACCGTATATTTTTCACTCTACTACGTTCTTTCGTATTTTTGACTCACCTCTCTAAATTTCACATTTCTACAAAATTAAAAACTATTTTAAATTTAAACTAAATTTTATTTTTAAAAAATTCTCAGTAACATAGTCATTAGTGTTTCGATTAAGTTTAAATATTTTCTTAAAATATTAATATATGAATCCTTTTTGTTTGTAAAACCGAGGATGTAAAATTGAAATATAAAAATTCGGGAATCGCAAAATTAAATATTCTTTGCATGAAACTATTAAACTGAAACTAAAAAACTAATAATTCACCGGTTTTCAAAATGAATAATCCATCAGTTGTGTAAATTCCAGATATTTGGACTTGTTATGATAAGAAATATTCAAATATTCATAGATCATCATTCAAGACAAGACAGCGATTTAGGTCAACTGGTATGAACATAAAGTAGATCATCTCGATACTACTTTTATGACAACTATATAATAAAATGAAACAAAAATCCTTAGAACATTTTATAGTATAGAATAATATATCTTAATGAGTAAGTCGGAAATGTGTCATAAATTTTCTAGATATTATATTTTTATATAATGTTTTACACGTGGTTCACTCAAAAGATTGATATAAAAATATGTAATAATGCGACTGAAAAGAAAATTACAGCTCCGTTTCGCCTATATACCATCGAGATCCTATGAGAAGTAACATTATGATTAGACTGTGGATTCATATTTTGCTATAAGCTTAGCGAAAACTTATTTTACTAAATATTATTGAAAGTACTTCGAATATTTTATGAATTGCGCTATAAAATTTTCTATAAATGCATAAAAATTCGCAGTCTAATTGTGAAAATATAAATGGACAAATTAAAACCATGAAACCATTCAGTCTTTTTGTCTGTAACAAATATTGACATATTTAATCTCTTAAGTAAAAACAAGGAAATTCCTAAAGAATTTTCTTTCTTAATTTGTCCTCTACATGCTTCCGAAGTTTTGATATTTCTTCATTTTTTTTTTCTTTTACGTCGCACCGAGGTCATTAACGACGACGGTGGTATTAGATATGTAGTAGTTCGTGTTTTTGAGATATTTAAAAACTCCTTCTACGTCATTTTGAGAAGCCAAGTTTATGTTTGAGTTAATTCCGTGTCTCTGTCTGGGCTTCTGTAGTTTGACATTCGTGCAGAATGTGAGTGACCGTCAGTGGGTGGTTATTGCAATGGCTGCAGGTGGAAAGTGTAGTTCTTTTAATTTTGTGTTCGTCAGTCAGCTTGGTATGACCAGTTCTTCTTCAGGCGTGTGATATTTATTCTTTCTTTCCTGTTTCTAATATTTGGTGTTTGTTGGTGAAAGTCTCGGATACTTTTGTGTAGTTGAGTGCTTTTAGTTGTGATCCATGTATTCCATTCATTTTTTATTACTTTTTTGCAGTGGATTATTTAGTCTTCACAGGGGATTGGAAAGTGGTTGCGATTGTTAAGTAAGGAAACTGGTTTCTTTCGCTGCTGTGCCGGCTTTTCTTTTTATTTCTATGAGCTGGAATCCAAATGACGGTGTCTTTGTCGTTAGGATCATGGTATAGTTCTTGTATGGTGATTATTAATTGGTTTCCTGTTATACGTTTTCGTTAAGGATTTTGTAACGCTCATGAAGTCGGGGTAGATGATGACCTGAGCTTCGTTGTTCGACTGTGCATACTGTAAAGAATGGCATAAGTTTCAGCTGTAAAAATAGATGATGATGAAGGGAGGTTTTGTATTATTTTGGTTTTATCTGTAATGATGGCGTATCTGCGTCGGAAACCCTATTAGTTTGGGTTTAGAAGTTTCTTTAATTCCAGGTACCATCGAAGCCTTCGATTTAAGATTTTTTCAAGTAGTTTACACACGATATTAGTTAATGTAATAATTGGGCGATAACTGTTTGAGTTTTGTTTGGCTTAGGAATTCGAATTACTACTGCTTTCTGTCAATTTTCAGGAAAGACCTTGTGGATCCATATAGTACAGTTGAGGATCTTTAACAAGTAGTTTATTCCGGTTTTTGGGAGCATTTTTAATAGCGAGTTTGGGATATTATCTGGTCCACGGGCGGAGTATTTTGTTGATGTAAGGATGGAGTTTCCTTGAATGTTAATGGTGAGTTTAGCAATGGGCTGTTATCATTGTTGGGTAGTTTTGACATTTAAATCCGGAACTCCTTGTATATTCGAGTATCTAAAAACATTTTAGACAAAAGTTAAATGGTTTCGAGAGGAACACTAATTGATTCTCATTTTTTGATGTAGATGCATAGAAGGTACTTAAAGATCAAGTTTGTTTTTTTAAGTGAAATCGTGCATTTTTTGATATACTAAACGATTCAGCTTGTTTTCTATCTCGATAAATTGGATGAGGTAATTGACTCAAATAGGTTCACCAGATTTGAACCTATTTGAACTCAGAATTCTTTTTGCAGCCAATTTTAAAAAATAGTCTAAATTAATGTACTAACAACCGCTGAAGACAGAAATATTATTGCGCTGATTTTAAATAATGTGAATCATTCTTTAAAACTTATATTGCAAAAATGTTTAGATGTCAATGGTTACCACTTTGAACACATTTTGTAGTAACTGTTTTGTAATAGCGAAATAAATATTATTTTAATATTATTATTTAAATAATAAATATTGTAGAGATATAATATAAATGATGTTTATTTAATAACAATAATGGTAATAAGACAACAAATAATTAAAAAGACAAATAATACAAATTAACAACTCAAATAAACTCTTTAAACAACACAATCGACTCTTTTAAACAGCACTTCCTCAATGATTCTCATCGACTCCTACAACTCGACTTTTACAACTTGCTCGACTCTTCTCTTTTCAAAAAGAAAAGCGCTCCACGCCTACGTTGTTCTTCTCGTATCACATTCGTATTTTCTCGTATTTCTATGATCAGCAAACAGGCCATCTGTTATAATTAAACATAACTAAAAATATAACTACAGATTATAATAACCGATACCGTAATATTATTCTATTTTAATGAATAATTAATAAACATTATGCAATCTCCTATTATTATTAATGATGCTATTACAGATGTATTCAATGCGAATATTACTTCGAATTATTTTAATTAACTTAAAATATCTTCTGAATTAATGATTTCATGATATAAGTGGTTTAGTACTTTTAATATAAGGAATGACGATTGATGAATCAATCAGTATATGAAAAAATATACGATTTCACTTAAAAAATCAAACTTATCCTTCAAATGCCTACTATGTATTCATATTAGAAAATTATTGCATCACTTAATGCCCTTATCTTTAACTTTTGTCTTCAATAAGATGGACTGAAGCTATAGTCATCTCCATCCTGCCACCTGAAAAAACTCCAATAAACCTTAACAGCTACAAGTCGATCGCATTAACCAATACAAATACAATGTAAACTAATGTGTAAAGTAATTAATTTTAAACTCAGATGGATCTTGGAAAAATGGCAACTAATCTCAAAAATAGCGACAGTTTCATTTCATATTTGACTACATAATTAATCTTGAGACAATTATATACGAAGCCTTTGCCAACATATAATATATGACTGCTGTGTAACTAGACATAAAGAAGGCTTATAATATGGAGAAATCGAATCCTAAAAGTTCTCCACAAATATAGTTTCAAAGAAAATATTCTTAATTTTATTAACCAATAATACTATCTCTTCCATCAAAATCATAGAAAATGGTGTATAATACAGAGTGTATAGCTATTCTTGATTGCCATAAATGACATCCTTGATAATATAGAAAAATTATCAAAAGTTTACTGTTGCTGATGATTTAATTCTATTGTGCATAAGAAAAAATGTCCATAGTATTTAGACGCTATTGCAAAAGACACTCGACAAACTACAAGAATGGTTTTCTGTCTTAGAATTCAAATTTTCTAGCATCAAGTTGGAAGAAATCGACAACTATCATTAAGCTAACTATAAACAACTAGACACTAAGAGAAACGACCTCCATCAAATTATTAGGACCTATTTTTGACTAACAATATGGAAACCGCGTATTGATAAATTAAAATAGACTGTAACCAATGATTCAACATATTTAAAACGGCGGCAAATAACTAGGGAGCAGAGTACCTTTCTATCAATATATAAAATAATAGTAAAATTAAAACTCGACCTTGGAGCAATCGTCTACAACTCAGACAATATGCTAAAAAAAGTAGATGTCATATACAACAATGCACTTAAAATAACAGTTGGTGCCTTTTATTTCTGTCTTATATTTATTTATTAATTAATGGCATATTCTTAGAGAAGCATTTAAGCCTTCTTTTCGGATCAGAAGGAAATATCTAGTATCAAGTTTGCAATCAAAATCACTTCCTACTCGCAAAATCCCATATGGCATTTTTAAATTGAACAACAGCCATCGCCCACAGTCAAAAAAAGGATTATCCCTTCCTTTCTATCATAGAATAAATAATTATCTAGTAAAATTTGACTCAGAAGCTCTACCCATAATGAATAAAAAAATTCGTGGATCATTAAAAAAATCAACACTATATTGTTTAGCCACTACCAAAATAAAGCCAACTTAACTACAGTTAAGATCTTATACCAAAAATAGAAGAATCATTTCCGAGTCATGTGTTTATATATATGGATAGTTCAAAGACATCAAAAAGTGCCGGATATACAGTCATCAATGACTAATTAGTCAAAAAAGTTAAACTCCAACAAGGCACGTCCATCCAAATCTGGGAATTTAACGCATTAAAGCACGCTTCTAAAATCTTAACTACCGGTCAAAATAGGAACTTTGTTATCTTCAGTGACTGTATTAATGCTATTACATTAATCCAAGACCAATGGACAAATGACTCCATTATCCAAAATTGCTAAGTACTCTACACCAAATCAATCAAAAGAAGTAATATGATCACTATAGGATCTCCTCCTATAATTGAAAATGAAAAAGCCGATGAAGCAGTTAAAAAAGCAGCTAATTCATTGGTCCTCAACTATTACACCTACAATAGCTTGCCTCCTTGATACTTCTACTAGTTTAAAAGAGAAAATCAAACTGAAACAACAAATGGAGATCCTCATGTAAACTATGGCTGACAACAATAAAAAAGGAATTTTTTAGAAAGACAATTGCCTACCAAAACACCATCAAGTTGTAATCTCAAGAATCATAACGGACCACGCAAAACTCACCAGTATCTCCTCAAGAGGATCCTCCAATTTGTGATTTGTGCAAAATCCAACTGACAGTGGAACATATTGTCCAATGCAGGAAATATACCGCTAACAGACATCAACTGAACATAAATCCTTCTCTGAATGACAAAGAACAAAGAATCGACCCTAAAACTAATACACTTTCCAAGTTCACAGTCTAAATTTTATAATAAATTATAAGATTTCACTCCATGTCATTAATAACCCATTAATAACCCATACAAATGGTTGATGCGACTCTAAATAATGAAAATAAAAAAAAAACTTTTGTCCAAAACATTTTTTTGATATAATTCATCATTTAGAAAATAATTTTAAAGTTAGTTTTAGGTAACTACGTGACTCAACGTGAAAAAATAATAAAAGAGAGTAAGATTTTTTCGTTGAATATTTCATTCTCAAAAAAATTGAGTTCGATAGTTTATCGTGTTCGTAATTTTGTAATACTGTTGAATTCAGTTCTAAAGGAATTAAGAACACTTTGCAACTCGAGAATCGAGCTTTTTCAATGTCTACTCGGAATAAATCCCAAGACAAGAATCGCACTGACAAAACTAGAACTGGAATTGGAATTCAGTTTCACGAGATGTAAGAGCATCTTTGGATCTTATTGTAAGTTTATCGTAGAAAGAGAAGAGAGAGAGACAGAGAGAGATAAATTTAATTCTTAACGAATAAGACTTCACAAATCATTTCAACAGAGAAAATAACTTAACTGAGGGACAAGCATTGAGTCAACATTTGATCATTTAATGATATTTAATTCTAATATTTAAATTTAATAAACCTAATTTAATAATTTGTATTATTCTCCGGTAGGAAATATGCTTGAATGATCTTGTCGATATGAAAAGTGTAGGATTATTCTATTTAAATCGATGACTTTCAATTTTTCACCGATATTAAATCAAGATGGTTAATATTTGAGTTGTAATGTCGAGTTACACTCGAAGTAAGAATTATGGTTTCGATTTGAAAGAAAAAGCAGATTGTAATCTCATGGAATTCGACTTTTCAATTTTAATTCTTCAAACTGAAGATTGATAAATACATACTATATATTATATCTTCGACGTTTTACATCCGACACAATGTTATAATAACTGAGAAGAAAGTCGTTTAATATTTGTCTACATATACGATATATTTATATCTATTTGTAAAGAAGATCAGTAGCATATTTGAATAAATGTCGAATTAAATAATTGTCTACTTTTTTTTACATATTTGATGATGTGCTTTTATTATTATCTCTTATTGATACTAATATTTACAAACACTATCTGAGTATTCTCTTTCTAATTAGTGCAATTTATAAACAACAATCAAAATCATATATACGGTATTATCATGTAGGGGACGTGTTTCTCTGGCCTTGAATCTACCAATAAACGTAATGTGAGGGACGCATCCTTAGGACCATAAAGCGGCGTTAGACCCATAAAGTAATTGCGAGAATTACTTTATAGGACTGATATTTGCCAACAGTACGAAAAACGACTTATCTTCCCAATCATGTGATCGAAAAGGACACAAAGACAGTTGACATTGCATAGAATTATACAGGTGTCCATAAAGTCTCTTTACAATTTCAAAAATTTTATTACAAGGGCAATTGATGAGACATCTTCATCAGATTTGTTCTATGTACTCAGTGATTATCAAGGTTTGTATCACATTGCATTTCAAGTACTCTGTTGATGAATAAGATACTGTTAAATGAACTCCTTGCAAAATGGCTACTCCTCAAGAGAAGGTACAGTGTGTATCATGGTTTATTGAAACCAAATCGGATCTGCAAACTCAGCGGATCTAAGTATGGAAGAGATCCACCGTCACGTCCATCAATTCGTGCATGGCACAAGAAATTTATGGAGATAGGGACAGTGTTCGATAAAGGGAGGAGTGGACGACCAAGAACATCTGAGAAAAACATCGATCGTGTAGGAAATCGAGTACCGTCTTGATGTGCTTCGTGCAACTAATGGTGCCAACATAGAGGTATATTAAATGAGCCGGAAAAAACTTAAGTATATACGTCTCATTTTGTCATATTTTCCACTTATCTATCGTTTCATTTGTCTTTGTAATAAATTTTTGAAATTGTACATCCTTTATGGATATCCTATATATTCTCGCTATTTCACTCTATTAGTCGCCTCTTTTGTACGTTATCAGTCTGTTTTGTCGCGTTCATCGTCATTATCCACACGTCGCTTACTCCCAAATATCATATAAACCAAATTCAAATTTCTCCTTCATTGACGAATTTATTCGGCAGCGAA
This sequence comes from Tetragonisca angustula, assembly GCA_036937485.2. NCBI lineage: Eukaryota > Metazoa > Arthropoda > Insecta > Hymenoptera > Apidae > Tetragonisca > Tetragonisca angustula. The sequence continues at coordinate 282,000 of JAWNGG020000089.1, read as the reverse complement.
TATTTATTTGACAGAACTTCGCTCCCTCATTTGCAGATTTTAAAAAATATTGCTTCTATTTTGTATATTCTGCATGTTTTGTATATTCTGATTTGCATAAGTGCATATTTCTTTCGTAGATTCGTTGATTTTGCGAATGCGCACATTTGCAACGCTAGAATGATGCTGAAATTTTTGTACTAGAAAATTATAATATTTTATCATACATTCCACTTCTTTCGCATTAATCATGAATTTCAAACTATTTAAATTTCAACGTTTGGGACAAGCGATGTTTTGAAAGACACGAACATGAAGAAGCTATAAGAATTAAAAATAAAAATATTGTAAATATTATAATTAAAAATAGTTTTATAATTTATATTATAATAAAAATATTATAAAATATTATAATTAAGAATAATTTTGGACATAAATATAACGTCGTGTGCAGATTATATTTACGCGAAACTTGAAAATACAAAATTGCACAGGATGCAAATAATGCAAAGAAATACACATAATGTCACATAAATGTACTATGATCCAATTCCGATCAAAGAAATATAAGTCTTATACATATTTTATTTCTAAAGCATAATGCATATTTTTATGTACGGTGAAGACGTATGTTTTTGACTTTCATGAACCGAAATCTAATACTTCATTTTACATTCAACTTAAATATTAAAACTGCTTTCCTGCAAAACTAACAATTCTCAGCTGCACTCCTTTGTCTGTAAAACAATTCTCTACCAAAGTTCTATTTTTTGAATTATATTATTGTTATTATATTATTATCTCAAAGATATGAATTTTAGATAAAAATCCGCAGTTTAGTCATTTGATAGATAGAAATATTGTTCCCTGCGTATGAATTAACTTTAACTGACAATAAACACAAGTTTACAATCGATAATTTTAAACAAATTATGGAAAGTGTCACGGGAATTTTGATCTTGTTCTATTATGACTAAGGAAGAAGAAAAGGATCAAATAAATATAAGCTCGAAAACTCTTTTTTTTAGATACTTTTCAATCATGGTGGAATGTTGCAGAAATGTTTAAAATTTAAAGAAATTGCTGAGAATGGCTTTCTCCTGCAATAATGCATGCGTTTCAAAGACTGTCAGTAAATGTTTAAAAATTTCTGGCGTTGCGAATTTTTTTCAAACAGTTTGATTTTTGAATGTCTCCAGCTATTGATTCTGTTACTATCGTATACTAAACTTTTAGGACACTCCTACAAAAAAGAAAAAGGAAAATCCGAAACCAGACTTAAGCCAGGCGATCGTGCAGGCCAGGGAATTGATCCTCCTTGATCTTTTCAATTACAATATCGAGTTACAGTCGTGACTCACGAACAGTGACTTCGATTCGATTTAGCAAATCGTAGTCTCGTAGAATATAAATTTGAATTTTCAATTTTAATTCTTCAAACTGAAGATTAATAAACACAAATTATATATAACACTTTCATCTTTCACGTTATATCTGGTACGATTTAACATGTTATACTTAGTGATCAGATCAAGCATGTAATTGTAATATATAACGTTACCTTTCATGAGAATTTTATCAAGTATCTATATCTAACCCCTTGCGCTGGCAATTGATTCGCGGACCATAACGAGTGACCGATCGCATACAATAATTCGTTGCTTTCTTTTTTTTTTGAACTCGTCTGTATGATATTACTGAATAGAAACTATTAAGAAGTAATCAACTTATTATTTGTTTCGCTTGGGTTACATTTAAATATATATAAAACTGAGAAAATGTTGCAATTTAAGACAAAAAATTCTCGACGTGCGTGGCACGTCATCCTAGCGCAAGAGTTTAAATAAAATCAAGACTACGTGAAACATATTCGAACTTAATTGTAAGTACGTTTTTAAATAATTATTATAAATATCTCTCAGAAAGTCTCCGATGTCGCCATAATAAATTAAATAAATAACTGTTTACAATTTCTGATAAATCGGATCATTTATTAAGTATTTCCTTTCAAACCTGACGCGAAACGCAACATTTGAAAATTGTATACAAAACAACAGAAACGTATTTCTTCATTTTATCAGTATAACTATGTACCTCTGTATCTCTGACACTTGTAGTAAAATTCCATCTTCAGAAACCCCAGAACAGAAATCGCTGCCAGCCTGATCACTACATGTGCAATTAGTATCACTATCGTGTCCTTCGAATTCTCCAACAAAATGTCCTCTACAGAATTCTGCTACTCGCAGAGTACATTTTCTAAACCTGAAGCTACTCATTTTACGATTCGAAACCAGTTTGTATAAAATGAATACATCGCAGAATACATAAAATGAAACATTTTTATCTTCCAATAATATTATCATCCAATAGCATTCAAAGCTCATGAAACGAAATTTATTTATTGAATTTGATTGGAATTCTTGAGTACATATTAGACTCGAGCTTATCCCTAGTTATAACAGAACGTATAAGTTACAGTGGATAGAGAAGAAAATCGTAAAGCAAGGGGTTTAACTAAGTTTTAAACATTGCTACAATACTCTATCACATTTTTCGCACCTTTGTTCATTTGATTTTTTTTCTTTTAAGTATAATAGAATGCGATATTAAAATTTGGCTATTTATTTCCTTAGATTAGAATCTAATCATTGTAACAAATTAATTTCGTTACATACTTATTTGATATTCATTTTGTATGTACAAGGTGTTTAGTTTTAACCTGTATAAATGGAATTATTTTTTAAACTGTTCAAACGCAATGATTATTCAAAAAAATGTTTCAGACAAATTATATGTTATGAAAGAAAAATAATTTGATGAAATTGTTTGTAGATAGAAGAATTTGGAAGACTTCGACATCAACTTAATTTTTTTAAAGAGTTATATACCTTCCATGCAAAATAAGGAAAATTAAAGAATTTTTTGGAAAATAAAGTTACATTTCATTAAAAAGTAATATGCACATTTTATTATATGTTGTTCAATTAATGATCGTTAAAAATTTGAACTAAATATACAAAGCTAATAAGCAATTTTATAATTAATCAAAAAAAGAAAGGAAAATGCACAGATTAAAATTTCAGTTAGTCAAGTATTAAACAATAGTCTTGAGAATATTACCACAAATTTTTATTTAAATTACTTGATTTGGTAAGTCTTTCAAATATTTCTATTTTGATATTTCTGTTACCGATATTTTGAAAATTTCATTCCGAGAGCAACGTTTCCTAAAGTTACATATCAACAAAAGCTCTCAATCAATTATTTTCTAGAGTATTCGTAATCTTTATCCAATTTTTGAAAAATAGATTTTCCTTAGTTCTTTTTGACACTTTTCTGACTTTTTTTAAAATGGAAATGTACCTATATCAATTGCATCTTTTTATTCTCTATAAGAAAGTATTGCTCTACTTATGTTGAAAAACTATTTTAAATTTAAGAGATATTTCAGCTTTAATTTTATAAAATTTACGCATGAAAAACAAAGAACTAAATAATGAAAAATATTGCATTTTTTTGTCTTTCATACATAAATTTTATAAAATTACAATTAAAATATCTGTTGGATTAATACAGAAGTTTTTCGGCATAAATGGATTAATATTTTTTTTTATAAAAAAATTAAAAAATGCATCGTTTGATATATAAAAAAATATAGGGTACCATTGAAAAAATATTGTTGATTTGAAAAAACTCTGAAATGCCGTCACCTGCAAATAAACTGATTTTACCAAAACATAGCAAGATCTTTTCTGAAACATTTTTTCGAATGATAAATAGTTTAAGAGATAATTCTATTTAAAGATTAAAACTGAACACCCTGTACTTTGCATGCCTATTTGCTACTAAACTGCGAATATTTATTCACGTTTATTATAGATTTTTGTAAATATAATTAAAGATTTTTTAATTAATTATAGATTTTAATTTTAATTTTAGATTAATTTAAATTATAGATTTTTGTAAATAAAATTGTTTTTTTTTATTAATTATTATAATAAATAATTCATTTTTGATATTTTATATATTTTTGTATATTACTTGCATAAATGTATAAAAATCTGGAATCCATTTATTACTGTAATCCTTTCATTCTTTTCATTGAAGGAGATTTTTAATTCCTTTTTTTTGCGTTTATGGCCTATTCAACATTTATTATACGACCTTAACGACCATCATTAATTTGTGATCAAACATATTTCAACAGAATTTCCTTTGCTTTTTAGCTTTTTAATTGTTGAAGCTAGCGTGTGTAAATTATTTGTAATGACAATAAATGGTTTGAAAACATTAGTGAAACAACGATTCGGAATAGAAAAGGTAAAGCAATCTACAGCAGGAGAACATGTGAAATTGGTTTAATTTTTTCTGAAGGACTGTGTAATTGAAAACTGAAGAGAAGAATAATGCATAAAAGGCCGTAATCGTATTTCAGTTTTCGTTTTTGCTTTTTTCTTTTTATTACATCTCATTTTTTCATCATTTTATCTTCTGCTTTTCACGAATTATTTCAACAAATTAAATGGAACATTTTTGATAAGATCACTTGTGCAACTACAGATTATATTATTGGAAGACAATATTTATATTTTATTCTTTCAATTTAAGACAAACTAAATAATAAAATAACTATTTTTCCATCCGTGAAATTAGATTATGCAAATTCCATAGCTAGTCCATATATAAAATATTTTACGCGTGAAAGAGACTATTCGAAATTTATCATAAATTTGATTTTCATAATATAATCGAGGAGCAACGCCAACGCGTTCACGCTCTTACAGATTCTCACAATTTTTCCTGTACAAGGAGATCCACAGTTATTCCTATAAATATTTGGAAATTAAATTTTCGACTGAAAAGATTGAGAAATTATTAATATTTAAACTGTTATACCATCGTGAAAAAAAACGTACAACTCATTTAGTCTCATTTAGTCCTGGATTCATTTTTTTCTAATATAATACAAGTTTATAACATCTATAAAAACATTAGAAAAATTTAAATTATTATATAATTATAAATAAAATATTATTGTTTAATATTTATAATATTAATAATTAATTATAAATATAATAATAAATATTATATTTTAATATGCATTATATCAATCAATTATATAAATAATTAACATAATTAATTAATAATTATATTTACAAATATCGATATTAAAATATTATTGTTTATTGAAATTATTTAGATTACAGGCTGAAGTCTTGTTTTTAGAATGAATTTTGAATACTAAATTCGGGCAACAAATTCAACATTTCGTTGGATAAATTTAATATTCAAGAAACTTTAACGTTTCGTTGATTAAATTTAATATTCAAAGTTCAATAAACTAATGAAAAATTGTACATCAAGTTTTAAGAGATCGTTGGAAGACTTCAGTCTTTCAGATCGTGGTAGATTCAACCATGAAAAAACTTTTTAATACTTTTAGAAATGTTTGAATTTGTAATATTTTCGAGAAAAAAAGTCTTCATTCTTCCACTTTCCACGTGATTAAAAAATGTGGTTGAAGTTCTTTGAAAAAACGAATTCAGGATTGTGGAAGTGGAGCTTATTATGGCAGTTAATTAAATGGAGTAAATGGATTTTCAATTCTCGTTTAACAGTTGATGTTTGCGTTTACCAATTTATACCAAATTTGTAAATGAAAATGAAATTTTCCTTGCATCATTAGAGACATTGGAAAATTATATAAATTTTCAAATGATAATATCAATACATAATACAATTGTCAATTTAAAATTAAAATACTGTAACAGTTCCAATGGTCCATTTCAGATTCAGAGACTAATCAATGTAAGTTATTTTCTATTAAAAATGATGTTTATAAACACTTTTTATTGCTGAACTCCTTAGTCGATGGAACAGTTTAATTATAATATTACAATGGTTATATTATATTATGTTATATTATCATATTATCATTTTATTATATTATAACAATTCCATCAATCGAAGATGATTGATAATAAATGAACTTGCATTACAAATTGTTTTTAATGAAAAGTGCTTTACATTGATTGACTTCTGACACCTCCAAATATTAATAATTTCCCAAAAATCGAAAAATTTAATGCCTTCCCGAATATTTATGGAAGTAACTATAAGTAATAATATTAGATTGTGGCAATCAATTATATCCAATAGTAACAACAAGACCGATGACAATAAATTGGTTGACATTTCGATAAATGAATGACGTTATATAAGCATTCCTTTGTTACCTTTGGTTCCAAACTGTGCAGCGTACAAGCATTAAATACTATACCAATATACTCTACATAAACATTCAAACATGAGCAGTTTGAGCATTTGGTAATTACTTGGAACAGAGGCGACTTGACCGATTTCAATATACGATATTGAATGTTATAGAGGGCATAATTCTAAACAACTTTTCGCTGTACATGTTACCGTCTAAAAATATAGAGAGGCAAAAATATTTTTAATTCTTAATAATATATATTGGTTTTTGGAGATTAGATTAACCCATTTGTATCACGCATAATTTAACGATAGATTCGTGTCATTGAAATTATGATTATATATAATTTATCAAATCATTTACAGTTATTAAAGTGCAATATTATACAGAATGCATAAAAAATATCTAAATATAGTGCTTTTTATGATATTTAAAACAAAAACATATCTACTTCCTTGGCTACATTCTCAAAAATATGAATTTACATATTTATTGCAATTTATTCTTCCATGAATCACTTTATGGCTAATGAAAGAATCTGACTATCATATTTTTTTCGTAATTATTATAGATATCTAAGAATTCGTGTAACTTCATTCGTTTACTAACATTGCTAATCTAATTCATTTCTTTTCTTTTTTAACACTCCATTCTCGAGGGAAGAAGCCGGTTAAAAAGATTCCATCATGGCCTACCATCAATGCATTGGGATAGCTCCAGGATCCTCGAGAACTGCATCGATGCTTCTCTGCGCCTACATCTCAAGGTTCGAGTCACGTCTGTCGGGGGAAAGATGTTGAACCTCCCCCCCCCCCCCGTCTTTATTTTCTCCTCTAGTGACACCAAGGACTACACCTGGTGTTACCTAATCTAACTCAAACTTAATTCAAGCCGGCAATACTTTTGTCTTGTTAAAGTAATTTATAAAATTAAAGAATTCTTAATGAAATTGCCAGAGAGATTGAAACGTCACTTACTGAAGTGTACACAACGTTGAATATAACATTATGAACTTAAAAATCGTTGAAATCGGTGAAGTTTACTCTTTAACCTCTTGCGCTGGAATGACGTGCCACACATTTCGAGAATAAACCTCAAGAAAGCAATGTTGATTGATAATTAGACAATGCATTTTCCTTGTGTTTCGATTGAAAATTGTGCGGTTAGGTAAGAAATTTTTTGTACTTCGATTCTAAAAGGAGTATTTAGGTTAGAAATTTCTTGTACTTTGATTGTAAAAGGAGTATTTAGGTTAGGAATTTCTTGTATTTTGATTGTAAAAGAAGTGTTTAGGTTACGAATTTTTCCATTGTGTTTCAATCGAAAAGTGCAGGTTTAAGTTAGGAATTTCACAAAATAGAGATTTCGAGACTAGGTTTATGCTATAGATTATATACATGACCTAGGCTATTTTTGAAATTGTATAAAAAACAGTGATCAATGTACCATGATTCTTAATCTCTTGCCACGCACATCGAGAATATTCGGCACAAAATTGCAATAGTTTCTCAGTTTTAAGTATATTGAAATATAACCCAGGCAGAACAAATAATAAATTATTATTACTTTTTAGTAATTTCTATCCGGTGATATACCGATGAATTCAAAAAGAAGACGAGTATTATTATATACGGTTCGGTCACTCGTTATGGTCCGTGAACCATTTACTAGCGCAAGGGGTTGACTCTTAGGGGTACGCAATTTAAAAAAAAAAAAAACTCTACCTGTACGGAATGTTTTTTAATGTAAAAAAAGAAAAAAAACCGTTTATTTCAATTATTAAACATAAAATATTTCTTAAAATGAAAACAAGTAATATTTAAATAAATTTTTTATTACAGAATGGGAGCACGAATAATCCCACCACGCAACTAACGTTTTAACTACTTACGCTAGCAACTGATTGCGGACCATAATGAGTGACCAAACCATGTACAATAATTCGTCGTTTTCTTTTCGAACTCGTAGGTATGATATCACTGGATAGAAATTATTGAGAAGTAATTTATCATTTGTTTCGCCTGGGTTATACTTAAATATACTTAGAACTGAGAAAATATTGCAATTTTAGGACAAAAAATTCTCGACGTGCGTGGCATGTCAATCCAGCGCAAGAGGTTAAATGAAATTCATTGAAACACATCTTTAGGTGAGTTAAAAAATATATCCTACCATGCATTAACTGTCAGAAAAAAAGTGAGACAATTTTAAACCCTCCTTCACTTAACTTCAAAGAGTTAAGAGATATGAAATATATTTTTATAAATATTGGAAAAACTAAGGCCGAACGGTGGTATATAGAGAAAGATTGCTCAGAATCATGCCCATTGGTAACATATTCCAAGGTCAACAAATATTTCTTCAGAAGTCAGTGTAAAATAGAAGAGAAGAATTTGTGGAAGAAGCGTAATATAAATTTTAAACGGCGCTCTCTTCCTTATTAATATAGGTAATAAATTATAAAAATTTGTATATAGATCGTAAATTATAAAAATTTGGTGTTACCTACCGATAAAACTTTCGTTTCGACCCTTTATGCTCATCCCATTGGAATCTAGGATTTCCACTTGCTCTCTCATTTCCGTCGTGATATATACAGGTATACAGAGCACAGGACAGAAAACGTACGCGATCAAAATGGCAAGGATAGTTCTTCTGTAGCTGCACCATTCTCTGTTTTGCTGTGGCCTTGCTACCGCCACGTATCTCCACACTGCCAGTATTAATGTTAAACATATCGAAATGGTATGACAAACCTGTGGACATTAAATTAGAAATCCGTGAGCTCGCCTTCGTTTTTCCTCCTTTCTGTGATACCGATATTTTTCAATTGCGAATTACAGGCAGAGTTGGACATTAATCGATGAAAATTTTTTGTTTCATCGATCGGTTAACATGAACGATTAATAAAATTAATCGTCAAAAAATCGGCTTCATTGATTTGATCGATTAATAGGATTAACCGTTGGTCGTTCATTAAAGGGAATTAATCATTGAAAAATCAGCGATCGATTTAATCGAGTGATAGTATTAATCATCGGTTATCAATTGTTAGTTAGTACATCGAATTTGATTTATTATAATATATTATAATTATAATACAATTTCATTTAAATTGAAGATATATTTTGGAATTGTAATAAAGCATCGATCCTTTAGGATTGAGATATTGATGAATCTTTAATGAACAGATTATAATGAAACATATTTTTGCTTTATTACTGTCGAGAAGTATAGAGCGACCCATATGTCTAGCTGCAAGCCTAATTAACTTGTTTTGAACTCTTCCCAAATTTCTTAAACGAACAAGCAATAATAAAAAGAACTTTATTTCGTTGCATTAGACATTAATTTCATTTAAATTATTGCAAGGTGTTTTGATCTCTAGCCGCGAACAAAAAAAGATACAGAAAACATTAATTTCGCTAAAAAAAAAAGTATTTCAACAGTCAATCGTTAATGAGATATTAGTAACAATTAACGATTCAATCAATTTAATTCTTAATCGCAGTGAACGATTAAAAGGTATTTAAACGTTCGTCGCAACAAACAATTAAAGCAGGAATCTGTTTATGACTAACAACTAAAGTTGGAATATAATCATTAACTGCGACTAAGAACTCTTGAAAAAGTTTCATATTAATTTAAATTAATCGTCGATTAATTTGCTCCATAAATTCATGTAGAAGAAATAACAATGATCTAATATTCTAATATTCGTTTCGAATACTAACCAAATTCCATTGAGATTCTGTTATTTCTTTCTTTCTTTTTTTCTTCACGGAAATTTTAGCGAAACGTAACAGATCTTCGTTTAGCTCAATGTTTGTACGGTAACTGTTTCCATTAGAAAAATAGAAAAAAAGTGCTTTGAAGAAGATACAACTGGCGTGAAATAAAGTAGAGCTGAACTAAGCCGTAATTAATCTTTAATTAAAGAAGAAGGCAGAATCCAATATATAGTAGATTGATTGGTTTTCGAACATATAGGTCGTCGTTCCCATCAAACAAAGCGGAGGAACGACGATCGACGAAGAATGCGTCCGAACCATAAATACCAAACGATTTTATAGGTCATCGGTAACAATAACATTTCTTATCGCGTTTGATCGCGTATCGTCTAAATTAAATTTTAATTCGACGAGCCTATGCATAACTCATGTTACTCCAGCTTCAGTTATTAATAATCATTCTAGTTTCGTTCGACTGTAATACAAACTTCGTGATACAAGTGTAATTGAAAAACTTCCTTCTTTCCTTTTCCACCCCCGCGTCAGTGGTAATCAAATTCCGAAACAGGAGTAACAACTCTTACGTAAATCGAACCTGACATTCCCAATCGTGTTCGTTCATTCGTTACCTGCGCGAAATTCGAATGAAACAGGACGAAAATGGTCCATCCATAAGTGAAGGTGTCCCTCCTCGATCGCCGATACAGGTAAAAATGGATCACGTACGGTATGTAATCGATCATCACGAGCAAATCCGCTATGGCCAGTCCGGTTAAAATGATGTTGGTCGGCGATCGCATTTCACGCCGTGTCAGAACGAGAATGTTTAAAACGTTGGCGATCGAGCCGAAGATACAAACGAGCAGAGAGATCCATCCATGCAGTTGCGAATAATACGAGTGAAACGACGATAAATCGCAGACGTAGTAGTCCGACGATGCGTTAAAATCCATGATTATTTCAATTACTGGCTCGCCTTTATCAAAGGTTCCTTCGTTTGCCGTTTTATTATATTTATTAAAGTAATTATCGAGGTGATCTTCGATGATCTTCGACACTCGAACGTTCTTTGCGAACGAGTCTGGCTCTTCTTTCTTCTCGAGAAGCGGTTCTCGATTTCACAGGAAAAGTTCTTTCAATATTTCGATGTCGATTCGATGTATATTTTCGTTTCATAAATTCAGTGGTAATTTATTATCGTCTGGTAAAAGATAGAGAACGAGAAGAGGGAAAAAATATATACGTTTCATTGTTCCCGTTCGACTGAGAAGAAACACATGTATCTTGAACGTTTCTGGTATATCGAGAACTTTTCACCCCGTTTATTGTTCACCAAATCGTTATCAATCTTTATTTTTAGAGCGGCATCGGAAATTATTCAAAAAGTTACACTGCTTTGCTTAATCCTTGGAGAAAGAGCTCCTTCGACTTTGTTTCCGTGTTTTAAAAGGATTTCCTTTAAAGCCCCTTCCTTCTACGCTTTAAACTCTCCCAGAAAAATGGCCCTTTATCCGTAACGATGTGCCACGAGTCGGAACAGAGTCGCAGTTTCCCTCCGGTTATTCGACTGTATCAAGAACGTTCGCTTTCAATTATCCCGCAGAAATCGAACAACATTATTATCCCTCTTGTCTTTCGCCTCGATCGAGCCGAAGAAAAAACTGTTTACATTTTGATTACATTGCCGTTTCTTCTCTCGAGCACAATTTACAGTCTCGATTTGAAGAGACACTGGGAAGTTCCTTTCCTTTCGTACGATCATCCAACGTGCATCGATTTATCGTTTTATCAATTGTTTAACATCAAAGCGCGAACGACTGGAGCACCACGATTCGAATTTCGAAATGAATTTAAATTTGACTAGCTTTTACCTTTCTTCAAACGCTGCGACGTCGTTTCGAACGATCGAAATTTAAAAATCCTCGACGGACGTCGCACTACGAGGCGCAACAAGCGCAGAACAATCGGAGAAACGAGCAACACCGCGGCGAGAAACGTCGGAACGGGGCGACGTCGGCCAAGCTAATGTCGCCGCGACGCTATCCATGTTGCAGCCGCCCCGAAATTCTAACGCAGACGCAGATCATTCCCCTGTCTCTCTCCCTCTTTTCTCGCTTCCTTTCATCTTTTGATCTTCCCGCTTTCTCTTCCGCCCTTATTCTCACTTCTATTTATCACACGATTCGCACTGCTTAATATGTAATTCCTTCCTGCGAGCGCGCATGTCTTTTAATTTATTTTCCATCGATCACGCGATCGTCTTTCGCGAGCGTGTACGCCGGGCGTCGTTCGGAAATTTTCAGCAACAAGTAACAATCGGGACGGGTCGGTATACAAGTCTTGGATTTTATTAGATTTCCCCGAATACGAAGTTTAACTACGTCCGTACATTGTTGTGTACGTTTGGTCAGCTTGTCGATATCACTGGCTCGCGTTCGTTTCTCTCCTCTTGATCGCAGGAACTTCCAGTTGCGTGACCTTAAAGTTTAATTTAATTGTTCGGTTCTCTCTCTCTCTCTCTCTCTCTCTCTCTCTTTCTCTTTCTCTTTCTCTGATAGAAAGCGACAGGGCAATTTTCCCGTAGGAAGTTAATTTCTAGATCATTTCCCGAGTAATGTTGATTTTTGCTTTGGTCCAGCGAGATCAATACGTATACGAGGATCGTCTAGAAAATAATACCTGTTTTCAGGTAACAATGTGTTTCAATGTACAGTGTGTCCATAAAGTCTCTTTACAATTTCAAGAATTTCTTACAAAAGCAAATGAAAAGACAGATAAGTGAAAATTATTACAAAATGGGACGTGTATATTTAAGTTTTTTCTTTTTGGTTCCGTTTAATACACTTCTATATGGGCACCATTAGTTGCACGAAGCACAACATCAAGACGGTATTCGATTTCGTACACGATCGATGTTTTCCTCAGATGTTCTTGGTCGCCCACTCCTCCGTTTATCGAACACTGTCCCTGTCTACATAAATTTCTTGTGCCATGCACGAATTGATGAACGTGACGGTGGATCTCTTCCATATTTAGATTTGAAGTTTCGCTAAGTCTGCAGATCCGATTTAGTTTTTAATAAACCAATACACACTGTGTCTTCTTTTGAAGAGTAGCCATTTTGTAAGGTGTTCATTTAACAGTATCTCATTCATCAACAGGGCGCCTAAAATGCAATGTGATAGAAACCTTGATGCACCACTGAGTACAGAGAATAAATCTGATGAAGATATCTTATTAATTACCTTTGTAATAAATTTTTGAAATTGTAAAGAGATTTTATGGACACCCACATGGTGTGTGGTTATGTTAAAGATGTGTATCGAACAAAGGTACGGAACATTACTAATCTAATTGAGGTGTATTAAATAAGAAAAAACTTAAATATATACGTCTCATTTTGTAATAATTTCCACTCATCTGACTTTTCACTTGCCTTTGTAATAAATTTTTGAAATTGTGAAGGGTCTTTATGTATTTTAAGAAGTTTTTTTTTTATAACTTTATTTTAGTTTTCAATAATATATATATATTTTATAATTAAATATATAATATATATATAGTTTTTAATATATATAATGTTATTATATTTAATATTATAATTATATAATAAATTATAAATTATAATACACAGTTTTATAAAATATATATTTTTTAATATACAGGATGTTATACAAACAATAAATCATAAATGTAGAATAAAATTTTTTCATTCAAAACTTCATTTTCGAGAAAATATCGCTCGAAAATTTGTCAACTATATTGAGCTAATTCTAGATATATTAGAAATGAATAGTTAGTAAAGAGTTATTCTTCGTGCAAAAACAGATCAAAAGTGTGAAATAAAATTTTTTTTATTCGAACCTTCATTTTCATGAAAATAGACTCTGAATATGTTTTCGTTAAAATTTGCCTTGATATTTGATAAATTTTCAAAATCAGAAACGAAGCCTTTGGAGCGTAGATGAAAAAAATTTTATTTTAACCAAATATTTCATTACACTAAAAATTTCGATTTATCCCCCACGCTACTCTGTATAAGTTATATGTAATAAATTATTATATATAATAATTTACATAAGCTAAACTAAGTTATATTATTCACAACTTCAATATACGCTAGAACTTCGATTATCGAAACGTCCGTTATTCGAAATTTTTATTGTCGTTTTCTGAACGTTCTCGAATCATCGAAACGTTCCAATATTCGAACAACACATTTCGCACTTTCTGCGTATGTACGTATGTAACACAGTGTACACAGGATGTTCACGGATTTATCAGTCAGCGTTTTCTCAAAAAACGGTAAATGTGAGAAAAAAATGGAAATGTGGAAAAAATAATACCGATTGTTGTTAGCAACGTAATAGTGTATGACATTTTTTTGCATTCGCTCTATTCTTTTTTTTAAACTCTTAATTTTTTAAATGGAATACTATCTTTTATACGCACGCACGCATGCACACACACACACACATATACAGGATGTCCCGAGATTTTCGCGCCAAACTGCGAGAGCTTAATCCTGGGATCAAACGAAGAAAAAAATGTTATATGAAGTTTGTGAATTAACTCTTTGTTAAGGAGATATAAACAAATAATGATAAATAGTTATTCACTATTTTTAAATGATCTCATTTGAAAATGATGTTTTAATTTTAACTTTAAATCCAGTTTTAAATTTCCAAAATTATGAAACAGGCTCGTGCAGAGACGAGGAATGACTGAAATACTGAAACTCAGTAAAATACGAGTATCTGTTTTTGATTATATCTCTGTAACAAAGCGTTAATTCGCAAATTTCATATAACATTTTTATCTTCTTTTGGCCCCTAGAATAAGCTTTCGCAGTTTGGCGGGAAAATCCCGGGACACCCTGTATATATCAAGTGAAAACGTGTATCTAGACGGTATAGGAGAAATATTTCATATCATTTTATTTTTATCAATTTTGCTCTCTTTATCTCAATCTTACTAATTTTACTAAGTTGCAAAATTATCGGTCTTCGAACTCTTGTAACTCATTTTAAAAGGCTGAAGCCTTCTGCAACATTTCTATGTTATGCAGGGAGTAGACAATGAACCTTTTCTCGAAATTTTGATCTTGTATCTCTGAAGATCACATTATGACAGATGATTGAATTCCTCTTGAACGTTCTTACATAATATGAAAGAAAATATTCTATTTAAAGAATTGAAGATAACTTTCATTTCTAAAAACAAATAGTGTAGATACAAAAAAAATTTCACGTATCATAATGTTGCTTATAAAAAAAAAATATCACTTTTTACTTATTTACACCTTGTATATTTTCTTTTACGAAAATCATTTAACTATCAAAACAAGACACAATGTTTTTCACAATGTTTTAATGTTATTAGTAGACTGCGGATTTTTTTTTTACGTATTTATAGAAAATTTGGAAGTGTTAAAAAGGAAACACAATGCATATAATATACAAAAATATATATAAAAAAATAGAAAAAAGAATATTAATTATAATTCTCATAGAAGGATCAATTTTCTAATCAGATTCCATTTTGTTAATGATGTTTATGAGAATTTAAAAGTATTCGTACACAAATCTTTAATTATTGTAATTATTGCTTATTAGCGAATTTTTATAAAAGCCAAGTATGTATGTATTTGCAATATTCTGCAGAATAGATATCATAAGAAAAATATTTGCGTAACTTGCGAAATTAACAAGAGAAATTCAAAAATCAACAGAAATATGTGAGCGAAAAGTATTCGTATTATACGACTAATCCATATCAAACTTTTAGTCAAAAAGAAAAAAATAATTTTAATTAAATTTGCTACAAAAATTTTCTGTATATTAATTATATTAATTAATATTTTGTAAGATTTGATTTTATAACTTTGTTTTTCTGGGCACTGGGTCTACTAAATTCGTTGTTACACAGCCCCTACAAACACATTTTTTATATGGATATTAATAATTTAACATTACGAATATTAATCTTTGGACAACTCATATATTACACCACCATGCATAAATAATTGAACGTTTTGTGCAATTCCATTGTGAACTTGATATTTTTGTTCAACGATTGACGAATATTTTTCTACCGTTTTTTGCATTTTTCAGGTTCCACATTCATTTTTAATAAACAGTTGATGCTTCATAAAATCTGTATAAACGAATTTTCAATGCGGTTGAAAATACATATTTCAATCGTTTTAAAATTTCAGATGTTTAAAATCATTTCGCAGAGGTTTTATATTTATTTATTTATGTTACATCCATTAATTGTATATGTTAAGATTAAATTAAAGAGATTTATAAATTATATTTTATATTGCAATAATTTAAAATTATTCAAATAGTTATATCTATAAATAGAAATTTATACATACATATATATATATTTATATATATATGTATGTATAATAATATATATATAATATAATATAAAGGGTATATTTATATACATATATAAAGGATATGATCGTGATCAAAGATGACCAACCAAATGTAAATTTGTCAAGTCTATTTGAATTTGACTCATCCCGGATTGGATAGGAATGAATAATCCATGACAGATTATTCTGTATTTAAAAATTGGTAAAAGACGTTTTCAAGGAAATGGACTTTGGTTGTAAGATATTTAATATAAATGCAGTACCATATTAGAATAAGATAAACGTTCGTTTCATTAAATCATTTATTATAAAAAAAGTTAAGAAGTACAAAAAATAGTTCTTATATATTTAATATCTAGCGCTTCAATCTTTTTCATGTAATTTCTAAATCTATCAAATTTTTAGTCATTTGAAAGTAATATCCTTCTTAAACTTTTTTAAAATTTCAAGTAATATTTTTCTTAAACTTTTTTGATTAATTAATGTAGTTTTACTTTTTTGCAATTAATAATTTTCAAAGTCAAACAGTATTAATATATCTATGTTCCTATTTTTTACAATCCTTTATATCACTTTAGTATTAAATTCTCTAGAAGAGTAAATCAATATTATTCTCATTTTATTCTGATATGGCACTATATAAAAATTTGTATGAATATTTCGTAACATTGCAAAAATTACAAACAGCCAATTATTCATTAGATAAGTTAATAAATCTTAATATACGACGAGAGCATATTTAACACTTATTGTATGCTCGAGATAACTATCTACATTTGTATAGTTTTTTGATAAAAACGCATTTGCAATAAATGTCTTTAAATTTTTGATAGTGAAAGGGAGGATAAATTCAAAATCGTTTCCATTGATAAATTATTATTAGATTTTTATTTTATTTACTTACTTTTTACATATATACCTAATTGCTTTTACTTATATTTTTTACAAAATAAAATATAATTAAACAAAAATAACTGGATAAAAATTTATATACTCATAAAAAGTGTTCCCACAACCGTAAAATAATCGATCAATGGATGATTCTACATACAAAAATAATACGAAAAAAATAATAACGTTTTCTTATTCAAGAATTTAAACATTTGCCTAATATATTTGAATCTTAATACCGGATTGGAGAAGAGTAAATAATCGATAAGAAGTTATTCTACATCCGGAAATTAAGAAGAAATTAAGTAAAATAAAGTGAAATTTTTCTGTTTAAGACGGAAATAGACTTTCAGTATATATGTATATTTGATAAATTTTCTTTCATTTTCCAGGAAACGAAATGTCTTATGGAAAAGTGTTATTCTACGTTTTTCTACTACTTTCGTAAAATAATCTCCTGTCATCCGTTCGCACCTAATTCGGAATTAATTAAACTGAAATACATTTGATCAATTTTTAAACTCCACTTTCTCGGAAGCAAAGTCTTAAATGAAAAAATATTATTCTTTCTTTCTGCCTCTTTTCACTTTTGTGATATTACCCAGATTGTGCCACATTATGATATTATACAGATGATTTAGTGTGATTCCTAAATATCTCTCTTAATTTTGAGAACGCGAAAAATATTTTATATGTAATTTAAATTATAATTCCATGGTGATTTTATGCAATATAAAAAATCTATGGTCACACTTATGCAAAAGACACGCAATATGCAAAATGTGAAGAATAAAATATATATAATAATGTGCGGGGGGACATGTTAGGACCAATTGGGAAGTATAGAAGAAAGAGATTTCCAGAATTTCTTGTTACCGCCCCACTTCGTGGTCATTACTGACCCTCGCGGGTAGCAAGTACGGGCAACAATCTCATCACCTTCTGAAAATCCCTCTCGTCGCTTTCCACAACGTTGCCTGGCATAATATTAGCACTATTGTGCGCAAAAAAATTCCTCGCGCTCAAAACTAATTGAAATTTATTGAAAACCTAATAAATTTAAAATTTTTTGCAGACGAGGAATTATCTCGCGAATAAATGTGTAAAGATATCTAATCTGAAGCACATCCGTGTCATAAATAGTTGTTGGCCCTAATAGTTGTCAACATTTAATTGTATTAGAGATATTGTGTTTACTATTAGCGATCACTGTAACTACGCGTGTATGTTCAGTATCATTATATGTATGTTAGTATTGATACCGATAGATATCAGTTAATTGACTGAATTTGTATTTTTGTTACAACTTTCTAATGGAGCATTTACGATCCTAATTATAGACCTCGCGATTTTAATTATGGTAATGCTATTTGGCGGGATAAAAATAAAATACCCTGTATATATAAGGTGTGACCGAGCAGTGTGCGATTTTTCGTGAAAAAATAAATCGAAAATATGGAATAAAATTTGTTTATTTATAGCTTCGTTTTCGAGAAAATCGAGTTTAAAAATTTATCAGACACACCAGGGCAATTTTTTAACGAACGCTCGAACTACGAAAAAAAAAACTTTTGTTAGAAACAAGTATCTGCAGAATACTAGTTACTTAATATTTGTAATATTACGGTAACGCTTTTCTTTTATGCGAAATTTTTCATTACTATTGATAGATATTTCATTTCTTTCGAGTCAATAAAAGATTTCAAACAGTAATATATTGCAGAGAACTAGTAATTACTGTCAAAGATTAGTGACATATTGAAAGGTACGAATATCGAAGAGCTACAGGAAATACTGGGAACAATGATGTGTGTACATAAATATAAATTTATACCTATATTGTCATGTGACGTAGACAAATCGTTTCCAGAATATAAATTAATATATATATATATATATATATATGTATGTATGTATGTATTTAGTATATTTTAAATACTATATATAATAAATATAATAAATATTGATATATAGTATAATATAATAATGTATATTATTATTATATATATAAATAATATGTATATAATATTATATTATTAATATGTATAGTAACATATAATAATATATAATAAATGTTTATATATAGTATATAAAATATACTAAATTCAACTCTCTTCAGAGTATTTTGGAAAAGCGAAGGTCTTCTTACAAGAATACTTTGAAGAGTAGCACACAGTGTCATTGACTCAAATAGTCAATCAGTGATACACAGTCAGCCACACAATCAGTTAATGATTCACAGAGATTCAGACTTAGTTATTCGTGATGTTAATTCAAATAGTCAGCGATTCAAGGAGAGTCAAGATGATCATTGATAGTCTTCAGTCAGTCAAATTAGGTCATTATATATATTTCAAAATTATTATTTTATTTAAACTAAATTGTTTTCTGAATTATATTAAATTAAAATTAAATGAAAATAATTTACATATTTATATTTCATTCCAGTTTTTATTTAAAAACAATTGATTGTGCTATGTTTGTACAATTAATTGTATTGTAGCCATTTAAATTATCATTGGGTAGATTGATTTAAAATTTATTAATAAGACATATTTTTAGTATACAGATGAATGTATTTTGCCAAATTTCTTACGTATATATTGTAATACATGTAAACACATATATATTAAAATATAGTAAAGAATATATTATAATACATGTAAACTCATATAATATAATAAAAAAAATATATTATAATATATATAAACTCGTTAACATTAATAACAAATATATGTTAGGAATTGGATTTTTAGGTTTTGTTGTATAATCTCACCACACATTTACTATAGGCTTATTGATGCACATGCATATTTTACATCAGCAACTATATTTCTTACAGAAATTAAAATTTTTGATTAGCTACTTATTATGATTCAAAATTAATTTTTAATATTTCGTCTATATATATATATAAATTACTAATTTGATCATTAATTGATTAATTGACTAATTGACTAATATTAATCAGAGTTATTCATTAAGTGAATGGTCGTTTGACACAAGAGCTGAGCAATATTTTGCGAAATAAATATTTTAAATATTATTTAATACTTTAGATTCTGTTCGGCTTAAATAATATTTTAAATAGGATATAATATTTCGACACACAAAAAATATTTTCATTTTAATAAGTTAAACCACAAAAAATATTATTGTTTTAATAATCTATAACATAAAATGAAATATTTCAATTTGTCAATCTAAAACAGAATAAAATGCTTTAATCTCGTTTGAAGCATTGAATCATCTCATAAGTAATGCGATTTTTTCCTTCTTTGACGTAAATCTTAGAATTTCTATCGTCGAGATACTGAAAGAAATGAAGATAAGGACAAATTGTAAACAATGGTAATAAAAAATATTTCTGATAATGTCAAATGTTTTTTTTCGCATTATTTTAAAACTCCAAGATCACAAGTATTTATGAAATGATCTAATATTTCTTGTCTTAGCATAATCTAAAGAACAAGTAATATTTAATTTGTACTTACATTTTTGTACATATCATTTAAAAATATCATCTGGATAATTGTATCACGATTTTCAATACAATTACGATTACAGTACAATTAGAGTATAGAGTTGCAATACGATTTCAGATATAAAGGAAGATTAGAAAATTGGAAATTCATACTCATACATATATTGAACGTGAATCATAATTTTTTAGCAATAATAATTAATTGTTTAAAATAAAGTAAATAAATTGAAATATTTTCAATACTCTTCAAATAAAATATTATTTTAAAAATTTACTCTGACAAATAAAATATTTTTTTTAAGTAAGAAATGAATCATTTATAAATTTAATGTTTTTATTATAACTTCATAATAATCATAGAACCCGCTAATTTGATCATAGAACACGCTGATACCGTTTCGGTCTGATAAAAAAAACAAAACACTCCGTATAATACCAGCTATCACATTTCAAATAATACTGATATTGAAATTATTTTCTACTGCATTGATTTCTCTCGCATTATCGCTCTCACTCTTCTTTGCTATGCAGCGTCTCAATGCTTCAATCCATCCCTGTTTACCACTCATCGTATATTCCCTAATGCTCTTAACCGTAATACTGTCTTGATTAATTGACCTCGTATACCTTCGTAATAGTTTTCTATGCAGAACTGCGTAAACCTCGAACTCTTTCGAGTGGCAAGCACAAGTATTATTGCACATTATTCATATCTCGATAAAAAAAAGTCAAACTAATTTGTTTGCGCGCGGTGGGTTGGTTTCTTGCAATACGCAACAACAATTCACCGTTAATCTTTTGCGCTAGCAACTGGTTCGCGGACCATAACGAGTGACCGAACTGTATACAATAATTCGTCGCTTTCTTTGTCTCTTGAACTTGTCGATACGATATGACTGAATAAAAATTATTAAGAAGTAAGTTATCATTTGTTTTGCCTGGGTGACATTTAAATATACTTAAAAAGAAAAATACTGAGAATATGTTGCAATTTGGAACAAAAAATTCTCGACGTGCGTAGCACGTCATTCCAGCGCAAGATGTTAATGTACAAGAAGTGACATGGGCACTGCAACATCTGCACTATAGATCGCAGAAATAGCTCCTGAAATGTTCTGACGCAATTAAATTTGCTGTCAGAGAATGTTGGAAGCTAGCGCCTGTATAGTTGTCATTTCTCCTCTGAATTCTATCCTTTATTATTTCATGATTTCCAGGAATCCCAAAAATCTCCAGAATATCGACTTTCTCGAGAATCCCTATTTCTTCGATAATCCCGAGAATTTCAAAATTCTGAAATACTTTTTGATCCCAACATTTTCGAGTTTTTGCACATCTTTAAAAAACACTAACGAAATTGTTAAGAAGGAATGAATTTCAGGATTGTCGATAATTTTCCAGTTTCTCAAAAGGGAATTTTAAAAATCCCGAAAACGTGACTTGTGTTTTGAAACGCGCTTTGGACTAGGTCAGGATTTTGAAAATTTCAAAAAATTGAAACCCAAAAATTATAGAAAATTAACAAAAGCCAATCCCATCCCGACCCGACTCGAACCATCAAGATTTAGCATATCTCTATTAGAAAAACGAAAGCAACAATTCAGAAATTCAGCTGATAACAGAAAGTTAAACAGAGAAAACATCAGAAAACTAAAAGTCACACTGGAGAGCAATAGAAAATTACAGAATTATATTACAGTATTGTCTCTGACACAAAGGGGCAATACAGAATTATATTACAGAATTGTTTCCGATAAAAGAAACTGAATACTTTTTATAGAAAGGAACAAAAACAATAAAATCACCTCGCATCCACGTGTCACCAATCAGAACTGTAAATAATAATTGGGCACGAATTGACAAAGAGATTGGAACTTCTGCTCTGTACCTGGGAAACGTTTTTTAATTACTTCCTGGAAATTACAAATGTAGAAGAAGCAAATGGAAGATAAGAATGAATTAAATTCATGTTATGAAACATTTAAATTCATTTTACAGTCAAAGATATTATTTATAAAATTAGCAACAAAACGGCACCGGGTTTAGATTTAATTAATGGTAAAATATTAAAGAAATTCTCAGAATAATGTATCAGATTTTTAACTATCCGCTTTAATGCAGCTTTACGTTTGAATTACTGTCTAGTTCAATGAAAAGTAACAGCAATAATACTAATGTTAAAACTTGAAAAATATTTTGATTCAGTAAACTTATATAGACCTATAAACTTTTTATCTGTAATACTATTGTGAAACCAAGTGACGAAGCCAATATATGATACATACATAATATACATATAATAATATTATATATGATACATGTATATGTATATATAATCTCGCTTAAAAAGTTTTAGGATAAGTAGTATACATTTATTTCAAAATTGGAAGAATTTAAAATTGAAAAATTACGATTTTTTATATTAAATTATATAATATATAAATAATAAATTATATAAAGTATTATCTAGATTTAATAGCTTTCAATAGTATAATTTTTAATAGGTTCAAATAATATATAATTATAATAGTAATAAACTTTATTTCAGCGTCAGAGCCATGAAATGTGGACTTGGTGTACGTATTTTCCTCTTTTCTCATTCACTCGTTTCTCTCACTTATTCCAATACTGTTTTAAAAAACTATATTAAAAAATTATATTACTTTGATTATTTTAACAAACTTATTATCTATTTGCATTGGTTTCAATTTTTCCTGATTTCCTTTTGCACATTCCTCTTTGGTATATATCTTTTTATTGCCTTCTCTCTCTTGCCAGTTCCCTCTGTTTCCTTACCATCTCCAGCCATCTTTCTTATCTCTCCTGCCGCTAACCACATCCTCTTTCTTTACCCCTCCTTTAGTCTCTCTATAGTCTCTCACCAGGTGTTCTATTGTTCCTGGTGCCTCATTGCACAGGTCGCACTTCCTCTTCTCTTCCTCTTCCCAGTACCTATTCCACTTTTTCATGTTTCCACACCCTGCTTGTGCCATCAACTTTTGGCTGTCTCCTTTTCTCACCTTGCCCAAGTACTCTGGGAGCCCTACCATATTGTATCGGGATTTTTGTTGTACTGTATTTGTCCCTGTCTTTCTATGTCGTGTCTTCTTAATTTTTCGGCTATTGCCTTGGCATCTGTCCCTCGTATTCTTTCCTGCTCTTACCCCAACATGTTCATTCCATTCTTTTTTTAGATATTCTTCCTTTTCTTTCCCACTTTTTGTCTTCTGTTTCCCTTCCTCCTTTTCTTTCAAACATTCCTTCACCAGTAGTCTTCTTGTCCCTTCTTTTACTTTCTTTTCAAACATTAAGGCTCCGCTACCACCCTTTTGTTCATTTCGTTTCCTCCAAGACAATATATTCTGGTGTTCTGATGTCCAATCCTAGTATCCACTTAATATACATTTGGTTATATAATTATAATATTTATTACTACATTATATTATATATTACTATATACTTATATATTATAATTATATATTATTTAAAACTATTAAAACTTACACTATTAAAAGCTATTAAGTCTAGATGATACTTTGTGCAATAAAGAATCTATTAAGTGTTAATATATTAACAATTGTATTATATGTAATTGAAAAATTTTATTATTTATTAATTACAGAAAGTGTTCTAAGATTTTTTGAGCAGAAATATATACTGAATGTTCGAAGTACGTCGGGTATAGTACAAATATGTATTCCCTTGAATATACGCGCAATTGGAAAATTTCATCATCTACAATAAATATTGTAACACAGGAAATGAGAGAAATTAATTTCTTTACTGTTCTAAGCTTTAAGAAAAGGTAAAAAAAACTTCGGGCCGCTTAACAAAGCTTTTGCTACGTTATACAATCAGTTTTTAAATCAAACCTTCAGAAAGTTCCTGAGGGAGAGTAAAAATGTGCTTTAAAAAATTCACAAGTGAAATTTTACTGAGGACGTTAACGGCCCATTTTAGAAGATTAAAAATAAAAAGTATTCTAAGATTTTTGAACGAAAGAAAGTATATGTATGTACACATGCATACGTATTATAAATTTATGTGTATATTTTTGAGACGTTCTTGGACCATGTTTCTGGAACAATTTTTTTCGAAAACAGAACGTTAGATGTCTGAACCATATTTATTACAAGATTACCAGTTAAAGTATGGCAAAATCTCTCTCTAGAATCGAGCATAGTCCTATATATATATATATATATATACAGGGTGTCTAAAATGTAACTCCTAAATATCTTTTTTAATTGTGAGAACATAAAAAATATTTTATATAGATATTAATTTATATTAAAGTATATATAAAATATATAAATATTTATATATTTATATATTTTATATATATATATACTTATATTTTATATATAATTTGAATGACATTTAAATTATACATAAAGTGGCTAGTATCTTGCAAGCTATTGTTTTTTCCCCGAAGTTTTCAAGATCGTTTTTTCTCAAATAATTATATATATATATTTTTTTTGTTACATAGCTTATGAAGAAACACAGTTAGATGTATACTATGATATGACCTTCCTCAACGTAATTATTTTTCTTTTACTTAAATAAATGAATTATTAATATTACAAGTAAATGGTAGATTTTTATTTTTGTAGCGAGATAATTATTGACAGAAATCATAAGAATGGAAAATAAACTAAGTGTTTTATAATTTTGTCCAACCGATATTTCTCTCTTAAACTTTTGTGTTTATCATACGAACTTAAGATTTTGTGTGCTTATTATAAAGATGGTATGAAACATATATAAAATTGGCAAATATGTGCAGTGTTTTATAATTTTGTTCATCACTGTAGAACTGATCCGATGAAAAGTATACACAATAATAGTCGTTTTATTATTATCTAGTATTTTGTTTTACAAATATTTTATTATTATTTAATATTTTACTCTTTCGTCCTATATATAATTTAATAAAAACTAGGATAATATATTATTAATACTAATATATTATTAATAGTTTTTGAATACCATATCTCCCAATTCTGAAAAACGATCTTATTTACTCAAATACGAACGATTTTCACATTTGTTTGTAAATATATAATTTAAATAATGAAGTCTTAATTTACAGATAAATAAATAAATATATTTCACTTATTTAACGAAATATATTTAGAAATACAAATCTTTGCGCTCGAAGTATTAGTTACTTTAATTATCTTAATTATTTCACTTTTTTGCTCACTCTGTATATAAATTAATGATGACTGAGAATAATAATATCATTAATTATCTTTTTAAGTGAACAAAACAAATAACCAAACAAACGTATACGAGTCCAAATATGCATGGATGCACATCAGAACCAATTTCATTGTATGTTTTTCTGTTACATAATAATATTCTATCTAAATTAATTTTATTTAAACTTGAGCTTTAGATAATACTTCAGAAATACTAAATAATGTCACTTTAAATAATATGATAATATTTACTGTAATAAATATTATAATATTATATAATATATATATATATTAAATAATAATAAATGATAATATTTACTGTAATAAATATAATATTATTATTATATATATAATATAAATATAATATAAACAATATAATAATATATAAAAATATTATATATAACATATTATATGTATATATAATATTACATACAACATTAGTATTTATTATCATAATAAATACTAAATATGCTCTTTAGAAAAACACTAAATAATTTTGTTTATTTACAATACAAAACTTACATTTGATTGTTAATGAAATTCTTTTTTTTCTACTAGGTCATTAGCGACATGTAATTCTTAGTTGTCTCTTACGTTTTGTTGCTGATTATTTGGTAGATTCTTTGGTAGAGTTGAATTTCTTTCAAATAAGTAAGGGTACTTTTCGATCTTTGGATGTCAAGAATGTGTTTGGTTGAAATTTGTATTTTTATCTTGGATCTTTTACTCGTACTCACAAAGTAGATGTTCGCGTGCGATTTGCTGGTGTATCAAGATCACGAGAACCGTGATATTACACATTAGGTTGGCCAAAAGTAATTGTGTTTTCTTTTTGTGTGCAAAGGCGATTTTTTCACGAGAAACAAAAATTTTATCAGACAATATATTGGTCATTTTGTTCAATTATCTTTTGCCACTTTTCAGGCAACTTTATGATTTCGTTTCAAAAATTTTATTATCTTCCTCGACAAAAAAAAGTTCCAAGATTTAATATCCTCGTCAGTAATGAAATTTGGCGAATTAATTCTGACATTGCCGTAGTTTAAAGGCTTCTTCACCATACGTATTAGATAATTTTTCATGAACTTGCACGTACTTTTCTTTCCCTCTTTTGGTATTACAATAGAATGTAAGGAAAATGTTCCTTTTTGATTTTCTGTTTTGAAATCAACGTCAAACAAACAATTGTCTACGAAAATTGTATATTTTCTTTCTCTGAAGCAAGCTTGAGTACTCATTATCAGATTACAGAATGAATTTTGCGGTTTGAAAAAAAATAAGTTACATTTTATACAGGATGTCCATAAAGTCTCTTTACAATTTGAAAAATTTATTACAAAGACAAATGAAAAGACAGATAAGTGGAAATTATTACAAAATGGGACGTGTATTTTTAAGTTTTTCTTTTGCCTCGTTTAATATACCTCTATATGGACACCAGTAGTTGCACAAAGCACAACATCAAGACAGTACTCGATTTCGTACACGATCGATGTTTTCCTCAGATGTTCTTGGTCGTTTACTCCTCCCTTTATCGAACACTGTCCCTAAATATCTTGTGCCATACACGAATTGATGGACGTGACGGTGGATCTCTTCCGTATTTAGTTCTGAAGTTTCGCTGAGTTTGCAGATATGATTTGGTTTCAATAAACCATGATACACACTGCCTTCTCTTGAGGTGTAGCCATTTTGTAAGGGATTCATTTAACAGTATCTTATTTATCAACAGGATATCTGAAATGCAATGTGATAGAAACTTTGATAACCACTGAGTACATAGAACAAATCTGATGAAGATATCTGATCAATTGTCTTTGTAATAAACTTTTGAAATTGTAAAGAGATTTTATGGACATCTACATGAGGTTATGTTAAAGATACATGTATCGAACAAAGGTACGGGACATCACTAATCTAAAGCAGAGGGTCACTGATGCTGTTGCCACCATTGATGAGAGAGTATGCTACAACGAATATGGCAAGAAATCGAATACCGTCTTGATGTGCTTCGTGCAACTAATGGTGCCCATATAAAGGTGTATTAAATGAGGTAAAAAAAAAACTTAAATATATACGTCTTATTTTGTAATAATTTCCACTTATCCGTCTTTTCATTTGCCTTTGTAATAAATTTTTGAAATTGTAAAGGGACTTTATGGACACCCTGTATGTATGTCTATTGGGACACATGTTTAAAATATGTATGTCTACTAGAACAAAATGCAATTACTTTTTGGCCAATTCAATAGTATTATAGATAACAGCGATCCGATCTTTTAGTTCTAGTGAGCCAGCAAAGTCTCAGTCCTCTTGCTGATTTTTCTTTTCAAAACATTCCTGCCGTGTCATCAGGACGTTGCTTACAACAAATGATCTGTCGATAGTGCTTGATCGCAGAAGTAATGATAATTTGATTAGTAGGTATTCATGGTGAATTCTTGAATGTCCAGGTTTGTCGAGATCATTCTGTGTTTTAAGTTTCATAACTTCGAATTCCATTTTACTCTTAGAACTTTGTGGATCGGTCTACGAACATTTTGATAATTAAGTTGTTGGATGAGACTATTGTTGTTTCTTTAGCATGTCAGCTTCTGTGTTTTCAGTTATCCTGTAATGAAGGAAAATAATTACATGCTGGATAACCAACCGAGTGACTCGGTCATTGATAACTAGAGATGGTTAAAGCCAACAATGATTTATCTTGGCCTATTGTAAATTCAAAATTCCCTTTGAGTCACAGAGACGAAGCTTCATCCTCTCTCCACTTTACATTCACGTATATAGGGTGTTTCAGAAGTCATGATCACAAATCAGATCAAGGCGATTCTGTAGCGCAAAACAAGATAAAAATCAAGATTAACAAAATTGCTTCGTTCTCTAGAAAAATGCATTTGAAAATCAGTCGAGTACGTGTGCACTGAACTGACAATTATCTTACAAATACTTACTATAAATTACCACCATGACAGTTTTTCATTCGATATCAGTTCGTTTATTATTTAGATACTTCATTAGTGACTTAAGTTATGTTGATCAAACCATCACTTCCTATCAAGCGATACACTAACTTTCTTACATAAATTATTATATTTAGTTTATCCTAGGACTGTGTTGATGGATAAGTAATAATAATAAACAAACTCTGACATCATATTGAATACATATTAAAGACATATACATATATTTATATTATTATACATTAAACGTCCATTATAAAATTATAATTAATAATATATTATTAACATATAACAATATAATAATATAATTATATTTTATTAATTATAATATATTACAATATAATATATTAAATATATTAAATATATTGATGATTTTCTCATCCAGTCATACAATACATTTGTTGCTGAGTATCTGCAAATACTAACAGACAGTAACGAGAAATTAATTTACAAAAATTTCGCGCTTGTAAAAATTCCTTCCCTGATTATCCGATATAATTATGCCCTTCGTTCTATAATATTATCTGATCTGAAATGATTCTGCAACGTATCGTGACCATTTGTCTACGTGGAAATCGCAGAGCAGCGATAGATTCGTGTCACGAGGTAGATGTCATTGTTATGAGATTCACACAATAGCTCTCTACATCACAGACACGAAACATGTGGGTAAGTCGTCTTTTGTTGTCACCCTTTGTTACTAATCTTCTTATGCCTCGAGTATTTAGGAAAATGATTTACGATCCGAGATGTTTTCTCCTGCTACATTACACAAATTACCACGTTGTAGATTTAGACAGATACCGGGATGTACGAAAGAACACGTGAGTCCGTCGTATTAACTTTGGTTAACCTCTTGCGCTGGCAACTGGTTCGCAAACCATAAGGCGTGACCGAACCGTATACAATAATTCGTCGCTTTCTTTTTCTTTTGAACTCGTCGGTACGATATCACTATTAAAAAATTATTAAGAAGTAATAAACTTTAAATATACTTAAAATTGAGTTTTTTTATATCTGCGGAAACAAGTGCTATTGGATCACCTTGCGTAGTATTTACTTCTTTTTACGAGAATCATAAGAAGATAACTATTAACACAGGATGTTCTCTTCATAATGTTTCTTACGTCTTCACAATTGCTATTTGTAGATTGCAAATTTTTATGTATTTATGGGAAATTTGAATTTTAATATGCAAAAATATGCAAGATGCGTCGGAATAACACGTACAAGTGAAAGAATAAGAAAATAATATGGAATAAAATTTTTCGATTCGAGGCCTCGTTTTCGAGAAAGTCGATTTTGAAGATTTATCAGTATACTTGGATTCAGTTAAGTCTAAACGCGACAGAAAAGCGCAAAAATAAATAAACGTGGAATACAAATTTTTTTCGATCAAAGCTTCATTTCCAAAAAAATAGATTTTGAATGACATTTCACATGTAGATACTTGATAAATTTTCAGACTCGAAAACGAAGCATCTCACACAAATATTTTACTCTATATTTATTTTTGCACATGAAGTAACTTTCTGTTATCATTCTTTTCTATTTAGCCAACTTCAAGTCTATTTGATAAATCCGCAAACTCAATTTTCTCCATAACAAATCAAAAAAATTTTATTATTCTTGTGTGGAGAATATCATCTTTTGCTCGTTTAGATATATTATTCCGACATAATCTGTATAAAATATCCAAAGAAGAGTATTAATTATTATTCTATACAGAAAAAATAATTTTTCAGTTAGGTTCCACTTTGTTAATGGTGTTTGTAAAAATTTAGAAACGCAAAACAATCTATAATAGTTATTAGCGTGAAACAGATGTTATTATACGAACGTGTTATTAAGAAGTTAAAAAAAGGACAGCGAGTGTGAAAAAAGAGGATTAAATGTGAAGAAAACAAAAAATCGTGGGAGTCTTAATGTTTAAGATGTATGAAATTTAATGTAAGAAAGCTGTTGTTCCAAACACATTTGTCTTTCAATTAATTTTAATAATCGAGGATCCATCGTATTTCTGATGGTTTTAAGACAAGCATTCTTTCCTGATATTGATTTCCTAATATCATTCGATAGCATTCCAGCTTTCCTAATAACATTCCACATACCCCCATTAAATGTAGATTAGCACTTGAATTAAAAGCATGTTAATATTTCTTCTACTATTATTTTATACTACTTGTTTGGAAATGTGCACATTATTTCTGTATGTAGTAAATTATTTATGGAATAATTTTACCTTTCATACATTTTATTTTTAAAATATGGTTAATATGGTATAATATGGTGTACAATGGTGTAATATTGTGTAGTATTATACAGTATGGTTTCATTCTGTAATATCAAGTTACATTCGTGGTAACGATAAATTGTCATTCTGTGGAATTTGATTTCGAATATGACATAAAAATTCATTATATTATATTAGCATTTACTAAATTTTGAATCTTTAAGTACAAATTACTTATTTATGCCATAAAATGTACATAATGATAATTTAAAAAATGTTAAAATTAACACGAATGTGAATACTTTGCTGTCCTAAGAATTCTGAAAACGTTAAACGCTAAATGTTAAAATGTTTAAATTCTTGCTCGAAACAACATGCCGAGGAAATGTTAAGTCAAGAGTGGGTTGATACAATGAAATTATCTGGACACTATGTACATATAATTCGATTAACAATAGAAAATGTTTATACAATTTTGGTTCCTTGTGAACCTTTATGACTGTAAATTATATGCAATTATATTTATACAATTTTAGTTCCTTTAGTGAATCTTTATCTATCTAAGAAAGTGAAGTTTGAGTAGAAAAACCTTTTTCCTTATGCATTAAATATCACAAAAATTACTCTGCTTGAAACATTTTATAAATTTTTGTATATTTTATGTATACTATACATTATCGCGCTGTTAAATTCCTCAAAAATGCATAAACGTTCGCAGTGTAATTATTATTGTAAATGTACAGCGTCTATGCATATGCATACGCTAAAATTAGCATAGTTTATTTAATCGATTAAGAACCAACGTTGCGTTAACGCAACTCTTTGCGATTCTTTTCGTTCAATTTGCATCGCCGAATTTTATTTTTTTAGTTATCGGATTATAAAAAGAAGTTATAAAAATTCGTTTAACATTTTCTGTTTCATTTAAATTTCATAATTTTTTGAAATTTCAAGAAACTGAAATATCTGTAGTATTAGGATAAATTATTGCTTGATTCTTAACCGGTATTCCATTAGTAGGTATCCTAGTATTAGGATAAATTATTGCTTGATTCTTAAAAAAACAGAAAACTATTATTGAGAATTATTATTATTATTATCATTGTTATTATTATTATTAAAAAATACTCGTGTTGATTTCTCAATTTAACGGAAGACGATATACAAAGTGAGTCACACTTACAGAAATAATTCTTGCAATTTTTTGAGCAATTTTTTACTTCCGGTAGTCTGACAAAAGAAAAAAAATTAAGTAGCTTTTAGTCGATTGCAGAATGCAATGTACGAAATTTCCAAAGAATTTCCTTTTTTATTTATTTTAATTTATTTTTTAATTAAATTAAATTATCAGATAAATTAATTTTTATTAACTTGCTAATTATTTCCATTAACTTATTAATTTATAATTTGTACAAAACTTGTAATTAATTTATTAATACTGTGTATCTTTGACGTCACAGTGTTGTAACTGATAATCAAGATGAATTCAATGACCTATTATAGTACTACGCATATTGTATCTTTCTCGTGAATTCAGAATTTGTCACGAATTCGACAATGTGCAACGCTCGCCCACCCTGGCCAGAGAAAAAGAAAATGAAAAACATACACACGATGATACGAATAACTGAAAATTAAATTTTATTTATAATCTATCCAATTATGAAAGTAAACGAGTTGCTTTCCACCCTCTGCACATATTGTACATTTTATCGAACGATTCAATTCAAGGTTATGAGAAAGACATAGGTATAATAGGTCATTCGATTTACCTTGATATCAATTAATACTGTGAAGTCATTTGAAAACAATGTCGAAACGATCTTGACTTTTTAATGGAAGAAAATTTGTTTGGAAATTTTGTAGACTGCAACTAGTCGATTTTTTTTTTTATTATCAAACCATCGGAAATGCCTAAAAATTCGTGGAAATTACAGTGGAGAGCATAATTGTATCAGTATCGATGAAAAATTTAAATAATTTAAACTGATATGGTTTTATGGGAGATAACATATGTAATATGTAATATATATATGTAATAATATACACATGTAATATAATAATAACTTGATATCATTTCAAAACGTGAAACTTCTACAGTTGTGAGTTCGGTATTTTCGGAGAACATTTTACATCACGTAATTGATCAGAAAATAAGGATATTTTTTTTCTCGGAAATTGTAAAAATTCAAATGTGACAACAAACGTTATCAACTACCTAAAGGAGACCCAACTACTAGACCAGATATAAAGAGAAAATTCCAACACGTCGCTAAAGACCTCATAGTCGATGCGACTCTAAACTCTTATATATAAAGAAAAAAAGAAAGTAAGTAAAAAATTTTTTTCGTATTTAGATCCACCATTATTTTAAAAAATGAAGTCGTTGCCATACGATTCTTTTTCAATATTTTATTGAACCTTCAACAATAAAATCCTAACAGTTTGCCATTTAATTCTAATATTCAAAGTTCAATAAAACAACAATAACAGAAATCGTACAACGAATTTCAAAAGTTCGCTCCTAGTCTTCAAGATCATAGTAGATTTAGTTATAAACAGAACAGAAGTATCCTTGCCACACGATGTAAAAACATCTTTGAGACAAATAACCTAACGTAGTCTTTATAATTTAAAATCAAGCAAAACTGAATTGTCATGCTATTTTTTACGAAGTCGTAACAGTTTAGAATATAGACAATTTTTCATCGAGTTGTACGAATATTTTCATTCATCTCTGTAGACAGAGTTTGGTAAGAGAATTTTATTGTGTTTTCCCGACGAAACTGAATTTCTATAACACTTATTATGTATAAAATGATTCGTCAGTTGAACCTATTAAACTTCTACACGTCGTTCGTAATGTAAAAATTTTCGTGCACAGCATGATCTGTTTTACTTAACTTTTGGGGTTGGAATGACGTGCTACGCACGCCGAGAATATTTGACCCAAAATTGTAATATCTTTTCAGTTTTAAATATATTAAAATATAACCCAGTCAAAACAAATAATAAATTTATTACTTCTTAGTAATTCCTATCCAGTGATATACCGATGAATTCAAAAAAGAAGACAAATTATTGTATACGGTTTGGTCACTCGTTATGGTCCGCGAACCAGTTACTAGCGCAAGAGATTAAGTTGCATCGATGAAACTGCGCTTTCCCACAAAATACATTCTGATTTAATCCGATTATGCCATTTACTGGCTAATATTTATCCTTGTTAATAAAACATATCTTGCGTATTAAAGTCATCCATTATAGTAACTAATGACCAAGTATTATTTTTCTCATGGTATTGTAAAGAGTTTTACGGTAAATATTTATAATCAAGAAGAATTTCTTTAAGCTAAAAATATTCGGCTGTGGTAAAAAAAAAGACTCTGTCGAAAAGCTATCTCCTCACTGATTTCGATGCCCTCGAAGCAGAATTGGGCCAATTTTATTCGAAATAAAGATAAAAAGTAACAATTTAAGATAATGAATCATTACCACTAATTTATTATTTTTATTTGAAAACCAACTTGGGAAATGGAATTATAAGTGGAAAATGAGAAATAATCCTCCATAGATGCTCAAGATACAAGATGAAATAAGAAATTATTTCGCCTTATTAAATAATTTAAAGAAAAATCATCTGCACATTCGAATATAAACTATTGTAGAATTATTTCAAAATAATATCAAGTCAAATGACATGTATTACATAAAATAAACATTTTATATATTTATGCCCATGTCTATCTCGAAGGTCATTATTCTTACGTACACGTAAGTATAATGGGTGGTCGGTTTTAGTTTTCGAAATATACGTAAAAGTATGCTTCATACGTAAGCTATACAACAGAGAAAAATATGTGGTTATTTGAAAGAAAAACATCGACGATCTGGAGAAAACAACAGAATTTGCAGAATACTGACTATTAATATCATTCAACAAATTACGTATAAAATATTTCTTGCGTCCTCACAATTGAAAAAGATATTTAGGGGTCACACTTAAATGAGATACCCTGTATTATAAAGTAGAAACGTCAATTGTAATAAATTTTGTTGAATATTCTTTCGCATGATCCTATATGTGTCTTCTATTACCGGCTACGTTGCATTACAAATTAAAGTTTTTTTGAGTTTTACATTTATTTTAATGAGAAAATACCAAGTTTTTATATGTACAATACTGAACAAATAAATCTACATTTTCTGAAAACTCGACATTTCCTCTTTCTATTTCTTATTTGTCATATTGTTATTTATTATATTTGTTTCTTATACACACACGCACATATACGTATGTATAAAATGAGAAAAACTTTATATTTAGAAGGATATTCGCACTTTCGGTACAATAAATTTTGAAACGGTACTCTTGAAAGGATAAAAACTCAATTCCTCTTGCAAATGAAATGGCATATTGATCTTTTGACATTTATGAGAATGGCTGTGGTAGTTTTTACGTAGCCATATTTATTTGAAACGTTATTTCTCATCTTCGATAGCTGAAGTATCATAGTAACGTAGTAAAGTAGTATAATAGTAAAATAGTACAGTAGTTTAAAGATATATTTTTCACAATTCACGAAAATAAATAAGAATCGTTTCATTAAGTATATGTACTTGTATTAACCAAATAAGAAATTGCTTTATCTATATTAAATGAATTAACATTAATTAATTAATTGCGCTATTTTATTTGTTTAATTTCTAGATAAAATTTAAATAAATTGTACATTCTAATGTATAAACTCATTTGTTTCTTTTTTACATTTTTCTCTGTCGCTTTTATTCTACCTTTTATTTATAAGGTAGTGTATTTCGTATAGGGACTTATTTGTTAGAATGTTTGCTCAGGAGCCTAAATACCTTTCTCACTGAACTAGTTAAATAAAATTGAGCTTTAATGTCTTTATAAGTACGTAAATTACTGTTGAAAAGTATTCGCACACTTATTTATTTCTAAGTAACAGAATGTAATTTAGTTTAAAAAATCACAAATTTTTACTATTTTTATTGTAAAATTAATTTTCAGTATTACCTTAATATATATATATATACTATTTTTTTTAAATATATTATGTATTATATAATTTATAATGTAATTATAAGATTTATATATATGCTTATATGATTATATATATAAGATTTATGTTTATTGTTTATTATAATATTGTATAATAGATATATTATTATATTTATTATTAACATTATTATTTATATATTCTATATATATATATTTATATTATAAAAATATTCATATAATATCATAACATGCATATACTATTTATTATAATATTATA
The DNA here is from genome assembly GCA_036937485.2 of Tetragonisca angustula. Classification (NCBI taxonomy): domain Eukaryota; kingdom Metazoa; phylum Arthropoda; class Insecta; order Hymenoptera; family Apidae; genus Tetragonisca; species Tetragonisca angustula. Next base: position 245,607 of record JAWNGG020000089.1, on the reverse strand, counting down.
CGTATTATAATAAGTATTAGTGTTCATAATATACATAATTAATATAATACATATAGAATATATAAATAATAATGTTAGTAATAATATATATAATAATATATTTATTATAATATACGCAATATTATAATAAATAATACACATAAATGCATGTTATAATATTATATGAATATTTTTATAATATAATATATATAAAATATATAAATAATAATGTTAATAATTAATATGATAAATATTTTATTTTATTTTAATAAAATAAAATCTCTCTTAATCTACTGATATATATATATATCCATCATATATATCATAAATATATAAAATATTTTATATATAAATATATAAAAATCAATATATAGGAACGTAAAGTACGATTACATATTGTTCTACGAAGAGAAAAGTTCTTTTTTAGTTTTATATTACAACGGGTAAGTTTTATATTACTCTATTAGGCCGATGAACAAATTTTTGTATGTTAAATATCATTCTCAATAACGTTTTCACTTCATTTCTTTTTATAGATCGAATGGCTTTGATCTCTTGAACCTCATCTGGAGCTTATGTTAAGTTTTTAACTAGATAATTTGAATTTCTCCGTTTCTGTCTCTCATTGTGTGATGTTGTGCATATTTTTATCTGCTCTGTTAGATGTTTTATTCGCAGTTTGTGAATCTCATTTCAGATGCATCTTTGTTCTCAAGGTTGTTCTTATTTGTTTTATAAGTTTTTCTTTTTTTTTGGCATAATTACAGAGTTGGAATAGTTTTGTGTTAAAATTATCATTTTTATGTCTCCTTGTATTCATCATTCGATATTCGGTTGACATAACTTGTTAAATGCTTTTCAACGCGAGATAACAAGTTTTATCGACCAATACGTTTCTTTTCCAATTCCATTAAATAGTTGTGATTGAGTTTCGACAGTTATAATTGGCGAACAATCTTCTATTTGCAAACAACATTGTAGTTTCATGCATTATCGGCCAATGTGTAATCTTCTCGAATTCCATTAAATAGTTATGATTGAGTTCCGTTCGTATAGTTAACACGATAATCTTCTATTGTATTTTCAAGTCTCACATTCGTTTTTATAATAAATACATGGTGCTTCATAAAATTTGTATAAACTTTTTCAGTGTGGTTAAAAACACATGTGTCAGTCGTTCTAAAATTTCAACAATGGAGATTTATGGAGTCAACGTATTTAAAGTCATTCTGCAGTCTTCAGCCACCATAATTATTATAATATTAGCTACTCTTTTTTTTATTAACATTTATTAATTAAATTAAAGAGATTCATTTGAATTGTATTTTATATTATAATAATTGGACTGTGGATATTTGGGCGCATGTAAAATATATGCAGAAAGTATATGAAATTTATGTTCATAAAGTATGTAAATATGTATGACAAATATACGAATATGCATGGAAAATAGGATATAAAATTATTATTCAATTGTATTTGGACTGGTACGAAGGAAAATCGACAATTCGCATAATTGACATTACAATAAATTATTATTATATATAAAAATTATTAAATATATCAAATATAAATTATTATTACATTCTTAATTGTTATTAATGTATATTATTATAAATTATTATTATTTTTATATAAATTGTTACAATATATTACAGTTTTTTCATATTTTTAACATTCAGTTATTAACATTTGTTAGTTAATGTTAACTTGTCGATATTAAAATAATGAAAAAAGAACGCTCTGCGTTATACGAATGCATATGTACTTGTGCTCCAATACTGTTGTGGTACGTAACTTATAATTAATTGTATCGATTTTTTCAACTAAACACATAGTCATCTGTAATAATAATCAAATATAGCGAAATAATGGCGAATGAAATTTGCATAATATATAATAATTTGCATAATGTGCATACGCTTTTTAATTAATATGTGTAAAACGTGCAAAATAATAATTGCATATCGAAATATGTCTTTTTGCACGAACATTTGCAGCCTAGTAATAATTTAAAATTAATTTAAATACTTATGCATAATAGTATAATATATATAAATAAAAAACATAAAAAAAATTCCATGATTTAGAAGAATACAATTAATTATTATAATATTTTAAGAAAGAGTGTACGTATAAATCGAAAATGGTCAAGGACATAAAAAAAAATTCTATAATTACAATAGAATATAATTTATTATAATACAACTATTATAACTTTTTGAAAAACCAATTTCCCTTTAATATTGAATAAACAGGAAAGAACGAATTAACTGAGAAAAGTTGCAAAGTAGATGTTGTTAACGCAATATTAAAGTCGTTAGTAATTGCAAAAATTGAAAAGTAAATGTTACGTTAACGCAATATTATTAAAGTTAAGTCGGTAACTATATCAGAAAAAAAAAGAAGAGACACATGGCATGATGGATCAACAAATTTTTGAAATCATTAAAGATTCAAATATTCAAACATTTGAGATTTGAATATCAATAACCATTCAACAATTTCTCTTAAGAAACAAAAATTTCTTTGGCTGTAGTCGACATGAAATTATATTTTATTTATTTATTAAAACAATATATATTATTTTACCGAAATATTTTATACTTATTAGAATTTAATATATTTCATATTTATTATACTTATATTTGTTGGAACAAAATTTCAGTTACACATTATAATAATTTAGCTAAAAATCTGCAATTACATCAAAGTCCTTTTTTCCTTTTAATATAATACATATTAAATTTTTACATTCAAGTTCATAAATAAAACATTGAACTAATGAATTCATTTAAAATAAATAGTTGATAGTTAAATACATTTTAAACTTGCAACTTTTTCTTAAGTAGAATCGTTCTCATACGGTAATTTTTGGGAATTTTTCATACGGCCTTTTTTAGTGAAAGGGTTGTCGTCCTTACAGTAGTAAGCCGTGTGAGCATTGTGTGATCGGTGATGTTATTATAGCGTTACATGATTTTCAGTGATTAGCGATCGTAAAAAAATATATAAACTGTAAAAAGATACATAAATTTAATAAATTTAATATTTATAGTAAAGTAATAATTAAAATTAATATTTAATAAATTATAATAACATACAACAAATTGTTTAAGTTTGTTAATATTTATATAATTAACACTTCTTACCTTTTACATATTCATAGTTACCGATCGTTTCTCGTTACGTTTCGCAGAGATCAGGTTCTGTAAATTTTTACTAGAAGTTGCCAGACTTTGATGAAAATCAGTACTGAAGGAGATATTAAATATGAAATATTATTTAAAATATCAAGAAACATGGTTTAATAATTATTCAATATAAGTATTATGTAATGTAAATATCAATTTAATATAATTATTCAAATATTATTTAATATTTTATCTAGAACGTTCTTACGTTTCATTTGTATAGAAAAAGTTGGTCAAAGAGGAGCAGTGGAAAACACAAAGTCGAGAAGCTCCGGATGAAGGAAATAAGTAAGGAGTAAAATGGAAAAAGCAGGAGCCATTGGAATGGAAAAGCAACTGTTCGAAATTGCGATAAGATGATTACGTCGAACGTCGAGATGTAACGGGTTTGTCATTAATAATCGTGCATTTTTTATAAGAAAAGTTATATGAATTTGTTTCAATAGATGAATCTAATTTAAATAAACAAATGATTACTATTTATCTGATTGAAGTGTACTTATCTAAAAGTATCCTTACTTTAATCAATATTAGGTTAATTATCAACAAAGGTTTTTCAATATATATAATACATAATATTTAATAAACAACATGTTTACATCTGATTAATAATAAAATATTATCAAGAAATATCATTTATTTATGCATATTATTTTAATTGATATGATATATTGTTATATGTCGTATATTGTTTGTATGTTACGTATGTCATAATACATCGAATTTATTCCGATAAATAAACATAATTATAAACGATAATTATTTATTCAAGTAAATATTTCCAATGAATACTACTTATTTATGGAAATATATAGGTATTATTTATCATAATATATTACATTAGATTTATTAAAAAACATATTGCATAAATAAATTTACATTTTCTATAAAGGATATTTGGTATATATTTTCGACTTATGTTATTATCTTACTTATATAAGTAAGTAAATACATAGAGCTAGAAGTTTATGTACTCTCGAGTATTAAGCATTGCATTGTTAAACCGATTAAACTAACAGAATTAAGTAGATTACTAATATAAACATATTATTTATTAAATGTTACATATCGAAAAAAAATTTTTCAACATATAATATAATTAATATAATATTTCTTCTTTTTATTCTGTAATATTTTAATTCATATATTAATAATGTAACAGAATTATTAATCAATTACAATTAATAATATAAATATGCTATTCATGTATTGAAAATTTTTATTCTTTAATATTTCTATTCGTATATTAATAACACAATAATAGAATTTAATTGATCAAATGTAAACACGTTATTTATTAAATATTATGTAGAAAATTCCTTCTGATGTTGCAATTAACATAATATTTTTTTCTTTCTATTCTTTAATATTTCTATTACTATTTTATTTACTTAATAGTAATTTTTATTTTAATCATCTGCCATGATTACAATTCTCCTCAGTCGACGTCTTTTATCTAATTTATTATTTATTTTCAAAAATTACAAATAATACCTTAATTTCTCCGATATACTGAAACTGATAGAATTTAGTGTCCAGTTCTTAGAATTAAATCTTTTCACATTCTTCACACGTCAAACTTTACCGCAAACAACGATTTAAATATATACATATAACGATCATGTTTTGGAGCAAATCAATCGCCTCTCTTATCAGCTTTTTTGGCATTTCACTTTCTTTTTTTCAGAAATAAAAGATTGACTTGTATACAGGATGTGCCAGGTGGAAATTGAATAACTTTACCAGTGTATTTGATAGGTTATTCTAATTGAAAAAAGTCATATACGATATAGATTTTAGTTCACTTGTTTTTTTATTTATTTTTTTCAAAACAGAGAAGCTACATTTACGTTACTGAAATAGATGATTTTATGATATAATAAATATATAAATATAATCTAAATTTATAATAATGATATATATAATATATAATATATTATGATATATAATCTAAATTTATAATAATAATATATATAATATATAATATAATATTTAATAATCTAACATTTCGTATGGTCATTTATAACCTACAAATATCATTTGAATTTATATCTTTTATTATCTTTTTTAATCCATAATTCTTATAGTAAAAGAAAAAGAAACATAAGGAAAATGTAAAATTATTAAATTTATATAATTATTGGTATATCATTTGATTTAAAAATAAACAAGTCCGACAAATTCTGAAGAATAGTTTTAATAATCTTCTTGATAACATTCTTCGATTAAAAGGGAAAATATTTTAGATTAAGAATTGGTAAGATTCGAGAAATTCTGTTCTCGGTTCAATGTGTAGAAGCGGTTTCAAAGAGACGTCAATGTTTACTAAAGTTTTACGAGAAAGCGATTGGAAACGAAACAACTGAAGAAAATATTTATCATTGAGCACGTAACGTATGGATTTTCTAAATTCAAAATCCCCTAGTTCCTCTGACTTTCAGCATACTGTACCAGCATTATCATAAAAATTTCCTCAACATGAGATAACGCTAAGTGAAATATTGTGAATAAAAAGAAACAATTTTAGATGTTTTTTGGACTAATATTTTTTATTAGTATATTTTTTAAATATATAGCTAATAATAAATATAATATCTATAATCATATTTTTTTAAATTAGCTATAGTCATTTCATCATTTTAATATTAGAACGATACATTATCTAAACATAATTTCATATTCATCTAAATTATAATTATCGCAATTTTTATAATAATAACAAAGTTGTTATAATAATGACATAATATTTATAATAACTGAATACAATATTTATACAATAATTGCTATAATTGTTATATTTATTATTATAATATTATTCATATTATTATTTATTATTATTATTTTGCACAAATCTTTTTACGATCAATTAATTTTGTTATTTCGCATTTATAAAAAATTCGACGAAACAAATTCCTTTATTTCGAAATGATTTCTTTAAAATTTATTAACAATAAAAATAGAGAAAAAAATATAATTTATCAAAATCACATACGTGGAAATACACTGGGAATAAAACTGATGAAATTTTCTGCTCTCTATTACGTATATAGATTGTTTTAGACACATGAGAACTGTAAAGCAATTTTTTGCTGTGGTTTCTGTTTGTTCACTGGCACGAGCAGTTTCTTTACACTTCGCTTATTTGTTTCACAATACGTTTCCGCAGTAATAAACATCATTGTTTATAGAAAATAATGAGTCCTTTTAATTACTACTGCGATGGTTTCACACGTTAATAACATTTTCATTATGTTATTAACTGGAATGTTTTCTGTTATTTCATCTTTCCATTTTGTTATAGTTACTTCATTTTTCATCATAAGTAATAATAAATGTTAAAAAGTCGACTTTTGCTTATTTAAAGCGGCAAGGTAATTATTTGTATTCTTCTTCTAAGCTTGTATATGTTGCATTACTCAATGTTTATTTATTTATTTTGTTTAGTTTTGTTTAGTAGTGTTTTTTTATTTATCATGAATTATTGTCACTAAATTTTTACAAAATTCATCTGCCTCTTTACTTTTTCTGGCAATATTGAAATGATATACATTTTTCTTATTATTGATTGTGAACTGTATATTTTATATGTCAAATTATTTTGAATTATATAAATTATAATTAAAATATGAATTATATATTTTATATACTACTTATTCATTACAAATTTAACTTGTTTATTTTGTTTACTTCTCAGTTTCTTGATTTTAATTTTATTTTCTATATATTGAATTATATGAATTGTAATTAAAATTAATTTTATACAATTATAATTTAAATTATTTAAGATTAAATTATTTTAAAAATTTAGATTAAATAATTAAAATTATTAAATATAATTTCAATCAAATTTATATGTTAAAATTATTACAAAAATTATATACTACTTATTTACCTAACTCATCGCAAAATTCACTTGTTTATTTTCTTTACTTTTTCTACTAACAAGTGAAAAGTAGTTCTGAAATGATTTACTTTTGTTTGAATTGTCATTTTCGTTTTGAATTACATATTCAATATTCGTCACGAATTTTGCAATTGTATGAATTATAATTAAAATATGAATCATGTAATTTACAATTATAATTAAACCGTGAATTGTATATTTTATGCAATATTTCATACAATTACAATTAAATTATGAATTGTATATAATTATATATAATATAATTAAATGAAATATTATATATAATATTTTATATAATTATAATTAAAACATGGATTATACAATTTATAAAATATTTCATACAACATATGAATTACATGTATGTACATTACTTACCTCGCTCATTGTAAAATTTTTTTACTCATTTCCATTGCTTTTACTACCAATTATAATCAGGAGACAGTGCTGGAATGATTCACTTTCATTTTAAACGTAATTTCACTCGCTATTTGCCGTGAATTATTATCGGTAATATCTCTTGAAACATTATTGTCGATTACATCAGGATAGATGGCATACTTCTCTCTCATTTTCTGCGAACTACTTTTTTATTCGCGTCTTAACTCTGAATTGGATTTCCTGTCATAGAAAAATCCTTCCCATATACCTTCTTGTTTCCTGCTTACCTCGTCTCTCACGTTCGATCGAAAGCAATTTATTTCTATTTTTTTTTATTCCTATCGCGTCATTCCAGTTATATTTCGTGCTGACAATATCAAAAAGTATTCTGCAATTCTCCTCATAACCCATTTTTATCTATCCTTTTGCTTATCTCCAAACAAAAATCCACTACTTGTGTATAAAAAAAAATTGTTTTTCAGATGTTTTTTTCAATTTTAGTAACAATATACAAATAAATAAATATATATATATATTTGATATATATAATATTTTATTATCAAATAAATATTAATAAATAAAAAAATATATTACATATAAATATAAGTTATATAAATAAATAAATAAATATAAAGATATATAATAATAAATTTAATTATATAATATATTAATATTACTTAATATATATTTATGATGTATTTAAGATATTAAACAATTTATATTTATAATATATATTGTATTATTTAATATATATTTATAATATTAATGTCTAGATTGGGAGAAAAACCAAGAACGCTGGTTAAAACTTACATATAATGCAATCATTAATTTCAGACAGCGGACGTTTATGCAAATGCAGGTTTTTGTAGGAAGTTATGTCACCTGGGCAGAAATTTCTTTTGTCATTTGGAAATTCTAGAAAATATAGTTTTTATTTTGCACATTTTGCATATTGCGTGTCTTTTGTATAAGTGCGACCATGGATTTTTTATATATTGCATATTTGTAACATTACGATAACGCTTTTCTTTTATGCGAAATTTTTCATTACTATTGACACATATTTCATTTCTTTCGGGTCAATAAAAGATTTCAAACAGTAATATATTGCAGAGAACTAGTAATTACTGTCCAAGATTAGTGACATTTTGAAAGGTACGAATATCGAAGAGCTACAGGAAATACTGGGAACAATGATGTGTGTACATAAATATAAATTTTACCTATAATGTCATGTGACCTAGACAAATCGTTTCCAGAGTATAAATTACTATATATATATTAATATATAGTATAATATAATAATACATAATAAATAACATGTAATATAATATTATTATTATATTATTGCATACAAATAATATGTACATATATAATATTTATGTACAATAAAATATAATAATATATGATATTATTATATTATTATATATAAATAATATGTATATAATATTTATATATAGTATATAAAATATACTAATATAATAATATAAAATAAAATATATATATTTATACACGGTAACATACTAATTGTAATTTCAAATAAATATTGCACATATTTAACATTTATTTTAAATATTTTGCATATTGTCTCTGCATACGGATCTACTGTCTAATCATAATAAACGAAGATCAATAACAAAGACCAGTGCTGATGCATAAACATTTAATCCTACAGCCGATATTTACATAATTGCATAATTATTCTATTTACGTATTCTATTAACGTAATTACATATTACCGTATTAACATATTTAGATATTAACTCGCGTGTCCTTCGCACGTTCATCTATCAAAAGACTATTAATATCAGATTGTATACAGACCCTCGACACCAAGCAAGAAGTTTAGTCCGATTTTTTTTTTTTTAATAACAAATAATAAACAATAAATAATTAATGAATAATAAATAATAAATGAATAAACTTTTATCAATAATATTTGAAATATTTAGATGATTTATTTTATGCAAAACATCCTGTATATTTCAACACCTTCAAATGCATAAAAATTCGCAGTCTAGCAATCATGATTAATGTTCGAAGATTCCACGATAATTTTTAGAAAATCATTCAAGCCCAACAGAATGTTAGTCATCGGTGGAACGCGTATTTTTATGAATTTATGGGAAATTTGAAATTGCAAAAGTATAATAATGCACGTAATACGCGAAGAATATAACTGAACATATAATGATGAAAAATTTTAACTTTAAAACGTTAGAACTTCGTGGAAGAAAATTGTATAATAATTTACTTGGTCACATTCTAAAACGTAAAGTTTCTACTTTGACCTAAGTTCGTTCCTTTTAAAGAGATTTTTACATCACACAACATACACATTTATGCATCGTATATTTATGGAAAAATAAGAGTACTTTTATTCTTGAAAATTCTAAAAATTCAAAAACATCTCTGAAAACATTAACAGATTTTTTTCATAATTTGATTCACCATGATCTTGATTATTGAAATTTATAACTACTTCTTAAGCCTTGCTGTATGATTTGTTTTTTTGCCATTTTATTTTTTTAATATTTGCTACAATGTTAAGATATCTTGAAAAAAAAAACGAACTTACAACTATCAATTATTATTTAGTTTATCAAAGTAAAAGCTTCACGTTTTAATATCAAACCAAATATATTGTTACATAATTTTTTTACAAAATTATAAGTTTAAGTAAAAATTATAGTAATAAAATTATAAGTTTAAAGTATCAATTTTTATTTTATTTAATTTTTTATTTAAATTAATTGCAGTAGAAAACTGACGAAAACAGTTTGTATCTGTCAGAACAGTCTGCGGTAACATTGGTAGAATTTTCTTACGAAAGCCAAACATTCTACAAAATATTATATAATTTACTTTGTCTGCATTCTGCATACAAATACTTGTTGATAAAATATTATCTATGTCAATATTCCGTATGTATGTTCAGATCTAACTGTATATAAAATATTTATTATAACACGTAACAGACAATACATATTTCAAAATTTATTTGATTATACATTTTTAGTTTTAATTTTAATTTAGTTTAGCGACAGTGTACAAAATATGTAATGTAGAGTTATAATACACGTAGCAGATAAGACACGTTTCAACATTGTTTTTTTATCATATTTGTTTAGTTTTAGCTTTCTAATCACATTTCAAAAGATTTAAAAATGCATAAAAATCCGCAGCCTAAGCATTATACCTTCGCTACAAAAGTGATATAAATAAAAAAAATCGTACTAAAAGTCGAATTCTAACTTGGGTCGAATTAATAGAAGACAGAGTGTTGTAAACGATACTATTATGATACAAAGGGAATTTAACATTAAATAATTTAACATCAAATTAGTTCATTGATAATTAAAGTTAACTTTAATAACAGCCTCACATTGACCTCCATCAAACATTTCATAATTGTTTTATTCAATTTCTTCTGAAACTTCATTTAAGTCCAAATTGCTTGAAATCAACATTTTATATAATAAACATGGTAATGATTGATAACAGTTATAACTGCAATGTAACATAATTATAAATGAACGTATTGAAATTATTATTATATTTCGTTATTGAATAAGTATTTATTGCTATAATTGTAACATAATAAATACGACATAGATACGTTATATAAGTATATTGATGTTATTATTATATTTTATTATTAAAAGTATATTATTGCATAAATAAATAAATATATATGTTATTATCTTTAAGGTATAAAAATGTTGGAGTCACACTTCAGGAGCTTATAGTACACAAAAATACCAAAAGGTTAATAAACATGGATTCAAAGATTACTAATTTTAACATTTTGTTTCTTACTATAAACTTACAACAGAATAATAGACTCTGTTCTGTATTTATCTAGAAGCTTTCTACAATTATAGCAGTATTATACAAATAAACTTATAATTTACATTCAGCAATTTACAGCTACATTTAAAATGGCTTCAATATATGAATCGACATAAAGATTTGAAAACTGCTGTCACCAAAGAAATACTAGTTATTTAAATATACTAATTAAATTTGATACAATTTGTGTAATAGAAAGCATTCGTACAACTATGAATTTCAAACAAATTTTTGCACAATTATTGTTTATTGACCAATTTTTATAAAACATGAATATGCGTATATCTGCAGAAAAAATAAATAAAATACTTGCATACAACTTATGAAATTAACAAGAAAAAATAAAAAAATCACACGAGTGAAAAGTGTATAATTCGTACAATTGCTACACGAGAGATTTGATTTTATTATAAAAAAGAGTCGAATTTTGTGTGGACATAAGTAAAGAATATATTGAACATATGTCGCGGAGAGAGTCTTACTGAGGAAAAAAATCTCATAACTCCGAAACTAAGAGTTTTTGGTCCCCCCGTTTATTAAAACTTTTTGCTCATTCTGATGAGTTAAATTTTTTTTGTACATCCTTTGTATTAACAATGGTCGAACTATTATACTCTACGTTTGTGTCAATAGAACACAATGCCATTGTTATTTCATTTTTGCATTCTAAAGGAGTATCAGAAATCAATAGAATGCTTTCAGCACTGTACAATGTTCTTCCTGAATCTGATATGTATAAGTGGATTGATGTAGTTTCATCCATTGAGGACTAACGTCACATTAATACATATCATTTGCAATTTTTTTTCCATCGATTTATGTCATTAAATTCTATTTTTTAATATTCGGGTGACAAAAGTAAATTCCAGAAATTCGCCTAATATTTCTCCGTCGTTCTTTATTTAAATTTCACGATTTTACGAAATTTATAGAAATTATAATATCAAAATAAATTATCGCTTTTTTTTTACAATTTCAATCCCAATAACAAAAATGTTTTCAATTCTTCTTTTTTTTAATAATTGCACTTTTTTATTAAATTAATTAATATTTAATGCTGAAATTAATTCAATGATAATTTAATTTAACGAAAAATAATTTAAAGTAACGACATCGATAGATTAAAGAGATTACACAAGGATTAAAATAATGGTCATAAAGAATTAAGAAAACGGTATTTGCATGACTTGCTTCTCGCTTTTTTTCGGGATTATACTGGAAAATAATGTTATTCTAAGAACTCTATTGTTCACCTGATAAACATTATAATTACATCGTGGATAATTAATGAAGCATTCTCGCAAAATATTGTGAGAGTAAGTATTTGTTGGGATATTTTTCTTTTTTTTTTTTCTTCTAGTCAGGTGGTCAGTGCGATTGTGATGACATTGTTAAGTAGATGATGTTTTTTGAGGTGGGTGAGCATAATAGGTGAAGTAGAGTTTGCAGCGATAGTTTCAAACAACCCGCAAGTTCCTTGAGTAGCATAGTCTCTCAGTATTGTGGTGTGTATTTTTTGATTGGTGATTGAATGTTTTGATAACCTGATCCTGATTTTGAGAGGGATGTCCTTGATAGTTGCCTGTGTACCGAATGAGGGGGTTATAGTGATTGTTGTCGTAAGTTCTGGAGAGTGAGTTTTGTTAGGTTAACTTTAGATTAGGTTAGTTTTATGAATTGGCCAATCGGAGTTTGCCTGTTAGTAAAGAAGCGCCACGGGTGTGTTTCGTTGTTTGTTTAGTATTATTCAGAGGAGTTTATTTTATATAATCTGCACTTTGTTTATGTAAAATTTAGCGGCTGAGGCTCAGATTTGGTGCCCGTATGTGATTATTGGTCGTATACACATAAGGTATAGTAGGATTTTAATTGGTTTTTTGAGTTTACTGTTTTTAGCTATGAGGGAGTAAAGTCTGGAAAGAGCTAGATAAGAGAGGTTGACTCTTTTTTCTATCGCCCTAGCTTACTGTTTAGTGTGATACCTAGGTATTTTACGGTTTTGGTCCATGGTAAGTGTAAGTTATTGTCTGTGTTTTCTTAGGATTGATTTTGAGCTTCCATTTCTGCACGTATTCGACAATCAGGTTTATGTGGGCTTGAAGATATTTGGTTACCTGGATTGGGCTTCAAAAGGAGGCATATGTGGCGGTGTCATCGGCCGAGTGAATCATCGATGTCGAGTTGAATGGTGGGCATGTCATTAATGTACATATATGCTGAACAGGGTGGGTTCAAGTATTGATCCCTGGGACTCCTGCATTGACTTGGATCGTGGATCTGGAACCCTTGACTGCGACGTACATTTTCCTAGTTTGCAAGTAGCTTTTAACCAGGTTGATGATAGAGGTGGGTATTTGGATCTTACGTAGTTTGCACAGTAGAGCTCCATGCCAGACTGTGTCGGAGACTTTCTCCAAGTCAAGCAAGATCAGTTGATCCTGTTTTTGTTGTCTTCTATTGTGGCGAATTCGATGACCCTTTGTAATTGGTGGATGTACGAGTATTTTTCCCGGAAGCCGAATTGTTGAGGTATGGTTATTGAGGTGGAAGTGAATGATTTTCTCCAAGACTTTGCTGAGGATGTTGAGCAGGCTGATGGATATGTAGTTGTGGGTACCAGGTTTTGAGACAGGATGTACTTTGGCTATTTTCCAGGACGTAGGGAAGTATGATAACTGGGTGCATGCCTTGATGATGTAATAGATTTGTACGAAGAGATCTCCCTTTTTTGCGGAGATTTTTTAATTCTGGGTTAGTAATTTTGTTTGGCCCAGGTGCTTTGTTGTTCGGAAGCTTCATGATTATTTTATGGATCAGATGCGGAGTTACGTTAATGTGGTTTGGGGAGGGGAGGTCTGTTTCCCTCGTTGGGATTGTGGGCTGATTGATTTCTTCGTCGTATGGGGAGTTAGCGTTGTGAGTTGAGTTGTGTATGCTGGTGTAATATGTGGCTAAGGCTTTCACTTTATCTACACTGGTGGACAAAATGATAAGGCACCTCAAAATTTTTTTAAATGAACATTTATTTGTAAATATACGCGGAAAATAAATACACGAGGAAATGAAGTGCTAATTTTGACATAATATATAAAAAAATTAAATAAATCTTTCAATCTATTCGTTATTTATACAAAAAAAATGAAATTTAGAGTAGACAAAATGATAAGACACTTTTAATATAAAATAATAAAAATATGAAAATTAAGTAAAATTGCATAGTTTTTCTAGTTTTAATAATAGACTGTTTTTTACGTTGCACCACTTCAATGATTTTTCTTTGTAAACTTTTATACAGGTCTTTTATATAATTTTGATTCAAGCTTTCCCAAGATTTTAAGATTGCTGATTTTAATTCGGGCATTGTGTTGTACTGCTTCCGATCCTCATATAATATTCTACTTAGTCTTCTCCAAACATTCTTGATAATATTCAGGTCAGCAGACCTTGCTGGCCAATTTAAAACCTTTATATTTTCCGCTTGAAAGTAATCTTTGACTATGCGAGCGGTATGTACAGCTGCATTATCCTGCTGAAATAAATATTTTTTTCTAGCAATTCTCCGAGCATATGTCTGTATTTGATTCTTAATTAAATTTAAGTAGCCAGCACTATTCATACAGCCTTGAATAAATTTTATTTCTGTTTTTCCTCTATAGCCGATACCTGCCCATACCATCACTGTACCACCACCACATTGTCGGCGACTTAAAAACCTTTGCTCTTTTCTTAAATCATGGAAATAGTGTTTGTATCCATCTGGACCATCCAAATTCAGCTTTTTTTCAGGAACATAATTCGTTTCCACTGTTTTTTGCAGTGAATACGCTCTGTAGCAAAACTTAACCGAGCTGTCTTATGTTTGTCTGTTAATGGTGGTTTTGTAACAACTTTCACTCGTTTAAATGTGTTGCTCTTTTTATCATCCTCTGTACTGTTTTAATGGATCCACACCACATTCCATTGCAATTTGTCTAGCCATAAATCCAGAATTTGATGCTTTTCTTAAAATTAATCTTTTTTCTCTTGAAGAAAAGTCTTCCTTTCGACTTCTTTTTCCCATATTCTTGAGGGTTTCGTAAAAAATTTTGGATAACATCGACTTCTTTTTAATTTCTTTGCAATTTGTACTTGATTTTCTCCATTGGACTTTAACTGAAGTATTTTAATTTTCTCATCTTCACTTAACGTTCTTCCTTGTCGTCATAGTTCAATTTTCAGTTAAAAAGTACTTAACACTTATAAACTAACTATTAACAAATAACTTTTATAAAATAGACTTTCACAGACTTGCACACTTAAACGTTCTTCAACAGACTAATTTAGGTGCTTTAATATTTTGTCCACTTGAAATTTCACAACAAGGAACTTCAAAGACAACAATGTCCAGAGTTTTGCTTGTTTACATTGTTGCATAGCCTTGACGTGAAGTCACTTGCGTATAACACATTTCTAATAACTTTAAGATCTTAGCAAATATACATGAAATTTTGGATGTATACGGCGGTGTTTTATCATTTTGTCCACCAGTAGGTCTATGAAATGTGTGGAGTTTGTTGTCGGTTCGTGCAGCGGAGGCATGCAAGGGTTTTTGAATCCTGTTAGTTATTGTAGGTCAGCCAGAGGGTGTGTCGATTTGTCCGAGCCGTCTTTGCCATGAGTTGTTTCTTGTTTCAGTTATTCTTCTTTGTATGATATTGGTTAATAAGCTGCGGTGCAATGTGTAAAAAGGATGTCCGATCTTCTGATATTTGCGTCTAGGGGATCTGTCGGTTTCTCTGTGAGGTCTGGTGGCTTTACGGTATGCAAGTCGTATGTTGTCTATTTGTGTGTTAATGTTCTGATTTGAGATGCTTTGGCTGATGGGGAAGGAGTTGCAGATTTTCCGGTAGAGGTTCCAGTCAGTGTGATGGGTATAGCGATTCCGTTTTATTATTTGATTTGTGTAAATTGTTAGAATTACTGGGAGGTGATTTGACGAAAGGTCGTCAATTGTTCTTATGGTGTGTTCGTACGGTATGTTAGTTAAAAATATGTCCAGGTTTGAGGGGTTGCATTTTGGTTGTCTATATGTGTACGTGAGAGAGTGTAGGATTTTATACTGCCCGGATTTTGCGTGATTTTTGAGGGTAACACCGTTTGTATTTCTACTGGTGTTGTTTCAGATTTGGTGCTTTGCGTTAAAATCACCGCCTGTGATGTACGTGTTGTGGTTGAATTGGTGTGTCAACTGGTCCAGTTCTGCAGAAGTGATTTTGTGTTTTGGAGGTACATAGGCAACCGTAAAGATGAGAGCAGGGAATGCTTTGATTTTTACTGCTATAGTTTCGATAGAGATGGATGTGGGTTGCACATAATTTTCCGAAGGGATTCTATTGTTCACGAGTCCCCCTCATAAATCCACAGGAGTGTGGGGGCTCGCCTGGATCGACCGTTCGGTCTTTTCTGCGGATGTGACAGTGTTGGAGGTTGAAGGAATTTCTGAAGGAAAGCCAGGTTTCATTTCAGTCATCAAGTTATCATAGTTATTATTTCAATGATAGCTATATCTACCTGTTGGTCAAGAAGAAATTTTTGGAGCTCGGATTTTTTGCTTTGTATGCTGGTAGCATTCCATAACATTATTTTAAGGATATTATTATCGTCCAGCTTTGAGTTCTTTAATTGTTATTACGGCTTTGACTCTTTCAATGTTAGATGTGCATTTGGTATAGTATATTTGAATGAGTTTCCAGGATTCTTAGGAAAGTGTCATGTCCAGGCCGGAGTCTTTAAGTCCGTCAATCGCGTTTCCTATTGTGTTTCTTGGATTTGGGTGTGACCTGTAGTTCTGATTGTAGGACTAATCCTGTTAGGGCGTTGGCGTAGGTAGGTGTATTGGTGCGGGTGCCCTGAGAGTAGGAGGTTTTTAAGTAACCATGAGTGTTTGTGGTTGGTTTAATTGTTTTAGGTAGTACGGAGAAAGTGTGAGCAGGGGTGAAAGGAATTTAAGTGTTGAGTCGTGAAGGTGGTTTTCTTCGCTAAGTAAAATAGGAGGGCTGGGCATTTGGAGTAATTAGCCGTGTGATTTCCTTGACAGTTTGAGCAGGTTGGAGGGGCTCCAAATGATTTCGTGCATTCTTTTGTGTTGTGTGATCCTGCGCATTTTACGCACACTGCGTTTTTGTTACAGTTTGTGGAGGAGTGATCATGTGCCTGGCAACGATAATATTGTATGTAAGGCTTTCGGGATTCGTATTTTTCCCAATAGACTTTGATGTTTTCAACAAACCGGACCTGGTTGACTTTTGCAAGAGTTATACCTGGGACGAAAGTGACTCTGTATACTGGATATCTGGTGTGCGTGGGTATTTCGATGCAGTTGATTGGCTTCAGTCCTTGGGTTTTAATGTCATTTAAAATTGTTTTTTCATTAAGCTTGATAAAGCTTTTCAGCACTACAGTAAGAATCTTTTCGGAGGCGATCGTAAACGTGTGGAACTGAATGTTCTCCTTGCGACAGACATCTTCAAAATTATTGAAGTCAGCTATATTGTGAAATATGACCATTATTTTTTATGACATATATTTAATATAAAAGCGGTTTCCATAGCTGGTTTTCAGGGCTTCGAGCAGTCTGGTGTGATTGATATTTCCGTGAAGATAGATGGGTGGGAGCTTTCAGTGCGAGGGCGTTTCATCGTTTACTTGAGCCGTGTCTTGGAGTAAACAGTCAGCAAAAATGCTGAAACAATTTTGAGTGGGTATGTTAGGTATGTTTTTCATACCTGTGTTAATTGTTGTCGTGAGCCTTGAGCCAGATAACGATGTGGATCTTTTTCTAATCGTTATTGGTTGTAGAGCATACTCAGTGGCCTTTCTTTTGGCCGTAGGCCATGCATCTATTAAGGCTTCCTCCATCTTGAAATTTCTGCTTGTCCCTCTTGTAGGCTCCAGTTAACTGCGGGACGAAGCAGTCCGAGAGCACTTTGCTTGGCTAGGTTTGCTTGGTTCACGTTTAGTGGTTGAGATGCTTGACTCGGGTAGATTGTAACTGTGCGACGTTCGAATGCCGAATGAATCTATTTGTTGGGATACTTGACCTCTTGCACTTGTAACTGGTTCACGGACCATAACTTGTGTCAATTTGATATATTTTTCTTATAAAGTATTACATTATACATACGTATAATATAATATATATATGCAAATAATATATATAATACATTAATATAAATTATTATACATAATACGATATAATATAATATATTATAATATATAAGAAAGAGTCGTACACTCTAAATATTTCTATTATAATTTGGCCAATTCTTGATAATTATATTTAAATAGTAGATTTTAAAATCTATATAATTAATAATGTTAATAAAAATATATTTAAATGGAACAAAACTTTCAGTTAAAAGCGTTTACAAATATTACAAAAATATCGCAAAATAATCGATGTTTTTTTCCTTGAAACGTGGGAAACCTACCTTATAATTTTCTTTTCAAGCAGCATTTTTAAAGCCACTTTCATGTTTGTCTCGCGTCCATTTTCCTTTTTCCCTTCAATTTCAGACATTTTTCTGTATAAAAACGAAGAAGAAAAATCTAAGAACCTTAATCAAAATTTTTTTTAATTTATCTGATACTGAACGACTATATACTGTACGATAAGCACATAGAAGAAAAACTTAGGTTTGATACGTAATGTACAAAGTCAATCGAAAAAAACTGAGGCATTTTCACAGGTGTATACTTAATAGTCTATAATTCATGTGTGTACATAATATAACAAAATTATTTACTTATTTGAAAAGTATGAAATCCACTATGAAAAATAACTTTTATCACATAAAAGTAAACGTATAATGTCATACCTTTGGTAAGAGAAAGAATGATTGAATGAAAAGAAAGAATGATTCTTGATGAGAATGCATTGCCAAGAACGATAATATTAATTTGTCTTTCTATTGTTAATGCAGATGATTAACAGCATGAACAAAGAACTATCTTTGTCTGGTACTGTACAACTCTGCCCTAATAATAACATATAATGTAATAATATAATAATAATCTATCAAAGGATTTGAAAATGAATATTATTTGCAACTCTGACAATGAAATTTTGTTATCAAAAATATTGAAAATATATATTAATTACATATTATAAAATAATTATTACTACATTGTGCTGCAGTTAGAATTAAAATTAGAATTAGTTATATAGAAATCTGTTATTTCCCAACATGATAAAAAATTAATTAAACATAATACAAATTTCATAATTTTGTAATCTTTATTTTACAAAACTTATCAGTTCTTACATCATATAATTGTTGAAACTATTAAGCTATAGTTTCATTCTAGACTTATCTACTATACTATTATAGTCTATACTATATTGTCAATACTACTTACTATTAAAAGATATTAACAAGAAATAAAATATACTCAGAAATTAGGCTTTTTTTCTTTTTCCAAACTGAAATCTCTATACTAGATTTACTCAATTTTACATAATTGAAGTAGTTTCTTTGCACAACTTGACCCAATTATGTATACTTAATACTCCACTTTTTGGAAAATGAATGTAAACATTTATAATTCAATTATAACATAATTTTAACAAATCTATAACGTTAGACAAAACTGGAGAAAATAAAATCACGTTATGACTTATACGTGACTTTATATATGAAAGTAAGATTTGTGTGAATTTTATATGCAATTGAATATAGAAATTTAATCTATTTATTGTCAACAAGAGAACAAATTCAACTATTTATTTTGTATATTAATTATAGTAAATTATACAATTATTTGATATTAATTAATTATTAACACTAGAACTGCCGACGATTAAAGCATAAAATTTCTATCAGAAATATTAATAAATAAAAATTTTCTCAGTATTGTTCCGACAGTTGAAGCGATAGGACGTAACTAATAATAGCTCGTACCGCCGACGTGCGTCGTAAATACGTGAGATAGTGTATGCGTCGTATTGACAACAGAGTAGTGTGGTGACACACACTCCTACACAACTCCTGACGCGGATTTACATACTCTGTTCGTATCACCATGTCACTGATGGAGAACCAATACAGTGTTACACCTGAATACCAAGATCCTAATCAAGCCGACAGAAATCAAAATACCCAAATGGAAATTAGCCAAAGTATCCCAAAAAACAATACGACCGAATCCAAAACCTCTTACGCTAATGTTACAAAACAAGAATTTATCCCATCCCAAGATCAAGCCATTATATTGCAGTCTATTGATGGTATTACCATTAAAGAATACGCCCGAGCAATTGCAAACATAATAGGACCTAAAGCTATCAAATTCTTATCAAGGATTTCAAATAAGGTAGAATATGTATGTATTTTGATAGTAAAAAAACGGTCACAAGCCTAACATCCAAATACAAAACGGTAGTAGTAAACAATACAAACATAGAAAAAATCCGCCTGATGGTGTTACCGGTCCAACGAATTATATTGTCAAATATCGCATCCATAATTCCCAATTCAGCAATCGAAAATATGTTCAAAAGGAATAACATCAAATTATATTGAAAAATAACTCCATTAAAAGCAGGAATCACCGATCCAGATCTGGCCCATATATTAAGTTTTAGAAAGTAGGTTTATGTAAATCCAGAAGACGTAAAGAGAATCCCGAGCTCTTTCCTATTACGTTAGAAAATAACACTTTTAGAATATTCGCTACCACAGAGAAAAAGACATATTTTAATTGCAACCAAGAAGGACACACTGTTAATCATTGTCCAAACAACGCAGACTCAAATGTATCTATCTTTAAAATAAATCCAAATCCAAATTTCTCTCCATCCTCCCATACCGACAATTTTCCAAAAGAAGCAAAACCAGAAACCCCGAACACAACCAAACTCATAAAACTAGCAACCCAAGGCTCTCTTAACGCAATCGAACACAAGGAAATCACAAGGAAATAGAAGATACAAATGCAAATAAAACAGGAAACAAGAGACCGTTATCCATAACATCAGAAGAAAGCAGATCCGGTAAATCCAAGCGACATATATTTCGAGACCCCAAATCTACCAAAAAATCACACAAGGAGACTAATCCAACCTTTAAGAAACCTAAACGTCCCCTATTTTCCGCACTCTGGATAAAATTGATGATATACTAGAACCAGCCAAAAACTACATTGAAGATAAAAACTACAACCATATACTAAATTATATTCAACTTAAAAGTTTCCTACAAAATGCGATTACAGCACGAAACCCGATAGAAATCGCAAAAACATACACGACCAATATCCTAGCTCTAGCCGAAATACTAACAAAGATTCATCCCTTACTCAAAGACCGTAGCTGGAAAAATAGAATACATAGACTCCACAAAAAAATAACCCAGGACCCATCAAATAAATCAATCACTAGTTGGTCATCAGAAATAGAGAGTGACTCCTCTTACATACAAATGAAACATATAATTCAGTGGAACATAAACGGTTTTTTCACACACTACGAACAACTTCAGATACTTCTAAAACAATATGACCCAATTATTCTTTGCCTGCAAGAAACAAACTTTAAGAAACACCAACATCCGGGACTTAAAAAATACACTACGTTCAGTAAAAACAGAAATTGCGAAGATCAGGCAAGCGGGGAAGTTTTTATCGCGG
Source organism: Tetragonisca angustula (assembly GCA_036937485.2). NCBI lineage: Eukaryota > Metazoa > Arthropoda > Insecta > Hymenoptera > Apidae > Tetragonisca > Tetragonisca angustula. The sequence goes on along the minus strand of JAWNGG020000089.1, from coordinate 223,635 downwards.
TATCTGAACAATTCGATGCTTTTGAAATTCTGCTAATTACAGACTTCGAGGCAATTGCAGTTACGGTCCAACTTCCAAACAAAATTCACCTATGTAATATATATTTACCAAATAGCCAAACCTTAAATTTGGTCGACCTAGAAATACTCATAAACCAACTTCCAACAGCATTCATATTATTGGGCGACTTGAATAGCCACCATTACCTTTGGGGCTCTTATAAAGTAGATAGTCGTGGGGAAAATATTTAAAAACTATTAGAGGACCCAGAAATTACTCTTTCAGACCCTTACTCAATTCAGGTCTCTCAACCCACTTTACAGTAAGTACTGGGAAATTAAGTGTGATTGATTTAACACTATGTAGCAGTAGACTATCTCAACACCTAGAGTGGGAACCCCTACAAAATCTCCATGATAGTGATCACTTTCCCATAAAAGTCACCTACTTGGATTCTATTCCACCACCATAAAATAAATCTAACAACAAATGGAACTTCAAAAAAATAGATTGGCAAGCATAGCCAACAATAGCCACTACCTTTCAAGAAGTTTCAAATCGTGAAATTGATCCAAACAATATTAATAATGAAACCGACTTATTAGATACAATTATCAAAATGGCAGCACAAGAATCCTCCGGCTCAATAAAAACTACAAACACAAAGAAAAGAAATACACCCTGGTGGAACGAAGAGTGTCAAGCAGCCATGAAAGAAAGCCATAAAGCGTTCAACAAAGCAAAAAGAAAACCCACAACAGAAAACTTAGTAGAATTTAAAAAAATACGAGCTAAATTTCGTAGAATAATAAAAGAAAGCAAAAAACAATCCTGGCAAACATATATTTCAATCATTACAAACAAAACCCCTACAAACATATGGAATAAAATCAGAAATATTAATGGAATAACATGCAACACAGAAATTCGATTTCTTAATCTAGAAGATAATTACATAACCAATCCACAAGACATAGCTGATGTCCTTGCAGAGACGTTCGAAAAGAACTCGAACGGAAAATATGACAAAAGTGTCAACTCATCCACGACTGACAACATTAATCTAATAATGGACCATCCAGACATCCCCCCCTTTTGATTCTACGCTAAATTCTAGTGTAACCATAGGAGAACTAAATAATCCTCCACACCACAAAAAACTCTCCCCCAGGACCGGATAATATACCTAATAAACTAATCAAAGAACTACCACCAATCGGCACCAACCATCTCCTAAAGATCTTTAACTGCATGTGGCAACATCAAGTATTCCCTGACAACTGGAGAAAAGTTATACCTATACCAAAACCAGGTAAGAATAAAACCAAACCAGAGAACTATAGATCGATCGCCTTAACAAAATGCGTATGTAAACTCCTAGAAAAAATAATAAATAGAAGGTTCAGATGGTTCCTGGAATCAAATAACATTCTATCTCCTAACCAATATGGATTTAGGCAGTATCGGTCAACCACCGACCTAATCAACTTAGAAACGAACATATGCGAGGCGTTTCTAAAAAACGAATCTCTTGTTACAATATGTCTAGATATCGAAAAGGCTTATGACTCAATTCCAAGGATAAAAATCATCGAAGCTCTCACTAAAATCAGACCAAACGGCAACATTCTTAATTTTATTAAAAACTTCCTCTCAAACAGAACCATCCAAGTAAAGATGAACGGAACTCTTTCTAATCCAACCATTATTCTCAATGGAGTACCACAAGGCTCGGTAATCAGTGTTACATTGTTATTAATAGTGATTAATGACATCCTGAATAACATCAAACCACCAATCCAAGGATTCCTGTTTACAGATGACTTAATACTAACCTGCAGTGGGAAAAAACTAACATAGAACTCCTACAAAAAAGTATAAATGACTTGCTAACATGGTTTGAGAAATCTGGGCTTAAATTCTCTCCCCAAAAAACAAAATATATTATATTTTCTAGACAACGTAAACCGATACAAAATCCGCCTAAACTCTATATGCAGAACACGGAAATTGAAAAAGTAGACAACGTTAAAATACTCGGGCTTATCTTCGATAATAAGCTAACGTGGATGCCACATATGCAAAAAGTATACCTAAAAAGTACATGTACAAAAAAAATGAACATCATAAAAGCCTTGGCGAACAATAGCTAGGGAGCTGATCAAGAAGTCATCATAAAAACCTACCAGGCATTAATTAGATCCAAACTGGACTACTGTGCAACAGTTTACAACTCAGCAAAACCCAGTACATTGAAAATTATTGATCCAATTTGATAAGAATAGCTACTGGAAGCTACAGAACTAGCCCGAACTAGCCAGAAATAAAGAGTATATTGTTTGAATCGAAGGAAACTTCACTGGAGCAAAGAAGAAAATACCTAAGCCTAAAATATGTTGTAAAAATGTCCTCTACTCCAGATAATCCCACCTACAATAATATATTTACAAATAGATACATGCAACTACAAACCAAAAAACCGAAGTTACCAATTCCATTCTATGCAAGAATTGCCAAGTATACCACTCTTGCTAAAATTACATCGACGCCAACCATTCCACGAAAACACAAGAAAACAGCTCCCTGGATTTTAAAAATCCCTGAAACTAATGTTGACCTCGCAAAATATCCCAAAGATCAAATAAGTAGTATAGAACATAGAAATAACTTCCAACAACTAGTGCAGTAAATATCCAAACCACCAAAAAGTATACACCGACGCATCCAAAACTGACCAGGCAGTTGGATTTGCCATCATCTGTGGAAACATGCGTAAAAAATTTCATCTTCCAAAAACCGCATCTATCTTCACAGCAGAAGCTTGTGCAATTCTCGAAGCTTTTCACCATACGCAAAACAACAATACTCAATCGTCCATCATTTTTACAGACTCCATGAGCGTAATCAGAGCAATAGAAAACGTAAATAGTAAAACAAAACATGAAACCATTCTAAACATTCAACATATTTTTACGTACCTCACCAACAATAACAAATATAATCATCGCTTGGGTTCCATCCCACCAGGGAATCAAAGGTAACGAGGAAACTGACATAGCAGTCAAAGAAGCAACATCGCCCTCGTCGGATGTCATCCGAAGATGAATTCTTTATCAAGACCTTGTTGTAACATTACACCATGCCGAAAAACAAAATATGGAACACCTCTAAAAAAACAAAAACTCATAATATAACCCAAGATTTCTATCAAACAATGCCTGCCTACAACATGAAAAGAAAAGAATATTCATGACAAGGCTTAGAACAAGACACTGCAAACTCACACATGAGTATCTATTAAAAAAACGGAACCCCGAAGGTGTATCCAATGCAACCGAATTTTATCAACCCATCATTTTCTATTTGAGTACAGTAAGTACCACGCTCAAAGGTAAAAATACAAAATAACTTCACCGGCAGCCCTGACGTCGCAGAAACACATAGAAAATATCCTGAATTATCTAAAGGAAACTAACATCTACCATAAGATATAATCGTCTTAAAAAGAAGGAAACACTGTCTAGCCGTCGCTAATGACCAGAAGGTAGATGCGACGTTAATCATAAATTAAAAAAAAAAAAATAAAAATTTTACAACAGAGCACAGAATCTTTTAATTGTACATTTTACGAAAAATCATTTGAATCTCTAAATCTACACTTTGTAATCTATAAAATTTCAAACGCAAATTATAAATTGATAAATTTATAGATTTATAATCATAAATTAAATTAATTCTAATTGTAAATTTATTATTCATATTTTTATATATTATTTATATTTATATAAATTTAATAAATTGCAGGCTACAATTATAAATTTTAAATATCGACCACTTTGACAATTCTAGCGTTGATTAAGACATTAAAGACATTAATTGCGTTAGTTATTGCCAACAAGGGGCAAATTAAATTGGACAAATGAGGGTCAGATGAGGATTAATAGGTTTTTGCTCGAGCCGCGTTTCTTTAATTACACCTTTAATATGAAATTGCACGAGAATTTACGAATCTAATAATCGCAAAGCCAATCTAACAAAACGAATGAAACATAAAAGCAAGTAATAAAAGAAGCTGATCCGCGAATAGACGAAAAACACGTTCCAATGCCTTGATTTATTATCTTTGCAGAATCGATCGGTTACCTCGGCTCATAGTTCAAGGGAAGTCGAACCCTCGTGCGAATTAAAATGACCGAACGGCAACGCAACGTTCGATTTATTTGACGTAAAGGTGGAAAATCGATATCTCCAGAATTACCCTCATATATTTTTCACCGTGCTTTCCAACTTTCATTTCCTCTTACCACTGCCACGTAGACAAACAGATTTTCCGGTTGCAACACGTCCATTATTCAATTTTTAACGTGTCTCACGGTATACCGAGCTCTCCACATTCTTTTGCTGTTCTATTTTTCGTTGAATCACCGTGTTTTCCACGAGCTTTTTATTATTCAAAATTCCCTCCAAAACCATCAATTTTGTTTTTATTTTGTAACATTCGCTTCATGGATTATCTATTCATATGCTGATATCCTCTCATATTTTAATATCCGAACGTTCCGCTATCTGAAAAAAATTTTCTCTTGCACTAATAAGTTGTTTTATTGATGTCGTTGTTATATGATTGATGTATTATTCATAGTTTTACAAAAATATAGGGAAAACATTATATTATAATATAATATTCAGAGTTAGTATGAAGTGTTACGAGCTATTTTCTCGGAAACCATACTGTCGACAAATTTCTTTTTTAAATTCAATAATTTAAAAACATTTCTTTTTTAAATTCAACGATTATTTGGAAAACAATTGCTGTTTCTGAGGTTCAAAACCTGTAACGGGTCAAAATTTTCTTGGTTTAAGTTTCTTTAAATGGAATGTAACTTTTTTAAATTATCATTTCAAATAATTTATTACACAGTGACATTTATTTCTTTTTTTTTTCTTTTTGCTACTTTGATATTTTGTATAGATAAGAAGTTGCGAGAAAAGAAAGATTTAAAGGAGCACTACGTGAAAGTAGAATATAAATAGATATACTCTGTGCTCAAGTTCAATAAAATATTAAAAAACAATAAAAATTAAAATTAAACTATAAAACAAATATAAAATATAAATTTTTAAATATTATTAAATTATATTAAATATTATTATTAATATAATTTTTAAATATTGATATAATAAATTTTTTTATATTTTAATATAAATATTAAAATATAAAAAATAATAATTTACTAAAATAATAAAATAAAAATTGAAATAATTAAAAAACAGAAAATTTGTCGATAACTAATACGGTTACCGAGAAAATAGCTTGTAACACTTCATTTGATTCACTCTGTATAATATAATATACAGAGTGTGACGCGTGACGCAGCCAGATTTTATGAGAAACTAAGTCAAATGAAAAGAGCAAAGTTTTTCGTTCAAGACTTCGTGCTCGAGGAGATCGAGTTTGAAAAATCCAGTTTGCGAGAATTTGATCGTTTCCACGATGTACGCACCGTGTATTTATGTTTCATTGTTTTGCATTATTGCATGAATCGTTGAAAATGTTATTCTCTTTGACGTATGCGAACCGCTTGCTTCTCAAAGATCAAAGTATCATGGATTGACGTTATTTGTTGTTTTGCTGTTCCATTTTATCGAAAGCTTCTTTAAGCCGCGCAAAATCAAAAGTATAAGTACAGAGAACCCTTGTTACGTTGTAAAGCCATAATTATGAACTTACTCACACTTTATAATTGTGTAGAAAAATTTCGTGTCGAGGTGAAAATGTTATGCAGCGATTCATGCACTTACATATATGTTTTTTCAGTTTACTTTGATCTGTTGGATCCTTGATCGAACTTTAAGACGACTCGTTGACATGTATTTCTAACACCATTTACAGAACAAGCATGATCGATGTTTATTATAAATGACAAATTTAAATTTAAAAAAAATAATATGATTATTACAATATATATATATATATATGATAAAATTTAAGTTTATTTTTAATAATTTTTGATAAATTAATTAAACAAATAAAATTATTATTCCTCCAATTATAATAATTAAAATCATAAATATAAATAATAATGATTATGGTTTAACAAAATAAATATTAATCGATATAAAAATAGTAAAAAAAATAAAATAAATTAATTGATTTAATGGATTAAAAAAAATTTTAAATAATAATAAATTTATTAAATTGCATCGCGTCAAATGCTCGTGAACACAATGAATTTTTGAATTCGATTTCGTCGAGAACGAAGTATCCAACGAAAAAATTTTATTTTATCTTTCTTCCCTTTCTTTTTATTTTTTCACGCAGAGTCACTTTTTGCTCGGCTGTACCACAGATTTGTATAATGTAAAATAAAATGTATACGAGGTATCACAAAAAGGATTTTCAAATTGAATTCTTTTTGAAAACGAAAGCTTCGATGAAAAAGATTTATTCCTTCCTTCCGACTCATTCTTTTCACACAGAATCGAATGGTATCGTATTCGATTCGACCACCCGTTCTGAGACACCCTATACAACCAGACTGCACAGTTTGTGCCAACTAAATTGCACCGTAATTCAATTACTGTAATTTAATTACATTGTACCTCAATAGCTGAATAACAATTACATAATTTAAACTTTTTAATTAACTTAGGCGCTAACTACTCTAACCATGAGCGTGATTGAATTACAATGTAATTGAAATGCAATGTGCTAGAATTACTTAGAATTCCCAAATGTGAATCGATGTCGTCAAACTTTGTGTACTTCATTATTTCAAGGACCCATCGCAAGATATATTTCTACTATCTATGGATTAAAAGAATTTTTATTAAACACAATACGTAACTTCATCTGTACTCTTCATCTGTATCTGTAGAGAGGGCGTTCTTTTATGATTGACGATGATTAACCTCCCAAAATGAACCTTAGTGATAAATGTATTGTATTATTGTGTTATTGTATATATTATAATATAATTAATTATTCTATTCTTTTCTATTCTATTATATTATTATTATATTATATTATATCATATATTACATTATATTATATTATATATTCGAAAGAAGAGTTTCTTTTTGTTATTAAAACCAAATTAAAATTGTTATTAAATTAACGACTTCGACCAATGTGATTTCTATAAGTAATTAATAAAAAACTGAGAAAATTGTTTTTTCTTCTATTAGATGATGCCCCGTTTTATTTCTGTATTGACTTTTTCAAATTTTATTTATTTTTTCTTTTTTTTAAAGTAACGTTTCGTTTAATTGTCCGTATTAATTTTTTTTCAAGTCACATTTGGTAATTGCCGTTATTTCTTCTTACGATATATATTTTTTGTTTTAATATGAATTTTAACGTCGCATCGACTACAGGGTCTTTAGCGACGTGTTGGAACTTTCTTTTATATTTGAGAAGTTGTGTTTCCTTTAGGTAATTCTGGCGGTGTTTGGGTTTAGTCCGTATTTAATTCTTGGGTTTCAGGTGCTGGGTGGTTATTGGTTGGTTGCAGATGTTGCAGAAAGGTGGCTCTGTTTTGGCTAGGAGGTATTCATGTGTGATCCTGGTGTGTCCAATTCGAAGTCTGGTCATAGCTATCATTTCCCTTCTGTTCATGTTGTTGTTTGGCATTTTTTGGTAGAAATGATGTGCTGCGTCACGTATTTTTGATTTGTTGTAGTCCAAATTCTATTCCATTCTTCTCTTTCAGCTTTGGTCGTTGTAGTTAGTAGGTCTTGGTGTGGGGTTGGGATGTTGGATTCGTTTGTTTGATCTGTTGTTTCTTTGGCTAAAGAGTCGGCCTTCTCGTTTCCTTCCATTCCTTTGTGTGAAGGGATCCAGATGATTATTATTTATTTTTTGTCGTTGGTGAGTACGGTGTATGTTTCCTGAATGATTTATATGACTTCATGCTTTTTGGCGGTATTGATGTTTTTTATCGCGTTTATCGCGGTCAGGGAATCTGTGTAGATTACCACTGATTGGTAGTTCTTTTCTTGAATGTGTCGTAGTGCTTCTAGTATAGCGTAAGTTTCTGCGGTCAGGATAGATGTGTGGTTGGAGAGCCGTTGTTTTTTTGTGGTATTCTCTGTAACGATTGCGAATCCGGTTCCATGTTTGGTTTTGGAAGCGTCTATGTAGATCTTGTGGTAATTCTTATAGGTGTTATTTAATTTCTGAAAATCCTGTTTGTGTTCTATGTTGCTTTTTTCGTTTTTTTTTTTTTTTTTTTTTTTGGTTAGCCAGGTCAGTGTTTGTTTTTGATGTTTTTAATGTCCATGGGGCTATTTTTCCGTGGTTGCGTTTCAATAATTGGCGTTGAAGTAATTTCTCGTGCATTGGGATATCCTTTTAGTCTGATGTAGAATGGTGCCGGGAGTCTTGAATTTCTGTTGTGTTGGTTAGTTAATCTGTCGGCGAATGTATTGTTGATGCTGGGTTATTTGGTGTTGATGCTATTTTTATTGCATATCTTAGGCTAAGTAGTTTTCTTCCCTGTTCGAGGGACATTTCTTTGGCTTTGAACAATATCTCGGCTATTGGGCTTGTCCGGTAGCTTCCTATTTTTATTATGTTAGGTTTGGCTGAATTGTATACTATTGATCCGTAGTCCAATTTGCTTCTTATTAGTGCTTGGTAGGTCTTTATTAAAATTTCTTGATCTGCTCCCCAACTATGATAGGCTAGGGCTTTTATGATATTGATTCTTTGAGAACATGCTTGTTTGAGTGATTTTAAGTGGGGGAGTTTTGGTCAGTTTTTGGTCGAAGGTAAGTCCTAGTAGTTTTATGGTGTTGACTCTGTTTATTTCGACGTTTTTCATAAATAACTTCAGTATATTTAGGTGTAATTTTCGTTTTTTGGAGAAAACTATAAATTTAGTTTTGTCGGGAGAGAATTTAAGTCCTGAATTTTTTGACCATATTAGTAGTTCATCCATGCATGTAGTAGTTCGATTGTCGTGTTTATATTTTTTCCACTGCATGTGAGGGTAAGGTCGTCTGCGAACAGGTTTCCTTGGATCGGAGGTTTTATACTTTTGATTGCGTCGTTGATGCCTATTAAAAATAAGGTGACACTGATTGCCGACCCTTGTGGTATTCCGTTCTGTATTATGGTTGGGTTGGAGAGGTGTCCGTTGGTTCTGACCTGGATGTGTCTGTTTTTTAGGAAGTTTTTTTATGAAGGCGAGCATGTTTTCTTTTATTCCTAGTGCGACTAGAGTGTTTATGATTTTGTATCTTGGTACCGTGTCGTATGCTTTTTCGATGTCTAGGCATACTTTAATGAGGTGTTCGTTGTTTAGGAATGCTTCGCGTATGCTAGTTTCTATGTTTATTAATATGTCTGTGGTTGATCGGTATTGTCTAAAGCCACATTGGTTGGTTGTGAGCATATTGTTGGATTCTAGATACCATCTTAGTCGTTTATTGATGATTTTCTCTAGGATTTTGCATAGGCAGTTAGTTAAGGTTATTGGTTTGTAGTTTTCCGGTATGTGTTTGTCTTTATTTGATTTAGGAATCGGTACTATGATCGCTTTTCTCCACTCGTCCGGGAATGTTTGTTGAGTCCATATGCAGTTGTATATTTTTAGGAGATATTTAATTCCAGGATCAGGCAGTTGTTTTATAAGTGTGTTGGGGATGTTGTCTGGTCCGGGGGATGAGTTTTTTGTTAATTGTAGCGTGGACATAAATTCTTTTAAGGATATTGGTGCGTTTATGGTGGTGGTATGTTGGTCTATTTGTATGTTATTGTTGGGTATTATTGTCGTGTGTAGGGTATTCGTGGCGGGTGTTGGATCCTGGATGGTGTTGGAATTTTTTGGGAGGTCTTTGCGAGTTCTTCTGCTATATCTTTTGGTTCGGTTGCATATTTGTTGTCCCCCAGGTCGAGGAATTGGATTGTTGAATTATATGTTTTACCGTTTATGTTCTCGATTTTTTTCCATACTTCGTCCGTTGGGGTTTGGTTGGTTATAGTTGAGGTGTATGTGTTCCACGATAGTCTTTTGTTGTGTTTGATTAATTTTCGGAATTTGGCGCGCTGTTTTTTAAATTCGATAAGGTTTTCTGTTGTGGGGTGTTTTTTGGCTTTGTTGAAGGCCTGGTTGCTTTCTTTTTGAGCCGTTCGGCATTCTTCATTCCACCAAGCGGTGATATGTTTTTGTTTTTGTTATCCTTGTTGATTTTTGGTTTCCTTGGAGATGCTTCTTGCGCTGCTGAATTGATGCTTGATTGGAGTGTTTCTATTGCGCTACTTAGGTTGGTTGGATCGATGTCGTGTTGTGGGAGGTTTTGGAGGAGCTCACTTATCTTTTTTTTGTATTTACACCAGTCGATTTTTTTGAGATTCCATTTGGTCGTTGGTTGGCTTTGAGTCGGGGAAGAATGGTCGTCATAGTTTATTATTATTGGGAAGTGGTCACTATCGTGTAAGTCTTCTAGAGTATTCCATTGCATGTACTGTGCTATCCTACTACATTGCATATTGCAGGTCTATTGCACTGAGTGCTCCGAAACTTATCGTAAAGTGGGTTTGGTTCTCTGTATTGAGGAGGATGAGGTTCGGATCGTCTAGTAATTTCTCTATTGTTTTTCCGCGGGTGTCGGTTTTTGTAGAGCCCCAAAGATAATTGTGGCAGTTAAAATCGCCTACTATCAGTATTGGTGGTGGTATTTGGTTAATAAGGTCCTTTAGCTCTTGTAGCTGCAGAGGTTGGCTATTTGGGAGGTATATGTTACATATATTTATTGGGTTTGGAAGGGATACGGCCACTGCAATTGCTTCAAGATTCGTGGTTAATGGGATTTCTGTTGCTCTTACTGTTTCTGTGATCGCTATCGTTATTCCTCCGCTGGCGTGGTTTGTGTTTTTTCTATTTTTTGTAAAGGTGGCGTACCCATTAAGGGTTGGCTGGTGTTCGTTTTTGAAATTGGTTTCTTGAAAGCATAGTATTGTTGGATTATGTTGTCTGAGGATGATTTGTAGTTGCTCGTAGTGTCTATAGTATCCGTTTATGTTCCATTGTAGTATTTTTTTCATGTTGTGCCTGACGGCTGGTTATTAAATTACTTTATAAAGATGACTGTAGCGATGCAGAAATAAATGCTTCGTATTAAGTAGTATTCTTCCTTGGCTTGATAGTTCGATAATTCGTTGTCTGCCTCCGATGATCAGTTGGGTGTAGATGAGTCTGCCGGGTCTTGTGTCATCTTTCTGTATAATTTTCGTCTTACGATATATTATTATATATATCGTAAGTCAAATGAAGAAAGCATCTGTTTCTTCTTAAATTTACATTTGTCGTTTAAAATAAATGTAATAAACAAGTTTATTTCAGTTCATATAATATGAATTTATAAATAACAGCATGTTCACCACCGATATTAATTTTTTCTTAAAAATTTTATCTCGTCATTTTCTAAAATTTATTATCGCTGAATTTCGCTTTCTCACACATCCACACCTTTTAAATATTAATTCTGATTCAAATACATTGCATTTTGTCATTGTAACCCTGATTGTAAAGACGAATTGTAATTTAATTAAATAGGAGACCTGAATTACGAATTGTAATTTAATTAAGCGGTTACGTATAATTGCATAATGAGGAAAATTAAAGAATTCTTTTAGAGATGAAATTTTACATTTCATTAAAAGAAATAATGTACATTTTATTATATTATATGTTGTTCAATCGGTGATTGCTAAAAATTTGAAGTATCCGAACATGACAGTCATTTAGAAAAGAGAAAAAAATAAATTTTTTCAATTTTACGTTGAACTGCACAAAAGAAGTTGTTTGTACTGTCGAAGTCGATTTAAAAAATCAATTTCTCGAAAAATGACAGTTATCTGAATGTAATTTTCGTCGTGAATTTGCAACTCGTTTGTTGATAAAAAAGCAGAAAAATGCACGAATCAAAATACTACACGATAATCTTGAGAATGTTGCCACAAACTTTTATTCAAATCGATTCGACAATCTATCAGATATTTCTCGTACCGATTTTGAAAATTTTATTCCAAGAAAAAAAAAGAAACGCTGTTTTTAAGTTATTTTCTCTAAGTCAGTATTCTAGAAGAATCGTAATATACAATTTTTGAAAAATTGATTTTGCTAACTTCATCAATGTAATTAAGTTTTAAAAGAAAGAACTGAATTACGAATTACAATACAATGAGATACGAACCATTTTAATTCATGAAGTAATTTAACTGTAATTCTACCAGACTGTTTCTTAATAATTTTTCAGTAAACGTCTATACGAATCTACATTTTAGATTTTACAAAATCGCGATAATACTCATGTCGAATCTAGCTATTACATAGACGAACGACTTTTTTCACGAGCGAATTCGCATATTAATAATGCACACACTCACTGTCAGATGCGTGATAATCGTGGATCAAATAATAAATTAACAGAGAATTATAAATTATAAATAGTGAATTATAAATTAATTTAAATAAATTAAATTAATAAATAAATTAATAAATAAATGATGAACTAAAAGACAATTACATGGAGAAATACAAACGTGCTCGTCTCAATCCGTGCGTTTTAATAATACATTGGATTAAGGCAGAATCTCTCATAAACATTGTATTTATAGCGATGCAAAAGAGAAGCGTGCCATTATATAACACGCGACAATAGACTGACAAATAATGCATACGCTCGATTATCTGAACAACGAAAGGAGACATAGTGAAAAGTATAACTGAACCAAAAGCATAACGAAAAATTGTCGATAATTTAAAACTGTTATAACTTCGTGGAGAAAAATCGTTTTTAACTCTTTACACGTTATCGGTACACTTGTTGGATAACTAATCAACAGCCTAATCAACAACCAGCGACAAGTTACTGTATTAAAACAAACAGCTAATTGCAAGTCCAAAATTGTAAATGAAGATTCTTTGAGTCATCGAAACATTCTTCAAATAAGAAAAAAACTGTTATGTAAACACATGCTCAAAAATACTTCATTGAGGAACGAAATTTGAAATTAATAGCATAATAAATTTTCGCTCGGATACAACATAAGAATTGGCAATATTTATCTAATCTGTTTACACAAGCTGTGCTTGGTAATTGAGTCATTTACAATACGAAACGAATGGGAGCCAGAGATTTTAGGGGATATGCCATTATCCACTCAACGAGATCAGTGGATGATCTTGCACACTATGCAGTACAAGTGCAGATTAAATCAGCGTTATTCACAACGATAAATAGTCGAGGAGGAGCTTCTATTTGCTTGGTCTCCAAGATCACTAGACCTCACGCCATTGGATTTTTACTTGTAGTATTAAAACTACATATAAAACTTAAACTACACATAAAACTACGTACAAAATTAAAGCATTAAAACTAAAGTATTAACCTCTTGCGCTGGAATGACGTGCCATGCACGTCGAGAATTTTTTGTCCCAAATTGCAACATTTTCTCAGTTTTAAGTATATTTGAATGTAACCCAGTCAAAACGAATGATAAGTTTATTATTTCTTAACCATTTTTATCCAGCGATATCGTACCGACGAGTTTAAAAGAAAAAGAAAACGACGAATTATTGTATACGGTTCGGTCACTCGTTACGGTCCGCGAAACAGTTACCAACACAAGGGATTAAAACGAAAAGTTTACCACACAAGTTAATAAGCGCGTTCGTGCAAAATTAATGCAAAGAATTTGTAACACGTTTAATCAAATGAAAGCAGATCAGCTAGAAATTCAAAATGTAATAAATTCAATTTTTGACAAATGTCAAGCCTGCATTTGTAAAAGTGGACAACACTTCGAAACGGAACTAAATATCGTCAACTCTTATTTCGAAAATTCGTTATAGTTCGTTAACGAAAAATTTTTGAGCGTATATTTATACATTTCTTTTTTCATTTTCGCTTATAAAATCTAACAATAAGCGTAAATTATGCCAAAGAAAATAAGGACTTATTGATAGAGAATTAGTTCTATTTGCGAAAATTGTAAACATTTGAACAATTCTTTAAAATTGTTTTCAAAATGAAATACACCGTGATTACGAAAAAAAACTTGTAAAATAAACTTGTTTCATATTTTATTTGTTTAATCAATTTATCAAAAATTATAAAAAATAAATTTAAATTTTATTATTTTATAATATATATTTTTATTATATTAATTATACTATTTTATTTTAATATAAATTTTATATTATTAATAAAAAATTATAAAATTTATAATAATAATTTTATTTACTCAGTAATAAAATTTTAACTATTTAATTTTTTTAATAATTATTTTATTTATACTTGTGTTTATTATATTTCATCAAAAATTTGTTATATAAAAAGAAATCTACGAAATAAATTATTATAATGAAAGAATTTAAAATAATTCATAAAAATACTATATTTAAAAATCCATTATCATTTATAAATCTTCCAACACCGATAAATATTAATTATAAATGAAATTTTGAAACAATATTAGGAATTTTTTTAATAATTTAAATTATTTCAGGATTATTTTTATCTATACATTATTGTACAATGTTTCTCTACGTAGTTACGGAAGTACAGTATATTTAAAAAACACTGAAAGAATTGATATTTTTGAGTATAAACTATACATGTATCTTAAAATGCAATTCTTTAGAACTATTCAGTCTTACACATTCGTGCAAAATCCGTGTTCGTGTACAACAAAATTATGACTCGCTGTTCGGCGAAAAAAGCACTGAAAAATTCCTGTCTCTCTGCGAAAGGGCAATCGCTTTGACTCTTCAAAAACATAATTTCGAAAAGTCTTTATAAATATGCTGTTTCAACTTCCGGGACAGAGCACGCGTACAACGTTCACGTAACGTCCTCTTCATTTTGAGAAAAAAGCGTCAGATATACGATGCCAGAGAATTTACCTACCTTTACCCGTGGCGAGCACGTCTTGAATAGTTTATCTTTTCAGCCATTTCCATTAACAGGGATGTTTTCTCTCTTTATTCCTTTTTTTTCTTTTTTTTTCTCTTTTTTTTTGCAATTTCGCGGAACTCGGTAGATTTGCCGCAACATGTTTCACAATGAGCGTGTTTCACTTTACCAGAGACGTCAATTGGAAATTAATCGGTGAAGGAGATGAGCAAGCAGCGAAGTCAAATCGATTTTCTTAACCTCTTGCGCTGGAATGACGTATTATGCACGTCAAAAATTTTTTATTCCAAATTGCAACATTTTCTCAATTTTGAGTATATTTAAATGTAACCCAGGCAAAACGAATGATAAGTTTGTTACTTCTTAATAATCTCTATCCAGTGATATCGTACCGACGAGTTCAAAAGAAAAAGAAAGCGGCGAATTATTGTATACGGTTCGGTCACTCATTATGGTCCGCGAACTAGTTGCCAACGCAAGAGGTTAACGAGTCCCTCGTTCTCAACGCGATCTCGCGGATAAATCGTAATGTTAACGATGCAACGAATAATTTAAAATGGCCCGCGGATGTGTCCATTGTATCTAGTGGTTATTAAACTTTACTTTTATTATGGAAACTCATTCGCGTTGCATTTGTGTTCACACGATGACCAGCTGCACTTAAAAGTTCTCTGTCGCGAAAAACATCGAGTACATAAACATCGATGTGAAATGTAAAACTACATTCCAATGTAAAAAAATATTCTCGATGAATTTTTTTCTTTCCGCGTTATTCGTCGTATTTATCGTAAACTTGCGAATTTAACTGAATGATGTGATAATTTAATACAAGTTAAGTTATTTGTTTGTGTGTACACTATCGTGCATTAGTGTTCATACCAATTATTTATATAATCCAATAGGTTGGGTTTAGGTTACAATATCGATATCAGTTGTAAATTATATAATACAATTATTAAAGTAATATAATTATGAAAAATAATGTAACATAATTATATAATACATGTAACATATAATTGCTTTTTACACTGGGGGCCAACACATATTTTACCAAAATTCTTTCATTTTGGGTATATTTTGTTATCGCTCTTTTGTAACAAGTTGAAACGAATATCGAAGAGTCAGGAACAAGAATCGTAGCTTCCAAAGTATTATTAATATGATTCGATACATTTAAATTACCATTTCTTTGTGATACATTCACACATGTATATTTAATATTATATATACAAATTTCGACCGATATGTCTATTCAAAATATCGAGATAATTTAATTATTGTAATATATTTACATAGGCAAAATTTACGATTGGCCCTTGAAATAAACGAAACGTACGTTGGTGTATCGCAAGAAGTTTCGTACTCTAAAAAATTTCAGCATTAGCATATAAAAGAAATATGCATTTATGCAAAACATACGCAACATGCAAAATATGCGAAATAAAAGCTGAAAACTTTTCAGAATTTCCAAATGACGAAAAACTGTCATGCATAAATAATTGCTAATTATTAGCATAACCTAACCTAGCACAATTCCATTAAAACGTTGACAATTTTGTTTTCGTTTTCATAGTTAGTAGATAGTAGATCAGCCGTTTTTTTTTTTACTGTTAATTTTCTATAATCTTACTACAACTGAAATCAATTTGATAAAAGAAACATACCTGTGTCACTGAAGTTCCATGTTCATTTTTATAATGTATAGGGTGATCACTGAAAAACTGAATGATATAAAACAAAAATAACGTTTACAAACACGTCTTTTTAATTCTTTATTATTTTTATTATTTTATTTGAAAATATAATTAATGGATTTTTTTTCAATATTTTTTTTCTATGACCTACAAAAAAAGAAAATAAAAAGGACTGAAAATGAACAAGTATATAGTATCATAGGTCGTTGTTAAGTCAGAACCTGTGGTTGTAGTTACTATGTATACCTTTAGTTCCGTTTAATTATACTAGAGAGCCTGTAATGTTTGCTGATTGTAGGAATGCGTGAAAAGAAAGTATAAATGTGGTGAGAAAAGCGCGACGTTTTGGAAAAGAAACATAGTCGAGCAAGTTGGAAACAGAGTCAATTTGAATTGTTAAAAAGAGTTTATTTGAGCTGTGACCGTATATATTAATTGTTAATCTATGTTCTATGTCTTGTTTAATCACCAGCATTGTTACTAAATAAATATTATTTATATTTAATCTCTACAATAATAAATTCATAAAATTTATATAAACGTGTTGCGACTGAAGACACCTATTAATATTTCAATGTTACATAGACGTGAAATTGATTAACAGAGTTGCCTTTGCAAAATGAATCTTCAAGTTATTACCTTTGTTTATTTATATTAATCGATATCATATAGGGTGTTCCAAATTTAAATGTCGAAACTGTTTGTTGTATGTAAATTAGTTGTATGAGATTTGTTTGTTGTCAAAAAGGAAACAAAAATGTTTTTGTTTTTCGAAACTTATTTATTTGTACTTATTTATGCCATTATCTATTTTATTTTTATCTTTATCTAGTTTATTTCTTTATCCATATTATCATCTTATAATATATCTTATATAATATCATCCACTAACACATATAACATATAATATATCTTATATAATATCATCTATTATCATTTATTCAACGAAGATGTTGTTCAAAATTTGATTGTCACTTTGATTGCAGCCAAACATTGTTCCAATGACGAGCAATGAAATAATAATGAAATAAGTGAGAAAATGAAAGTTTTTTCTTCTTTCTTTCTTCGCGATTTTTTCTAAAATGAAGCAAAAAAGAAGAGAAAATCTCTAAATCTCTAAAGGACTATTTTAGTTTTCGATTTTCTGTACATTCTCGAAGTTTTGACATTTAAATTTGAGACACCTTGTACATGTTACATCAATCAATATCGCGGGTATCGTATATCTTCTCTCCTTCTGTTATGATTGCGGATTTTTATGCACTTTCTTTAGCAGATATTGAAACGCGAGATTACTCGTTATAATTATAATGTGAAAAAAAATATATAAAACATCAAAGTTGCCAAGTATTTTCTATAATAAAATTCCGCGAGTAAAGCAATTCTCTCTGTCGCGGTGAATTTATTTTTCCAATTATATTTCCAAAAATCTGAATTTGCATTGAATAACGATGTTAAAAATTTTTTAAATACCATTGAATTATATTTACATATTTTACTCACCGTTTCGAAAGCTTCCTTTATAGCGTTTAGTATTTTCCAAGAAATTTAGAACATCCTTGTAGCCTTTGAAAATATTTTTATTCGTCGTAAAATTAAAGAGCACTTTCGTGTTATATTTGCGTAACAAAAACAGACATTTCGTTTAATTCTATCGTTCGTTCCGATAAATTAATCAAAATGTTTCCTATAATTAAATATTTTCTACGTTTAAATTAATTAAAATATTTCCTATATTTCGTACTGTTGACATTTCACTATCTTTTCCCTTGACAATATAATTTATGTATTTAAGTTCAAATAATACATACTAGTAAAAATTTTCTCGTTAATTCCACATTCATATTCCGAATTTCAAGTCTAACGACACATAAATTATTTATAACTAAATCAATTATTCACAATTTATTGATCTGTTCTTTATTTTTTATTCGTTATTCTTATATTTTTTATTCACTTATTTATCGACTATTACTATTGGTTGTTATAATTTATTGATCTTGACTAAGCTTTAAAAGAAAATCGGGGAATGAAGGACAAATACATGTGTTTGAGGAAATAAAATGACAAGTGAAAAATAAATAAATAGTTGTTGTATGGTGTAAACAACGTATATGCATTTTATTTCAACATTGAACATTCACTAATGTGTATACAATATAATATATTTGTATGTATAATAATAATAATAATAATAATAATAATAATAATAATAATAATAATAATAATATGTTGTTGTTGTTGTTATTTATGTATAGTTTAAGTACATCATTTACGTTGCTGCTGTTAATGTATACACGCGTACGTATGCACTTAATTAATTACAATTACTCTAATATTTTATTTAATTAATCATACTGCATATCTCTCTATCGTTTTCTAATTGTGTGACGATTAATACAGCCCTTAAATCAATTATTACATATTAATTCACTTATCTGCTTCGTGGATAAAATCTCGTCTCGTTTTTACTTACTTTACACATGCACGCGTGCAACTATAATATATATATATATATATATTTTTTTTTTCCTGTACGCACGCGTACGTATAAATATTCCCTGTAATTTATTTTCTTAATCATCTAAAAAAATTACTCTACTCCTATGTGTTCGTTAATCAACTAATTAATATTGGTAATCTTTGCCCCTTTATTTATTTCTTCTTTTTTTCTTCTTTATTTCTTCCGCGTTGCGCTTCTCTTATATTTTTTTCTTTTTATCACAATTACCTGGTTGATGAACGATCGTTTCTCGAGCTTCGAGGATTATTGTTCTCCTTCGTCTTCGGCGCGTCTCCCGGCGTTTTTTCAAACGTGACGAAACGCGAAGCACAACGAAACGATTTAGCAAACGTCGTGCTTCTCGCCACGTTTCTTCTTGCACTTTACACGAGAAGCGTGTTATTTAGTAAATTTACACCGGAGAGTGGAATTCCTCGGCACTTTGTTTCTTTTCTTTTTTTTTTTTTTTTTCGTCAGTGAAAGACGACAGAAGAACCATAATTCGCACCATAGTTCGCGAAAACGAACGGAAGGGGAGAATTCACGAAACGACGAGAGAAGCAATTGCCAACGAATTTTCAAAGTTAGGCGAACGAAATTGTAAAATTTTCTCTTCGTCAATTCCATCCCTCCCCTCAGGACCTGTTCACAGCTCGATCAATTTGTTCGTACAAACTATCGCTAACAGTATCGAATAGTGATCGCGTCAGAATTTTTTTTATTGCTGTTGTTTCGTACATTGACTTGGGACACTGTGAGAAATGGCGCTGAATGACGGCGAATTCTGCAAAACTCGATGCTTAGAGGAGATCACAAGCTACGATATATCGAACGAGCTACGACGAGTTTGCATTGACGACATTCCAAATTAAATTTTAACGATCGTTATTTAATAAACGATGGATCTCGTTTATCGATCAAACGATGATGCATCGAAGGTCAGCTAACGCGCGAAACGAAGGGTATTAAAATTATTATCGATGCGATACGGTATTAATATTAAGGACAAACAAGGATTGATACGAGTCGTATAAGTATAAATAAACAAATGTAATCGACACGCGTTGACGAATTCAATTTTCAATTTCGGGATTTTAAACACAGTTGTTTCGAAAGAAAAAAAGAATTAAAATATGTAACGAATTAAATTCATTGTTTTAAATACAGTTGTTTGGGGGAAAAAGAACATTAAAATATCGACAAATATGCATTCTCGAACGTAGAAACAAATCGTGTTAACACAATGGAAAAATTGAATTAAAAATTTCATCGTTGGAACGGGTAAAAACGTTGGAAAATTTGGAAAATTATCACGACACGAATTCTCGAATGACTAGTTACTATGAAACGTCGGAAAAAGTGATCCAAGATCTTAAAGATGTATTAGTCAAAAATATTCAAAATTTCGTCTTCTTACGAAATCTCTTGTTTTTTTTCATCTATATCGATCTCTCGTCGTTAAGATATAAAATGGTACTGTCAAAATTACGGATACCCTTGGAATTTATTCTTACAATCTCGAGTATTCTGATGGTTTTGAATTTTCACGACAAACAGAATCATAGTTAATGAATTAAATCGGTCGTGAAGTCTTGAAAATGGATAAAAATTTCAGTTATTACGACGCAAATTTCAACAATTAATTGCTACACAGAATATTGAAAAAAGTGAATCAAGATCTTGAAGATTCACATTAGTAAAATTTCGTTTTCTCGAGAAATTTTCTGTTACTTTTTTTTTCACCTATATTGATTTCTCGATTGTTGGAGATTTATTTTATAAAGTGGATGAATTAAATCGATCGTAAAATCTTAGAGTATCATTGAAAAATTTCAATTTTCACATCACAAATTTGAATAGTTAATATAGTTGCTACATGGAATATTGAAAAAAGTGACCCAAAAACCTTAAAGGTTTATGTTAGTTAAATATATTTAACTAATAAAATTTCGTGTTCTTACGAAATCCCTTGTTGTATTTTCATTTATATCGATCTTTCATTGTTAGGATATAAAATGGTAAATTTTAAAAATTAAAATCTCTCGAAATTTTAAAATTAAAAATTACTCTCAATATCCTCAAATTTGTTTTTTTATGATACCGACTAATCTAGTGGTTTCTGAATTTCCACAGTAAACAGCGCAATAGAATTAGTTAATGAATTAAATCAAATTGGGCAGCGAATTTTTATGCAAATTTGTATTTTCAAGAATATAATTAATTAAATAAACCTCGTTAAAAAAATTGCTTTGTCAAATATTGTAGGAGGCATTATGCTTCAACATTTTATATATTTTTTTGAATATCACGTGCATTTTGTGCAATTTTGTTTGTAAATGCATAAAAGTAAGCTAAAAATATAAATTGTACTGTGACTGGAATATATGTATAATATTTGTGTAGAAAAGTGTAGTGTTATTTTAACTGTTTCCATTGTATTCTAGTATTTGAACTAAACTGCGGATTTTTATACATTTCTGGAAACGTTAATTAAAAAAACGGAACTTAAACAGAAATTTGTTTCTTTTACTAAACTAATAGTTATTTTAATACTTTATTTTAGATATTTTTGTTAGATTTGTTAGATATTTTATATATTGTATGCATTGTCACACCTCCAAATTATATTTTTCATACATGTATAAAAATCCGCAATGTAGAGATAACTTTCACACGAACTCTTATAGCAATCTTTTTTATTTAATACAGTATCGAACCGATCTTTTTAGTTACATTCAAAGTGAACGTTCCAAGTGAGAAAAGTGATTATAATTGTTTGCAATTTTTTACTATAATTAGAAATCTAGAAAGTTATAACTGCTATAGATATTAGATTGTTTGCTTGTTACATAACATAAATGATAAAATAACTAATTATTTAAATAATTTAGTAATTAATTAATATAATTTGTAGTTATTTATAAATAATTAGTAATAATATTAATAGTATAAAATCTTTCAAAATCTTGTAATTAAACGTACCGAAAATAGTATTTATTATTTTATACTAGCATTGATCTCAGACCTGAAGACAATCAAATGTGGAACAATTAGAGTCATGTTAGTACAATAGATATTAAATTATAGCTAATTTACAACTGAAATAAAATAAAAAATAAAAAATACTATTAGAATAATAAATATTTCAGATTTGAAGATAATAAAATATAGCTTGATCGGTGTCTTCTTTTCTCAATTGTTTTATTATTGAAATATTCCAATTTGTGTATATAAAAGCAAACCGAGAATTGAAAATATAAAACATGAAAATTTTATGAAACTACAGGTGCTGTTCGTTTTTGTACAATTTTGTACAAAAGTTGCAATGAAAGAAAAAAATATTTAGGTCAGAAGGTATAAATAAAAATGAGTCGTGATTGATCAGAAAAAAAGTAATGATAATGCTCGATTAAAAATATTCAATGCACATAGTTGTTATGTACGAGATACTGCGCGTAGATTAGGTTTACATTACAGAACAGTTCCTTGTCATCTACGAGACCCAAACAAGTTAAATAAATATTCTTAAATAAATAAATAAATGTTCTTCAGCATGGCTTTCTTTGCATGAAATTAGAAGACTGTGACTCGTGACAAAACTGATTATTCACTAGTAGAAATAACAAATTTAGTAACAGAATTTCAGTGGAAAATGCTCTCGAAGCTCTGGACCGCGTACAAAAATACAGAATTTTCAAATAAAAATAAAAATTTATTACAATAATTAATTTCGTACAAAATAAAAATATCTTCTGCGTATGAAAATACAGAATTTTAAAATAAAAATATAAATCTATTAAAATAATTAGTTTTGTACAAAATAAAAATAATTGGACGTATTGAAAATAAAATAATTGATATGTATTTAAATATAATAAGATAATTATACTTTATTGAATTCGATCATTCTTTTATTAATAAATGCTGATTTTGCTAAAACCGTAAATGATGAAAGATTTATTCAGAACTCACTCATTTCATTTATAGTAACTGATCAGATGAATGGACAAAACAAGCTTTACATATTTTGAAGTATCATGGAAAACTTGAAATATCACAAAATATATATTTTAACATAAACATGTAGGACCAAAAGAATTTTTCTTTCCTTATGAAATTGTTCATACATCATAATTATTTTGCAACGAATTATAGATAGATTTTCGATAGTATTTTATATTATACTTTTATATATTATTTCATTTAAATCTCTCATACTTATATTCTTTTCTATATTAAACTTCATATCAGTACTCGAAAACTTAAAAATATTATCTGCAGTTAATTTTAACAATGTTAACTTAATTTTCATAAATAATTACAATTCGAAGACGTAAATTTTTTTTTATAAATACTACAAACCTTTAAGATCTTAGAAACTTTTCGCTATATACAATAATTCTCTTTCATTAAAATCGTTTTATAATTCGTGGTCAGTAAGAGACTATTCTATTGAATTAAGTGTAATTGATAATATGACTTATGCAATACATTATATAATGTGACAAAATTATTCACTTAACCTACAATCTGTTTCCACTTGTATACTATCACATACTTTTTTCAGAATACTAAACACTATTGTATTATTCTTTTATTCCCAGAATATATATATTTTATTTTTTTTTTCCCTCTATAATAGGGCACCTGCCCGTCACTATTTAAATAACTAAATAAATAAAAAAAATAATTAAACGATCTTTCTGCAAAAATAATTGCCAATTATTTATCGTTTGCTGATTTCATTCCATGTATTATATGTCAATAGACTTCGCAACTGTATATTCAAAACGAATCCAATAAATTTTTTTTCACGTTGAATACTTGGAATTTGTAAATTTTCGTGACGGTGATATTTAGTTAAAGGAGTAACCATTTAACGAATGAATAAAAATTATGCAAATTAACCAAAATCTAGTACCACAAAAGTGTTTCTTCATCACGATGAAATCCGATTCGTATGCTTCGTAGATAATTACTGGACTGTGGATTTCTACGCATTTGTAATAAGTTTAAAAATGCAAAAATGCACAGAGGTGTAGTATGACAATTAACAAAGAGAACAATTTCCTACCTAGTTGCACTTTTCTGAATTTCATTCGTAAAAATATGAATTCGCAATAAAAAGTCCGCAGTCTAATAATTACACGTATTTCATAGTGGGAACGAACAGTATTTATTGTAATAGAATATGTTGACTCCCATTATTCATTGGCATTTTTGGTAAAACATACAGAATGTTAATTTTAAATCAATTATTAGAGTGTCATAAAAACTGTTAATAAAAAAAGTATACACGACGATCTTCGCAAGATTTTTTTTACTAACCTCAAATGCACGCCTTTCAAACCATTTAACTTCTTGCGCTGGCAACTGGTTCGCGGACCATAACGAGTGACCAAACCGTATACAATAATTCGTCTTCTTTTTGAATTCATCGGTATATCACTAGATAGAAATTTGTTGTTTCCAGTGGTTTAAGGTAGAGAAGGAAATGTTTTAAACTCAGACACAATTCAAAGTATATTATTCGCACTGATCGACTTACGTATATATGTACACAGCTTGCTTGCTTGCTAAGGAATAAAAACGAACGAGCCACGTGTCAATTACTTATTGACTAGTTACTCTAAGAAATGTCGCGATTAGACCAATTACATGTTTACTAAGTAAAAATTACAAAGAAGTAGTAAATTTATTATTTGTTGTTGCCTGGGTTATATAAATATACTTAAAACAGAGAAAATATTGCAATTTTGGGATAAAAAATTCTCGACGTGCGCGTGGCAGGTCAGTCCAGCGCAAAAGGTTAAATCTCATTATTCCTCGACATCAATAACAAATTAAATGCTCGACTATAAAAATTAACACCCTGTATATCTGTATGTATGCACGTATTTAATAACTATATATGTTTAATCCTTTCAGTCTCAATGAGTTATAGAGATATCAAGTTTAAGATTAGACAAAATATTAGATTCTTAATACCAATTTTCTCCTTGTAGCCTTTCTACAGTATAAATATTTATATTATATTGCCTTCATTTTCTTTTTTTCATGTATACATCGAGTATATTTAAGAACACTGTGTTAGTCTAATAAAATAAAAATGAAGAAAAATAAAAATGTAATTTTGAATAAATTTATTACACATCTATTAATATATTCGTATAATATAATATTAAACGTAAAATTTATAATTATGTAATATTATATAATATTTATATAATTATATAAATATTATATAATAATTATATAATATTAATATTATAATTATTATATAACATCATATTATATAATATTACATTATAAAGTATTTTATACAACTAGAATGAAACGAATGCTTCAAGATTAAATAATTAAAAAAAAAAATGGGACTGAGAGGATTAAACTTGTTCCTCTGTTTCTTTCATTTGAATATCTTTGACTTTCATCCTTGGCTTATCGTCTGGAAACTATTTCTAATACTGTTGTTATTCGTTTGAAAATAATTTGACAAAACAAAACTCTCAAACTCGGAAGAACTTCGCTTGAAACTTTCCAACTCGTTAAATCGCTGACTATTCCAGCGAATTGCTGGAATATGACAAAATTATTGTCCATGATGAGTCTCCAAATCCAAATTTCACTTTTTCCTCAACAAATTGAAATAAAACGAAATACCATCTTTTGCATAAATTCGATTCGAATTTGGTATTTTATTCCACGTATTTTTAACTCTTTATGTCCGGCGTCGAGCTAACTACGATATTTTCATTAAATTTTTGTGTTGTTACGCAAAACTTAAAGATATATTATAAATATAAAGGCACAAAAGAAAATAAATTTTCTAATAATTTTATGTTCAGTATGAAACTCTTTTAGTTGAACGCCTATTTTTGGAACATTGTAATATTCAAATGTTTATCGGAGTGGAATGTCTGCTAGTAGCAAATGAGTTTCTCATTGCTAACAGACACTCGAATATTCTAAAAATAGAGATTCACACAAGGGAGATTCTACAGTAAAGTGGTAAAAAATAAAAAATAAATAAATGAAAGTATTACACAAAACAAGAACATTTAACCTAACCCCTTAACAGTTCATCCCGAGTAAGACTCAGGTCAAGTATCAAATAGTATTTTTAATTGATTGATATTTTTAATGACTGAATTTTTAATTAATTGATATTTCTAATATTTTTAAGTTACTGTTTGCAAAACGAATACAAATAATTAATAGTAAAGAAACTTCAATTAAATTTTGATTAAATGTACACTGTATACTGTTCAATACGAATTGAATTAGAAGTAGACGATAAAAGTTGTCGATATTTTTAACTGTAATAATTTTCTTTGTGAAAAAGAAACTCGACAACAAAACAAATTGGTCTCATATCATTAGGATGATCAAAGTGCTCAAAATGAACGATTTGTAATTTTTGTTAAATATTTTATACGTGTAAAACAGTGTATTTGTGGAGATTTAAATGATTTTTCATAAAAAAATATTATAAATAAAAGCTATACCTCATTGCATTATAAAGTTTTTTTATTTTTTCTACTTTAATATCTTTGATAGAAATTTTATATTTTAATCATTGGTATTTTTAGTGTGAAGCTTTACATCATGCAGCAAATGACAAAATAAAAATATTTCTATTTTCGATAATTGCAAAAATCCATATATCTCAAAAAATTTTTTTTTGTAAATTGTGTAAATTTTGTAATAATAAATTTTGTAAATTTTTTGCAAATTCAAAATTTGATTATTAAAAAGAAATCTGTATAAAAGTATTTTGAAACGTCAAACAGTTACACGTCTTTTTGATCGAAATTCATAATTTTATTAAACTGTTGAAGGGTTAACGCAAATGTTCAATTTGCACGTTTAAAATAATATACATATGTAAATATTCATCAGAGTTGGGCAGTAATCAATAACTTTATAATCATTTTTGTAGTTAATTACTAAATAGTAATTATAGTGATCGTCAACATTAATCAATCAATCGTTCTTCAAATAAATCAGTAATCATAATTAACTTTTGTAATTTGTAACCATAAATCGATAATTTTTAAATCATTGACTGTTTAATTTTTTATTTTGTTACGTTCTTCATATTGCTGTAACATGTTAATCACACAGGTTTGTGTTATAACTAATGTGAATATAACTAAATGTTATTAAAACCGTTTGCAGTTTGACTAATAGAGAATTTATTATTTATTCTCTAATATACTTTTGGCACAACGAAAAATTTCAAATTTTGATCATTCATATTATTTATCAATAATAAAGTCCATCTTCAAGTCGTACAGAAGATTATAACAACGACTCAACACAAAATTTTATACACATTCTGATAAAATTGTGCACATTGCGAAACAGTGCAAATAATAAATATGTAATTTCTACAAAGCATACAATGTAGTATTGTACTGATAAATACAATCATTCGACACGCAAACATGTAATCATTTAATGATTATTTAAATATTTATTTATTTTAATAATTATCATTAATGAAAATTATTTTATGATTAATGATTCTGATTACTTCCTTTGACCAGTGATTACTGATTACTTGACAATCAATAATCATAATCAATATTCCGATTCCGCGTTAACCTCTTGTGCTGGAATGACATGCCACGCACGTCGAAAATTTTTTGTTCCAAAATTGTAATATTTTCTCAGTTTCTAAGTATATTTAAATAAAAGAAAATAGATAAAACAAATAATAAATTTATTACTTCTCAATAATTTCTATCCAGTCATATACCGACGAGTTTAAAAAGAAAGCGACGATTTATTGTATACGGTTTGGTCACTCGTTATGGTCCGCAATCAGTTGCCAGCGCAAGTGGTTAAAACAAGATCTTTACGAAACAAGATTTTGACAAAATTACATCAGTTTAAATTGTCGGCAATGTTTCACTGTCACTGATACAATTATACTTTTCACTGTACATTCAATTCTGTAAAATTATTTCTTCTATAGAGTTATTATTTCTATTCGTAGCATTTCTGAAATTTAAACGAGATTTCCGTATGATCCTTTTATTTTTAAGAAGTTACAACAATTTGAATTGCCGACAATTTTTCACTATCATTGCTACAAGCATTTACAGAACATACTTTTATATGCATTTAAAACAGTACTTTTAAAACCATCAGAATATAAAAGCTTAATCTCGCCGCTGGCAACTGGTTCGCGGACCATAACGAGTAACCGAACCGTATACAATAATTCGTCGCTTTCTTTCGCTTTTGAACTCGTCGATACGATATCACTGGATAGAAATTATTAAGAAATAACAAACTTATCATTTGTTTCGCCTGGCTTACATTTAAATACACTTAAAATTGAGAAAATGTTGCAATTTGAGGCAAAAACATTCTCGACGTGCGCGGCACGCCATTCCAGCGCAAAAGATTAATCAGATGAAACTCTGGTTGCCAACTCTGATACATAATTCATATAAAAACCGACGCGCCGTCGGGGATACAATGGGCCGAAGGAACGACAAACGGGGAGGATAAATAAATAAACAGACAGGCGTTTAAACAAAATAATCCGTGAATTTATTAAAAATAACACAGGAAAGAATAAAAGGAAATGACAAACAACAAATCAGGACAACGAAGCCGCACTAACCGGTTAGGACGATCATCTAATTAATCAATTAGTAAATCAACTAATCGTAATTTAACTGATAGCGTATCACAACCGTGCGTTTACTTCTCTCCGACACCTATTCCGCGTTGTTATCTAACTCTCTCTCTCTCTCTCTCTCTCTTTCTCTCTCTCTCTCTCTCGAAAGAGAGAAGCTCGCCGGTATTTCGCCAATCACTTCGAAGTTCATTTATTTGTTCTCTCGCGTGGATCGACTCTGCGCAACGACGACGTTATCTCCTTATCGGCCAAACATTCGCCAGTGTTCTTTACGCCGAACGAAACTCGCCTCGACGACGAAGAAACGAAAAAAAAACGAGAGGTTCGACGTACATAGAAGTTCGTTTCGAACGTCGTATTTTTGCAAAATATTCGCCGCGCAACTCGTTGAAATTCGCCGCGCTCTTTCGTTGTACAAATTGTCGTAAACTTACACGGGATACATATTTCGCGATGTACATGTACTGGCAGTTGAATTCCATCGTCGACGCCTCGCTAAATTTCGATGGACGATCTTTCGTACATTCTCGTTCATTGGTAACCTCTGCTACGAATTAAAATCGAACGATCAAATTTTAACGATTCTTTCGAACGAACGAAACTTCTCGATTTAACGATACGACGCAAACATTTCGACTCCTTTGAACATTCCTTTCCTTTTTTTTTTTTTTTTATACGAAACTTGATTCAACTAATTTTGTAATTTTAATTGGTAAATTTCTAGTTCATCGGCTTTTCCCAATTTTTTTTTTTTTTTTTTTTTTTTTGAGAAAGAAAACTTTGTTTTGTTTTTAAAGTGAAGAATCAATCGGGGAAAGTCGAGAAACTTTACTGTTTTAAAAAGAAAACGATGCATTAAAAAATTTCACGTCACAAAGATATTGCGTATTTCGAATTCGTTGTATTTTGAATATTACGAATTCTTCAATAATCTAATAATATAATAATCTATTTTTTTAATAAGCTAATAATAATAATAGCTGGGCTTGTCGTTAACTTTCGAATGTTTGTTTATGTCTACAACTTTTTCGATCTTCCCCATCGTTTGACTTTTCGTTTCAATACTGATCAAATTAAAAAAACGGCAGCGAAATGGCCAAAAATTGGGAAAAGTCGCCAAACGAGAAATTGATCAAGTTTTCCTATTACGGCGCGATTTCGTCGGATAACGTTTCGCATTTCGTTGCTATCAGAAACGAGATACGGAGAGGAGTCGTGTTTCTCAACCAACAAATTCAAATAACCAGAGGTACTATCGAAATCAACATATCAGACAGTTGAAAATCAAGGGATTACACATTTTCGATAAAACCGAATCGAGATGATCGACTATGAGAAAATTGTATATTCTATCATCGCGATTCTTCTGGAAAATACTAGCAAGTACTCTATTTTCTAGAATATTCTAGAAAATAATTAACCGCGGTTCAAAAAGCGTTTCTCTTCAAATAAAACTTTCCCAAAATCAAGTTTTCACCAAAAATATGTGAAAGATTATCGAATCAATTTGGATAAAAATTTGTCGAAAATACTGAAAATATTTTTTCAAGGGAAATATTATTTAATACTTGACAAAGTGAAATTTTGATTTATTTTTTGTTTATTAACAGTTTAAATTTTCTCAAAGTCAATTTTTTGAATAATTAGTATTTCGGCCTCGACAAGCAATAGTTAATAGCTGTAACAATTAAAGTTATTGTGAGTATTTTTACAAAAATGCCCATTTTCCTTCTATTGAATGTTTAGAATGAATAGAATTTGATTTTATGTGTCAATAAATCATCAATCTTATATTTAAAAAAATGCACTTCTACAAAAACATCCTTTTTTCATTTAATTGGTCATTAAATATAAAAAAAAAAACATTTCTGAAGAAATGTCCCTGAAAAAAAAAATTTTGAATTTAAAATTCAATCATATAAATTAAATGATATAAACTATATGTAAATACAATAGTTAATAAGTTTGTAAATCTTTTGTTTTTGACAATAGACAACAAATCGTGACTGCAGAAAGACATTGAAAATTTTTTAGAATACATAGACTAAAAAAAAAAAAAAAAAAATGCAGCAAACCTGCGAAAAATCATTGATAATAATTAGAGTTTATTATTAAAACGTACGTCAAAATATAAAATTGCACAATCATTAAAAACATTTATTCACGAATTTAAATTGAAGCTGTTTACATTTAGCTAACACTGTTTTTCCTTTTTTGTAAAAATAAAGTTAAAAGAATTTCTTATAATTTTTGGCAACAATATGTAACAGTTTCTATATTGTTTTAAAATATAATTTTCTGCCAAGAGAAAGTCCAATGAATGGAAGAAGGACGTCCAGAATCGATTTTTTATTATTACGCTGTTTTCGACTCAAAATTAATATACTATGTATATTTTACTATCATTTCACTCTTCGCTAACAATGAACTTCACGCAATATTATCTCGGAAAGTGCCCTTATTAATGAAATAAAACATTTGAATGAAATATCTTAAAATTTCGCTAGAAACGCCTTTATTCCTTTAAACTCTTCGATTTAGTGTAAAATTTAAAACAATCTACGGAGATATGTCTGGTGTTTTGATGAAATCACATCCTTTTATCTTCTTTAGTTCAAATTTTCAGCAATTGCTAATTGAACAACGTACAATACGACGTGCATATTATTTTTTTTTTTTTTTTTTTTGGTAAATTTCTACTTTAACGGCTTTTCCCAACTTTTGGCTATTTCTTTCTCTTTTCGTTCCTTTTGTTCCGGATGACTCCATACGTTCTTCCTACTTTCCATATTATTGAGGAATATAAGATTTAATGTTTTATTAAAAAAAAAAAAAAGCACAGAACATTAAAAGCAAAAATTTGGAAAAGTCGGTAAACTAGAAATTTATCTTTTTTTTCTCTTTTTTTAATGAATACAATTGTATGTCCTAAAAGAATTCTTCATCTAGAAACCAGAAAGGTGTGTAACCCCTTAAATTTCGCTGCGTGAATGTTAATTATGTCCAAAATTAGTTTTATCGTATGGCTGAGAATCACCGATATACACGAACAGAATCAACATACATGGACGTATAATATACGCGACTGAACAACCATTTCCAAAATGTCTCCATACCCTTTTGCTTAACAATATTATTCCTATCGATAAAAATGAATAGCGGTAGATTTAGTTCTTCGATACATGGTAATCAAATCGCATTTCACCATTGAGAAAGAAACGTTCGATATTTTGTGATCATCTTTACTTGATCGTTCGCAATCAAGCAAAACTACCGAATTTCCAAGAAACTTGATACATCGTTTGATGCTCTACAAAATTTCACGAATTGCCCGGTTCTCAACTATCTTGGAATAAATAAAGAGAAACAGCTGTTTCTTTTCAAGTGACTTGTCTCTATCACGCACTTACATTTACGTCACTGCGATTAAGTATAACGCGTATCAGAGAACTATACTCGATTAATAATAAAGGAATAAATTAAAGAATAAAGATTTGACAATATTTCCTTCGTATAAATAAACAACGTTTATAGTTAATAAATATTTATTACATTCTATTTGTTTTTATCACACGGTAACTATATAGAAATCTTTCTTTGGGGAAACGAATCGGCATTGAGGAATATATTTGTATTAATATATCACTTGTTAGATCTGTATCGTTAAACCAATACGTGGCGTATTGATCTATCGATTTTCTTTTCTTTTTTTTTCCCTTTTTTCTTTTTTGTTTTTTCTTTTTCTTCTCTCCAGACGAATTCATCTACCTAATCTACCTCTGAAATATATTCGCTTTAACGTCCGACAAATTTATTAATTTTTATTGCCAACGATGCTCTTCGGGAAGCTGTGAGACCCTCCGGATCTCGGAAATGTAGATCAACGGATCGAAATAAAAAATCAGGCACACGCTACGTGAAAAAAGGAAAATCGACGTTCAACGGAATAGATACACCTCCCTCGATTCGCGCGTGTACAGAAAGGCTCTCCAGCACTGTCGACGAACGAAATTTAAATGTCCGCTTTCATAGCGATTTTCAGCTTAGTTAATCAGCGCCACTTTCCACTCTAATTGGGGATCGTTCGGAAAGTTCGATGAAGAAAAACGTTGCTGTTGGTCAACAACGAATCAGATTCACCGGTTCGTTCGTTTTGTCGGGCGACTTCTCGTCGACGATCCTTTCGTAAGTAACAATCGGAATCTAGAGGTATACATAAATATTTTCAACTATCGTGCAACTCGTTTATGGCGAATCGTCGATTTAGAAATGCTCCCTCGAACGATCGAACCGAGCTTCAGATCACAACCCTTGTATCGGTCCTTTTTTTTTTTCGTATAATTTTAATTTACCGATAAAATTCATTTTGGTTTTCTTGGCTTTTTCTTTCGAAATTTGTCTTTTACTCAGGGTTGAGTAAGCTTTATTTGAGCTTGAAGATAAAAAAGATAAAAAAAAATTGGAAAGAAGAGTCATTTTTATTTTTAAAAATTAATTTTTTTATTTTTAAATTAATCATTTTAGTTGTGTATATATATATATATAAAATATATTATTATTACATGTTATATTATTAATAATATATTATATATGTTATATATATATATAATTAATCGAAATAAAATAAGTGATTCCATAATAAAATAATATTACGAATATTCACGCAGCGGAACCGGAAATCAGATGCCGTGTCGTTTAATTGAAAAATCATTTTTCAAGCATGCCCAAACCTTCTCTTATCATTTTCGGGATCAACATCATGCACGATACTGTGAAAAATCTAAAGAAGATTCCAAATAGCCAGAATTTTAGAACTTTTCAATTTTAAATCTGCGCGTAGGTTATTTTGTTGAATATTGAAAAAAAAAAAGTATGACAATTTGTGCATACGTTCAATTTCGCGATTCCTTGTTGACCACGACGTTTTTGCAATTTACCTTGATCGATACGTCTAATCATACAGATACATCTCTACTTAGGCTTAGATAATTCTATGTAAGGCATGGAGTATGTCGTCTCGTTATCTGGTATCTAGATTATTTCGTATTATCCTTATAAATTTCTCTTTCTCTCTCTCTCTCACACACACACACACACACACACACACACACACACACACACACACACGCACGCACGCACGCACGCACGCACGCACGCCCCACACCTATTTTTTTTACTCTTTTTCTTTTTTTTTTTTTTTTTTTTTTAATTCCCTCTCCCACTCAACTCTAGCTCTGCAACATCCTCTCGTCGCTGTCGATTGAAAATTTACATCGTCGACTTCTAAACTATGCCCGAGAAGCTCTCCGCTTTTACTTTCAATCACGTTTATTTCGTCGATCGTGTTTTCAACGTGTCTTCAACCGCTCGAACGCGAATCGGTTTCGTTAAAATCGTGACTCCGCAGACAGAATCTGATTTTCGACCGGGTTCCGATCGATTATTGACGCGCGCTTATGCGTTTAACGAGAGAAGATATATTTTCGATGAGACCGTACGATCAGCCAACCTTGACGATCGCAAGAACCTGGTCAACCATTTCGGTACCTTAGGGTGATTTTTCTCTGTCGTTTGGAGCTGCGAAAGTCGTAGAAACAGAAAGTGCAAAAATCCCGGTGAAACGTGTTTTACTGTGTTTCGGTAGGAATTTGTAAAATTTATTAAATTTAAATTTTAATTAATTTAAAATTTATTGATTTAAATTTTGTATTAAATGCAAAAATAAATTATACAAATATAATATTTAAAAATATATAATATAATATTAATATTACATAATATTTAATATAATAGTATATTATAATATAAATAATATAATATAATAATATTAATATTACATAATATTATAATATAATATAATAATATTAAAATATTATAAATATTAATACAAAAATAAATATAAAATTCTATAGGGTCTTATCGTCCCATAAAAAAATTTTAACATTTTCATTAAAATTTTGAATTCATAACATATATATGAAACAGTATATATTTCATTTAAAAATCAAATGATTATTCATATTTTTTGTGAAAAAAATGGAAATTAGTCGAAAAGTGTACAAAGAGACAAGAATTGCGGTACCGGAAACGTGTTGAGCGCAGGCTCTTCGCGACTTCTATTTCCCCTAGAGTAAAAGTTCCGCGAATTCTCTGCCCTAAGTAAATTAGCTCGTTGATCAAATGACTAATTTATCGGTTACCTAATATTCGATAATTAACGGTGATCAAAGACGGCTCAGTTTGATCACTCGTTAATTACCCGCTACTAACGTAACCGTCCATCACAAAAGTTTCTGTCTTTCAAGTTACATCTAATTATTATTCTTATTGTTACTCCCCTTACGTGTTATTGTTACTTTATATACACGTTGTGTCTCGCCTTATAAAAAACAACGAATCGAAAGTACAACAATTAGAGCTCGAACGATGGAAAGTAAATCGATTCTTCGCGTGTTACGCGCGAACGTCGCTTGGGAATAAAGGAAGTGCGATGTTTGAAATCGATCGGATCGTTTGATAAACGAAACAATCTCGAATTGGAAATTCGGAAAAGTGTATCATTCGAAAATTTAATTTAATAGTAAATTTGAACGAATGGAAGAAGTGCTCCCCGATAAAGTTTCGTCGAAATAGTACTAATCTTACATATATATAATATTGTGAACTAATCTTGTGTAAATTCTCTTCATCAAATTAGTTGATAACGGAAGAGTAAATAATGTAAGTGAATTATGTTTAATAAACAAGGTCGAAAATGTTAAATATTGTTCAGAGCACCACGCCGTGAGTTTATTTTGATTTCGAATAAAATTTCTGTAATAATGGGATTATTTTTGGAATAATATCTCAATGTTCAGGGGGGGAAAAAAAAGATGAAATAAATTTAATTTCAAGTTGATTAAAACAAACTCTATTAAAATAATAGAGTTTACTAAAATTTCGTGACAAAAAGATTGTTTTTGAAATAACATATTTTGAAAAAAAGAAAAAAGAACGATAAAAATTTCATTACTTTGGATATACAGCCAAAAAAATTTATAAAATATTTACAGTAGAACTCTGATACCCGAACAGAATATTTGTCAATAATATATGCTTTCTCTTATACTAAATTCTTTTGTATGTAGTGATATATATATTTCGCGATTATATCTGGAAAGAAAATACATAATTATATATCTTTCAAGAAAATACAAGATACAAAATTCTGATGGGACACGCGAGATTATTATACAACTCCGTGATAAGTTGATGATAAATTTTGTTTACGAGTGATGAAAGTACCATAATGATAAAATTATACTCGAGTGATTTAGAGAAAGGACTCAACGATTTAAGGTATTATACAAAAGAAAAAATTATCATTTATATTTAAAAAATTACTAAATACAATTTTTTAAGTTCTGAAATATCGAAATTTATCTTTAAATTTTAAATAAAAGAATAAAATTTTATTTAAAAAATTTTAAAATACTAAAATAAGAGAATAATTTTTTTATTCACCAAATAGATACTGTGTGATTTAACATCAAAAAAGTGGTTGTTGCTTTTTCTCTGTTAATCTTTGATATTAAACAAAATAATTAGTTCAGAGTAGCGTATAATATTCGATACGTTGTTAACGAAGAGTTGTAAAACATAATTATATTATATGTAACATTAGTACTATTTCAACCGAATTTTATTAATAATTGTCCCAACTACTTACTCACTTATTTTTCCAAATTCAACGCAAACAATTTTGTTGATTTTTACCACCTCCAGTAAAATCATTTCGAAATTTTCGTATAAACCGTATACAAAATTTTATTGCTCGAAACTGTACTCAATCGATAATGTCGTACGTGTTACTCTAATTCTACAGGCAACTTTCGTCAATGAAAGAAAATTTACTCTTCCCTCGATAATTTTCAGTCGTAATACATAAAAACATGAAAGTTGTAAATGTTTTACGGTGACGCCGGTGACTACTCACTAATTTAGAAAATTTATTGCTAGATTCAGTTTTTCTTACATGTAAAATTTCTGTCCAAATTTTTTTTTCTTTTTTTTTCTTTTTTTTTTCTTCTTTCTTTTTGATGATTATTGATTAAACGCAAACTTTTTCGCCAATTTCGTTTTGCTATACCCGTGTATAACTTTATTTTTTAATTTTCGAGATGTAAAATATTTTAATAATAATAATAATAATAATATTTTATTTTTGAGAAATCAAATATTTTTGGTGCTTTTTAGTTAAATTTTAGCTTTTGGCTAGGTTTATGTTTGTGTTCGTTTTTCATTTTTTTCATTAAAAATCATTGTTTTTCTTTTTTTAAATCCTCCAAACCGAGGATTTATCCAGGAAAAACCGTCCAAACCAGGTTATTACAAATTCTAAATTTCATACCTTTTATCGCCAGACTGAAACACAACCCAAACCTAACTTCAACATAACTTTAATCTACGTCAAAGTTTCGAAAAGTAAGTAGCATCGAAACACACGATGTTAATAATACTTTTATGAATAACACTCTGAAACTAACATCGAAAAAAATTGGGTAGAATTTGGTAAAAATATTCATTTGGAAAAAGAAAAAATTCGAAATGACTCGCTTAAATAGTAATATTTTTTTCAAGTCCATTGAAATCAGCAAAAAGGTCCACGTTCTCCTCAATAATCACCATCATCGACATCATTTCTTTCCACTTGCAACGCGATCGATCGACATTTAATTAACCACGCGACTTTTAACACAACGCCGAAACGTTGAACGTTTTAATAATACCACGGCTAAACAATCGAGCATCAATAAAATCAACAGACTCACCAACGAACTAATATATCCCATCGCAGGTGTTTGCAGAACGGTTCTAGCATTTAAATAAACTGCGATACCCGAACGAGCCGTTAACAAAACGATTTCTACACATGTACACGCCACGTTTATAGTAAAATTGTTACGCGTCTCCGATGACAACGAAAAATTAATAAATATGCGAAACCGCGGACCGTGCGCCTAATAAAATAACATACATGTACGTACGAAAAGTTCTCTTCTTCGAAAAGAATTTGTCCAAGAGACTTCTAACGAAAGATAATTAATATTGCTCCAGCAATTTTAAACGACGTAGAAGACTGAGAAAATTCATTTATCTCGCCGAGGGTGATTTACCGAGATCGACACATTTCTCAAATAAATTTCACGTATTCTCTGTCGGCGGGCACTATCGAAATTCGATGGTGAAGTCGTTAGGGTACAACGAAACTTGCAAAGTGTCGTGCATTAATATTCGAAAATGCGTGTACCGTTAGGCCTCGCAATAATCGATCGCGCGTCTTGCCGTAGGCTCTCGCTCGACGAACGATCGAATAATTAATTGCACTTCTTTCTCGCGTACGAGAAAAGCTCGCTCGCGCGCGAGTAAACTACAAGATCAACGTACGTAAGGCAGAACCGCGTCGACGAATCTTTTACGAGCGTGAGAAACGCGTAGAAATTGAAATGGGGAAATGGATCGATCTCGATAAAGTCGATGGACGTTCAAATTTTCTAAATTGCTCCGGCAACTGAAACAACAAACAACAAAGCGGAGGAGATATGAAATAATCGAGATTAAAACCGCGAGAGTGATCAATCGATTTTTTTCCCCGTTGAAATACCATGTCTCACTTGTTTTTAACCTTTTTTTCTTATAGGCCTTGTAAAAATTATTTAGCTATTTATGTATACATATATATATATATTTATCTATGTTTTATATATATATATTATCACCAAATCAACAAATAAATATCCTAAATATATTAAATATTGTATAATATATGCTCTCCCAACAAATAATATATAAGTTCTCATCTATTCTCGTTAATAATAATTCAATATAATGATACGTGTGCGTATGGATTTGCATATATATATATATATATATATACGTATATACACACGCACATACGCGCACGTACGAATTTATTTATTTATTTTATTTATATATCTATATATATATTTCATTTGTTTAATTCTTTTCCGTTTTTATTTATCTATTTATTCGTTTTAAACTTTTTAGGCGGTTCTCCTATTTACGAAAATTACTACCCTCACATCCCGGGTAGCTGTCCCTTTCTTTTCTTTCTTTTTTTTTTTTTACCGTTTTTCGTTACACCACTTGTCAGTTTATACAGATGGAAAGTACTGAAAAAAATCTGACGAGAAAATAGTGATCGACTTTTTGTCGCGATTAACCCTTGGTACGTTTGCTATCAATCGGCAAGGAGAACAAGTTCAATTTGCTAAAACGTCGTACCGATCTGACAAAAAGAAAAAAAGAAAGTTTGCGAGTTTAAAAATCAAATTAACCAAGACGACGCTCTTTCCACCAAAAAAAAAAAAAAACGATCAAAAATCAAATAGTAAGATTCCAGAACGACACACAGTTGTTTTTGTTAAATAAACGGTTCACGTTTCAAACAGACAGTAATATAAAAATCGTCTACTTGTAAGCACATTAATTTTCTCGCCTTTCGTTTATTAATTAATGAATGTTTTTTGCGAGTTTTCGACTTTGCGAGTTCCTTTAACACCTCTCGTCGCAAAATGAAACGAAAAACTCTAACTATGGTCATCCTCGGAAAGAAAGTGAACTAAACATTCAAATCGTACCCTTACCGTTCTAATTAATTCAATTAATCGAATGCCTCCCTACGGGATTACTAGCGCTACGTTCGCTTACGAATTATAAACAAGATTCCCATTTCGTCACTAATAAACGCTCGAGTTTATTACTAACGAAACTCTCTCCCTCTTTTTCTTTCTAATTATTCATCCTATTTAAGTTGTATAATGTATCACGATCTCTCTCTCTCTCTCTCTCTCTCTCTTTCTCTTTCTCGCTATTAAGATCGATTCTTTGTTTCTTTTTTTTCTTTTTCCTTTTTTTTTAATCCGTTTCGGAGATGATTTTTCTACCAAGTAGGCCGCGTTTCTTTCGTCAACGATCGTCACTTTTAAATAGTTCGATGTTCATTTTTTTTTCAAAGTTGACGATACTTTATCTATCTTTGCTTTTTACGGATTACGTTTCAAACTGAGAAAATAGAGTTTGACCACTTGCGCTGGCAACTGGATCGCGGACCATAACGAGTGACCAAACCGTATATGACAATTCGTCGCTTTTTGTTTCTTTTGAACTCGTCGGTATCACTGAACAGAAATTATTAAGAAGTAATATATTTATCATTTGCTTCTCCTGGGTTATACTTCAATATAAAACTGAGAAAATATTGCAATTTTGGGCCAAATATTCTCGATGTGCGTGGCACGTCATTCCAGCGCAAGAGGTTAGGTTCGACCATTAATCCTCTTAGTACCTTGCAATTTTTCTACATATCGTTTGGAACAGCGAAACTCTCATTGTCGTAAAGACAAAATGACAGAAGTAAGAATCTCGGTAGAAACCAGGGATCGAAAAAGTTAAAGGACTTCTAAATAGCTTCTATCTGAAACAATGGACCGTAGAATTTTCTTCGAAAAGTGTTCTTACGTTACAAGTCCCGATAAGAGCAAATCAATAAAAACAAAAGTTTCAGATAGAATGGAACTTGTAAAATAAGATATTTTGAAAATAAAATTGTAAACTTGTAAAATAAAATTTGTGAAAATAAAATTTTTCCATCAATGTTAAAAGAGTTCTCGATACTTGTAGCAAACGTCAACGGTGAATATACTATTTAATGAATAGTATGAATAGCTTAAATGGATTTTTAATCAAATGTCTAGAACAACCTGTTTCTATGGAAATTTTGTTATACAGATTTTAAAAGATCTGTTGCTAAGTGTAACGCTTCTTTCTGTAAAAATTCCACGGAAACAGTATTTTTTGAAAAATACAAATTTTAAAAATTAAAAATTAACTTCGATCTCTGACAAAAACATCTTGTAAGAGTAAATCCTTTTGTATCAGAATAGAAAAAAGAATCGTGCAAATATCGGCTGTTAGGTACTAAAAGAGTTAACCCCTTGCGCTGGAACGACATGCTATGCATATTTTCCAAAAAAAGTGTTATTCTATTAACACAAACTGAAAAAAACCCTCAAAGAAGATGTAAAGTACGCTCGAGAAACGAAAAATGCTGTGAAACTAGCTGGAAATTTGAACAATGTCTCGTTACATTGTTTACGTTCCGTGTTATTTTCAAGTTTGTCGTTCTGCAAAAATTACTAATAAACGGAGACGTATTGTATCTGTTTCTGAATAGAATTATCGCACAAAATAGACACAGAAAGAAATCGAGAATTGTTTCCAGCGCAAGGGCCAACGAAAATTTCATTTCCTCTTCTAAACGAACAGGCATTAAAATTTCGCCAGCAATTTCATTGATTTGTACGATCTATAATCGATGCTAATTAACAACAACGTTGCAAATTTGCAGATCACGCGATTTAAAGAGTCACGTTCTTTTTTTATAGAAGCGTTCTCCATCGCGATGGTATCATATCTCCGAAGATATTTAAATCATTTATAATCGTGTGACTTGAAATTCTCAAGTAAATCGACGGCATTAACCGTCTCATGTATAGGCTCGATAGAATCGATCTCCAAAATAGCTCGACTTGTCGTTGGCCCCTTGAAATTTTTCAACCACCGGAACAACAGTGAACAACCGTTCGTGTAAATTTAACGGTGTTAAATATGGCCAGATTGAACGGCGACCTAATGGAAAATCGTAATTTCAAGGGATCGTCGAACGAAGCAAGAAGTTTAATCGCAAGCTGCAAGAAGCCCCCAGAGAGCCGAGTGAACGCTGCCGAAGTTCTTCGATTATGGCCACACGTTCAATGCACCCCTATCACTTCTCACTTATCCTCGGGATTTGCTCTTGGCGATCTTTCTGTTTCCTGTCTCTCACTGTGAACAAATATTATCAACCCTTCCAGACTTCTTCTTTTCTTTTCCTTTTTTTTTTTTTTTTATATATAGACAGAGCAAATTTGTCAACTCTGTCAATTTGATTTATATACGAGAGTGATTCGAATTATAAACCATCTGCAGTGCTGGGTAAAATATTATTTTATAATTATTAATTTACAATATTACTAATAAATAATATCTATTAATTATATCATATAATTGTATAGATAATATCTATGAGTGGTATCTATTAATTATATTAATTTATAATCATTGCAATTATTAATAAAGAATCTACAATTAGTACCTATTAATTATTTGCAAGTTAATATTTATAAATATTAGTAAACAGTATAACTTTTACTTTAAGTTTTAAATAATATCTATTAACTATATCATATAACTGTATAAATAATATCTATGAGTAGTATCTATTAATTATATTAATCTATAATTATTGCAATTATTACTAATTGTTAAAGAATCTACCATTAGTACCTATTAATTATTTGCAAATTAATGGTTAGAAATATTAGTAAACAATATAACTTTTACTTTAAGTTATAAATAGTATCTATTAAATAATCAATATAACAGTTTTAAATAATAAGTAGTAAATAGTATCTATTTCATTTTATTTCAAGTCATGCGTGATATTTTGTTGCAATACATTTTTAAAATAATATTCAAAAATAGTATTTCATTTGAAAGGTACTTGAAAATATTTGGGTTTTGTCTTGAAATGTGTTTTGTCTATTTTAATTTATTTTATTTTATTTATTTCAAATATTACTGCAAATAATGATATACTTTTAATATTTTGTTATATATTATTAATATATTAAGATTATGGTTAATATGAATAAACTGGAAAAGACATTGTGATACAGTTGCTGTAACTCTTGGATGTAAATCTATTTGTAATATTTAAATGTAAACATCTAAGATACAAGATTAAAATATTTTAGTTTATGTTTCACATTGTTAAAATAGAAATATTTCATCTCCTATTTAAAATAATATTTTCTTTTAAATCAGGACAGCATTTAATATTTTATATATATTCCACGTTACATTACATTAATATTTTAATATTTTATTATATTTATGTAATATTTTATGTTATGTCATCTGAAATATTTTTTCTTCAAATTTTAACCAGTTTGTCGTATGAGAAAATATTCTGAATAAATGTTGGATGGTATCATGCAATGTAATATAGTGTAATTAGACTGCGGATTTTTATACAATTTTAGTTTTATAAACATAATTAAAGGAATTGAAATTAAACCAAGATATTGAAAAATAGAGATTTTATTACGTGTCCCTATTACGTATATTGTATGCATCACTGGATTTTTAAATTTACGAGTCCAAACTTTATCAAATTTTATAATAATAATCATCGATATGAGTGAACTCTCTTAGTATTATAACTTACAATTTTTCTATACGTCGTAACGTATAACTAAAAATTGTCGTGGAAGCAGAATGTGTTACATTTTGTAAAAATGAGGTGAAATGCTCAAACGTGCGAAAAATGTTCAAAGTATTGAAACAAGACAGAAAATGTCGCGAAACCGATGTATCGACTTTTTTAAAAGATTAAATGAAGCTGAATCAATTGAACTTTGTGCAATGCAATCGATGGTGCGTTCAGTTGAAGTGAATAATGCACACCATCTGCAAGAAACGATTCGGAATGGATTTGAGACTATGTGAGAAATACTTGGTATTTTCGAGCGAGCGCGGAATTCAATACTAAGGTATGCAGTAGGATTGTGTAGAAGCACAAGGCGAACATAGTGAACGTTTCACTCAATTATCTATGACTCGAAAATCAAGACATGTAGGACATAGTTTCATTTTACTGTATAGAGACTCAAGATATGAATAAGCATTTAAGAACCATTTCGTTTAAGTTATTTGTAATCCAGTTTATAATTGTACATTTGTTAGTAAGTTTATAATTGTAAAGTTTGTTATTGTACGAGATATTTCTTCAAATAACATTCTTAATGTAAAAATATAATGTTCACGGAATTAATATTAAATATTCTTCGATATCAATATAATGTAAAATAATATAAATATTCTTTATATTAATATAATATATTAATATTGTATATAATCTAAATATTCTATAATATC
Source organism: Tetragonisca angustula (assembly GCA_036937485.2). NCBI lineage: Eukaryota > Metazoa > Arthropoda > Insecta > Hymenoptera > Apidae > Tetragonisca > Tetragonisca angustula. The sequence continues at coordinate 179,816 of JAWNGG020000089.1, read as the reverse complement.
TCTACAATATTATATATATTTTTTATATTAATATAATATTGTATATGTTCTAAATATTTTATAATATTTCTATAATATTACATATATTCTAAATATTCTTTATTTTAATATAATATAAAATGTTCCTTATTTAAACGATCAAGGAATAGTTTACAAATAATTCAACATCTGTAACAAAGTTGTAAAATCTGAAATGAAAGAAATAGGGACGAAAAAGACATCAAGAGAATTCTTGAAATTATTTTTCACAGGTACATGAACAAATTGGATAATATAAATTAATTGGAAAAGAATTACAAATTAAATATTGCGTTGATGCAATACATTTTCCCTTAATGGGTTAAAATAAAATTTTTATTAACCAATATTAACAACACATAATATTGAAGCTCCAAAAAAAATTGAACGTATTTACATTTATCAATTGATTACGAATTTATATTGACTACAACGAACATCTTTGAAATTATTTACGTCAAAAGTTACGTCAAAAAATATCTCGGATTACTGATTTTTCGAATTGATATATTGTTTCACTGTCAGCGATCAATATCTTTTCTGATATTCGTATCTCGTGAAAAAAACAGACTAACAAATAATTAATTATTATTATTAGATCACGGATTTTTTAAAAACTGTTTTTTCATTAACAATCTTTTGTATTACGAGTATTCTGCAGAATTTTGCATTTTAAAATTTTTTATATATAAATACAGAGAAATTATTACATTGCATAATTCCTTTGGTGTTGTACAACTTGAAAAATGTGAAACATTTTCTCGTATAACAAATGGCTTGTGGAATAATCTAAAATGGAAAAGTCAGATAATACTTTTAATAAAAATTGAATAAAAATTCCATATAAGATTTTTCATACATACTACTGGTAAATTAGGAGTAGTATATGTCGGACGTTTATCGAACATTACCTTTATTTTCCTATTTATTACAAACTGTTATATATTATATTAGATTGCAAACATTAATTTTATTTTTTTACAAATATAAGTAAAGAAATGAAAGTAAATAAAAAATTTGTTCCGTGTACTAAATGAAAATTCTAGAAATACAACAAATAAATATTTTGTGCATTTTTGTATAATATACCAATCTGTAGATTTTTGAAGTTGTAAATGTTTCCCAAAAATGTATAAATATAAATACAATAAACTAAATAAAAAAAATTGTTCTGCTCAACAAGTGTACTAACACTTGTGATCAGCAGTATTAGAAAAAATTATGTATTATCAAATACGTAAAAATTATACCTATATATACAACAAATACCTATATAATAAAATATATATTTTATTTAAGTACACGTTAAACTGTAATAAAAATAAATATATATATAAATATATATAAATATATTATTATATATATAAATATATTATTCAAAAAATATTATAAATTAAAATTTAAAAAATATAACATTTTATTATCAAAATAAATATACATATAAGTACATAAAATATATATTTTGTTAAATTGTAATAAAAATAAATATATATTTTATATGAATATGTACACGTATTTATATGTAATATAAACAAATATATGTTCTATTTTAATCTAAATAAATTTTATTCATATTACATTTAAAAATTTATTTTACTTTCATATAAATATAAATATATTTATGTACCAATCGCGAGTAATTTGAAAAACGAATTCGCGTCGATTTTTATTACAGAGGAATATCTGTATTTGCATTTATATTAAAATAAAATATATTATATTATATATTTAAAATAAAAATATAATATATATATATACACAATGGAATGTATATATACATATACACACACATATATAATAAAAATACAAATATATTACATATTTAAAATAAATTATATTAAATTATGTATTAATTACGTTTATATTAAAATAAAATGTATGTTTTGTTTAAACAAATCTTCAAATGTAACATAAATAAATAAAATATAAATAAATAGATGATATAAACAGAATGTTCCTACGTGATAAAAATCAGAGCGATCTGTTTTGAGTTACTCGCGACTGGTACTTCTTCGTTGCAGTTAAAACTATTAGATGTGAAACTTGTCTAATTACTACACCGGGATTTCTTAATGAAATTAGGGTAGCTGTACCACCGGCTGAACGCTGGAATTCATTTCCAGAAGCTTAATCAGAAAGGAAGAACGGTTTTAACTGCAACTTCCTTCGAACGATCGAACGTAATTATTAAATCAATTAAAACACACGTGCCTATCGTTTTCAAAGCGTGTTGAAGAGCATCATAAAATAAAATAACGTATCGCATAACGAGTGATGAAAAACGCGAATTTTCTATCACGAAATTCTTTTTTCCTTAACAGAGAAGCGTTCGTTTTACCAGGGTAAGGTATTAATGCGTCATTATCCGTATAACAGACTGAATAATGTATAATGAGTGAAGATTAAAAAAAATCTCTTTTAACGGAAGAATATTAATGAAATCTAGCCTTTTTTAATAAAGTAGTACCAACGCGTCACTGTTTATGTAACGGGCTGGATAATATATGATACGAATAACAGAAAATTTCAGAAATGTCGAAAAGATATTTTTTAACAAGAAAAAGTATCGACGCGTCATTATCTGTGAACAACGTGTAACACATAATCAGAACAACTTTTTCTTCCAAAAGAGTATTAAATAATAAAAATCAAGCAAGTAATAAAACGTAATTAAGCAAATAGTAAAAACTTTAACGGAAAAGTATTCTACTAGAGATAAGAATAAAAATAAAAATAAATATTAATTTATTAAATTTTAGTATTTTTTAACACATATAAAAAAACATAATATATAAAAAATACAAACATAAAATATAAAAATATAATGTATTTAATAAAATAAATAGAATAAATTTTTAATTAATTATTAATGAAAATTTTAATTATTAATTTATTAAATTTTAGTATTTTTTAACAAGTATAAAAAACATAATATATAAAAAATACAAATATAAAATACAAATACAAATATAAAAATACAAATATAAAATATAAAAATATAATGTATTTAATAAAATAAAATAAATAAATAGAATAAATTTTTTATAAAATAAAATTAACGAAAATTAGGATCTCTATGGAAAAATTCTACTTAACAACGAAAGATTTTATAATACAATAGCGAATAAATTTCCCAATTAATTCAATGGAATGTAACAATTTTAAATATTTTACATAAATGTTTATGCTGTGAAATGTTATACGAAATTTAAAACTTTCATTTTCAAATGGATAAAACTAAAGCCGAATTTATATCATTTTACTTTGAATGATCCATAATGATCGGTAACTGACGCGTCGCGACGCGTTTCATCAAAGCGATTATTTAAAATAAATAGAGCCAATCAAACTACTTTGATGAACAAATATACAAGGTGTTCTATGGAAAGTAGATCAATGAACGACTCTACATATAAAAATGAGTCGAAAAGGAAGAATAAAATTTTTTTATCAAAGCCATCGTTTTCGAGGGAATCGAGTGTAACACGGCTGATTTTTACAAAGCATGTTTTTGAAAAATAAAGTTTCGAAAAAATTTTGTTTCACATTCCCGACTTATTTCTGCACGTAGAACAACTTTTTAATTATCCTTCGCTGGGATCAACTAAATTCAAGTATACTTGATGAATTTTCAAATTTTTCGATTTTCGCGAAAACGAAGAAAATGTTATTCCACGTTTTCAATTTATTTCTTTCATTCAATCTGCTAATTGTTATTGATTAATTCCTTCATGATTTAATATATTGATAAATAAATTTATTTTAATTTTATTCAAAGAATTTTCTGTATCAATAAATAAAAAATCAATTTCTGACCTAAGAATTTTTTTAAGATTAATAAATATTATTTATCAGATTTATAAATTTTTTTAGATTACTTCCTTATACTTTTTCTTTAACAAGACATCTTTTATTTAATTTATCTATATCATTATCATTATGATTAAGATCTTTTATTTATTTATTAATTAATTTTCCAATGAATTTTTTTAAAGCATTTAGTTCCATTAAACTCTCCTAAACCTTTTACACATTTCATAATAATTATATTGAATCAATTAGATTAATTATCCGACCTTGAACATTATCAATTCGTTTATCATCAAATTTAATTTCTGGACATTTAATTTTTTATTTTATTAAGAAATTTTAATAAATTTTTATAATATTATAAATTATTATTATGTAATTGCATAATATTATAATTTTACAAATTATTATAAATTATTATAATAAATAATTTTAATAAATTTTAATAAATTGAATTTCAATTTTATCATTCGCTATCACGGATATTTAGATTTTACATTGATTAATTTTGGAAATTTCAATTATTAGGCTGTGCTTCTCTCGTTATTAATAGGCAACAAATGTACAATGTTGCATGTATTATTACATCATGTTATCGAATTACGTTACGATCCATTCTGATCCATTATCCTCCTCCATTTCTCCGGAAGAGACTCATCTTACCAAAGCTTCTATTGGTTTGCCAGCGAAATATTGTTCGACGTTTCCATGCAATCTCTCGCAGCGAAGAGAATTTTTCAATGAAAAGAACAAATAGTAATCAGACGGTGCAGTATGAAGAACGGGATGTTCCAATCAAATTCTCCATGCAAATCTGCAGCGTTGCGTCCGAAAGAAAGAAATTTTTACGACAAACTTACAATACATTACAGTTATCACTGTGAAAATGATAAAATTATGGTAAAATTATTGTTATCATTACATTTTATGACAATGATTGTATTAATGATAAAATTTATTGTTATCATATTTTATCATTGTAAAAATGGTAAGATTAAACACCCTAAATTTTTATAACACAATACAAATTATAATACGTATAATCATTACATATAATTATTTTAATATATTTATATTTAATAAAAATTTTTATATTGTGTTAATTTAATAAATTATATATATATATATATATATTTACAAATTTAAATAGTTTATATACAGCATAATATTGTAAATATTAATGAAATTAAAAATTTTTTTATATTGAAAATATAATGTTTCAAATAAACTATATATTTAGAAAATAAAGATATTTATACCTAATTATAAAGTTAGAAGCTTTAATTTTTTATTTCAATAAATTAGAATTTGATTCAATAATTTTATTAACAATAAAATGCCTTTTTTTGGCTTTATTTTAATATATATATATATTTATATACATATATATATATATATATATATTATAAATATGAAGTAATTTATACATTATAAATTACATACACAATACACATGTAAATATTTATATTTGTGTGCACGAGATTGCATTTATATTGTACTAAATGTTTTTTGCTATTTACTACTTATTATATTAAATTTTTATACTATATTATACTGAAATTATACTGGTTGATACGTATCATATGAAACAAGTATAGAAATAAATGTGAATTTATGATTTCTTTGATTTTCTTATTATTAGCTGTTATTTCTTTGACTTCTGTTATTTGGTTGACTTTTATTATTTCTTGAGCGGGGTTCTTCATTAAAAATTTTAATAACGAGAGAAAACGTCTTTTTTTAACAGAAAATGATACATACTCTTTGAGAGACGAAAATTACTCTGTTTCAGGATCTATTGGATCAACTTACAATTAGTAAATTTAGAAGATGTTCTACGCAAAACGAATCGTGAAATATTTCTTACATTCTCATTGTCCAATTTCGTAATTGCAAATAAAGTTATTTTTAAATAAAAACATTGAAAAGTATTGATCAACTAGTCAAATATATATATGTATGTTAGCAGTTGAGCAATCTGATTAATGATGATGATATGGTATATCACATAATGGTGATGATATATAACATGATATGAAATATCACTTCATATTATTATTAATACTATTATAAAATATCACTTCATCTTAATATTAATACCAATCGTGATCAACAATTACTGAAAAATAATATATTACATTTAATAATATATTACAATTATTAAATACAATAACTGCAAAATATAATATTTAATTATTAAATAACAATTAGATAATAATAATAATATACATAATGATAGTAATGTATAGCAATTATATATTATTAAATATTTTATATATTATTATAAATTATTGTTAAATTATAATATATTATAATAATATTATTTTGTATATTATTAAATAATCGGTAATCATCGATCACAGATACGTAATTAAATTGTAATTAAAGTAAAGGGCTTAATTTGAAAACCATTAATCAGGAAATGATTATACTTATACTTCATTTCATATTTTTTTCATTATTTTTTAAAATTCTAAATTACTTTCGTTTATAATAAAAACGCTTTTGCTAGTTAATCATAGATCACTTATTTTTGTATATTACACGCGTATTTTCACAAAAGTATGATATAATTTGCAAATTTCTAACAAACTCTTCTATATGATAATTCAAATCGTGTAACAGGTGGTAGATATTATATTCTATGTTTACGACGCAAAAGATATTTGTAAAATATGATTTTTAATGAAAGCATTATGAATGAAAATATTTTATAACATAAAAATATTATACATTTTCTAACCAGAATTCGTAATTTCGTTAGACAGTTAAATGATCAAAGAATGAAAGAATGAATAGTACAATCAGTAATAGTAATAGTACAATCAGAATAGAGGTGATTCTATATGAAGATATAAATAAGAATTTTAATGTAAAATCTTTTTGTCCAAAAAATTACAACGTTGAAAAAATCGAGTTTGAAAATTGGTATAATAGATAAAAGTATAATAGATAAAGGTAAAAGTGTAATAGATAAAATATGGTAAAAGATAACCGTGTGAGTAGGTTTTCACTATTATACCCACTATTATATCATTTGTTTCTACTCGTCGAAATTCATTTTTCTTTTTTATTGTATTATAAATACAGTTGGAAATATTATTCTTATTGCTGCACACGCGTGTACAGTGACTCTTATTAATATTCGGACATTAAATATTGAAACTGTTACAATTTTATTAAAAAAAATAATAATAATTCATAAAAGATTGAAACTGTTATAATTTATATAACTTTATAAAATAATAATTTTATAAAAAAAAATATAACTGTTACAATTTTATAAAAAAATATTGTAAACAAATTTTGTAAAAAAAATCGTAGTAATAAATCTAGGTTTATTGTTAAGTTTGAAGCCTCTACTTTCAAAAGGCATTGTTCATTTTATTCCAAGATGTTCTCACGTAACAGATGGAAAAGTGAAGACACTTTTCTTCTTGAAAATGCTCTAAATTCTCATGGTATGTAAAAACATTGAAATGGAATGAAAATTTTTAAGTTTTAATGTACTTTTTCATTTAGAATCACTTCCAATGCGGTTGTACTACTATTTACAATAGTACACCCTGTATATATTGTACAACTTTCAGTGTACAAATACACATTATTGATACAAAATATAAATTACTGAATCACTGAATTCAGAATCACTGTTTCACGAAATTGCAAAAGGTTATTTATTATTACCGACTTAATTGATAACAATTAATTAATTAATTAATTAATGATTACGATGACATTTAATAATCGATTATAGCAATGATTGCAAAAGAAATCGATTACTGCTCAACTACTGCACGAACGCTTTTATTCAATAGACATACAGAGTGTTCCATTTGAAATGTCCTACGCAATTATCTTCTGAATTATTTGTTATAGAAAAAAATGTTTCAAGTAAAACTTATTTTGTTCCGGAGGGTAACATATTATAGCGATCGCAAATCGTAGTCTATCTGGACATACCTTTGAAATTTCAAGATGACTTTTAAATGTTTTTTTAAACGAAACTATACATTTTTCTTTGGATAAATGTGTAGCTCATTCCATGACAAATTCATCGACTTTCGTTAGTATTCAAAATCGTTCAAAAACTGCCTTTCAAAAGTAACCTACGTTGAATGTGCCAAAAAATTATTGTCTTATCTTTCATATTCAAAATGATGATCTCGAGCATCAATGCATTGGTTTGAAAAAAAAAGAACAAAAGTTACCCTGAAATTTCAAAAGTATGTCCATCTAGACCAAGATTTGTGATTATCAAAAGATAGCATAGTAACAAAGAGTAAATTTTGCTTGAAACATTTTTTTTCTATAAATAGTTCAGGACAGAGGACGAACTGGCGGCTCGTGCCTCCCACCACTTTCTTGATCGATCCCCTCCATTACATCGATCTCTCCACTTTTGGCTTTAGCTGTTAAAGTTAAAAAAGATCGGAAAAGCAGGAAGAATGCACAGAGGATTTTTTGCTCGCAACGGATCGTACGAGCTGTTCACCCACTTTACTTCGCCATGAAAATTAGTTTCCACTCTGTGCATTCTTTCTCATTGCAACGGACCATAACGAGCAGCTTTTCCGATCTTCTTTTAACTTGGCTACGCCAAAATTAAAGTGAACAGATCGAGGACAGCAGGATCGCCCTATCGACCGCAGGCTGCCAATTCGCTTTTTATAACGTAACACACTTGGATGACCGCACATTTCTCTCATTGCCTTCAAATTGCTGCTGGTGCATGTCGCGTAGATTTCTTCGCTGCCGTATTTACGCAATCATTTGTACCATAATTAGTAATAACATTATATTTACCGATAAAAAACAGAACATTAAAACCACTATTATTTCATTCATATTGCACAACTTTATATTTTCAAAAAATAATAAATATAAAAATAAAAAATAATAAATAAATAAATTTATTTTTAAAAAAGTAAATTATTTCTAATCTTCTATTTAATAAATTTGTAATTCTTCAAATTTGTAATTTATTATAAAATTCTATTCTATTTGTAATTCTTATAATTTATTTTAAAAAATAATAAATATAAAAATAAAAAATAATAAATAAATTTATTTTAAAAAATAAATCATTTCTAATCTTTTATTTAATAAATTTCTAATTCTATTTGTAATTCTATATATTATATCCTAATTTGGTATGGTGAATTTGAAAACATTTTCCTGCAACGTTGTAGAAAGAATAGACTGCAGGCGATGTTAAACTTTTTTTTTCGCGGCAATACAACCCTTCGAACATTATTATGAATTTTTCCCTAACCGATGATTTTTATTATTCTATATTTTTTCGAGCCTTTTGCGGATAGCGAAAGAGTATGAATAAATTTTCTTGTCGCGAATATGGCTCTGGCTTAGAAGATAATTATACGTGGGACGTTTCAAACAGCACACCCTGTACATATGCGATTAATCGCCCAATGAAATTGAAGACCACTGACATGAATTCATCTCGTGAACTGATCCAAATACTTTGGCTTTCATCTTTCACGTTCTCTGCGGATTGCGGATGAATCATTCGTTCAATTATGCGAATAATCAACCAAAGTGAAAAGGTGCATATTTCGGCTTTAGGAAAGGTTCCTTTCTATATGCTTTTACATATAATGCTTCTTTATAATAATCAACTAACAGCGCACAAATGATTGTAATTGCATTTAAATTAGTTAATCTAATTACATTTTTTTCAATTTAAAGATCGTACGAATAAAAAATTTAATTTAAGTAAATAATTATATTTATTAATATGTTTAATGGAAGCAATTAATTTGAAAAATTGTGACGCGAAAGAAAGTTTTTTAAATTCAATTAACACGTTCCGTGTGACGTCGATGCGTGCATTATTTTTGAAATTATTTCTTGAATTAATAATATCAACATCAAATAATGATGATCAAGTCAATTATTAAATAATGACCGTTTCGAAATACAAGAAAAATTTTTTTAAATTTTCGTTACTACCAATAATTATATAAAAATTGTCCCGAAAGAAAAGGAAATGAAAAATTAAACAATTGTTATTTAATAAATAAATTAATTAATAATAATAATAATAAAATGAACAAATTAATAAATAAATAAATTAAGTAACTGTTTAAATAATTGCATCTGTTAATACACTGAATGAAAGCAATTGATTCTGAAAATTATAATATGAAAATTACAATGTGACTGTTATTTAATATAAATAATGATAATAATCATTCTTGTATTTTTGAATTTCTTGTATTTTTACAATTTTATTGATTTCTCAAAATGATTCGGAAAAATTTGTTTTCTTTGTGCAATTTTTTGGAAAACAGACAAATATTTATAACAAAAGTTATTTTACATTTTTTAATAAATTAATAATAAGTTAATAAATTTTATATAAGTTTTAATATAAGTTAATAAATTTAATATAAGTTTTAATATAAATTAATAAATTTAATATAAATTGTAATATAAGTTTTAATATAAGTTAATATAAGTTAATAAATTAATAATAAGTTACTTTACATATTTTGGTTGTAAAATTGTCTTGTTTATCACAAATGCTTCTATTATACTGAAATTACAGTTAATTTAGTACGCAACGATTTTATTAGGCAAATTTCCATTGTTTCCTGTTTCAGGTATAAAGATATGTTAATTTAAATTGCTGTTGAAATATCTTTTGTATTCATTGTACCGAATGAGAAATAAAATCGTGATTTTCAATTTCACTTCAATCTGCTTCCATTAAAAACCAACAACTTTACTTTTGGAGTAAAATTTAATTCTAGATGATTATTATACAGACGTATCATATCGTGCAAAAATTTTAGAACTAAAAATTTTAGCCATGGAAAAAATGGAAATATTCCGCTTTGATGAAGTAAGATGAGGATTTTATGTTGCATTAATTCTCTTGTTTCTTCTCTCAAATACTGAATCCAGAAATTAATAATTACCTCGAGACGTGAAACATGATTTTCCTTTGATCTTTGACTTTAAGTGGACTTTCAATTTTAGTTCAATATACAGAGTATTCTGATTTAATCTTTCAGAATGAGTATCTCCCAAAATACAAAATATATAAAAAAATGTTTCAGACAAAATCGACTTAAGATACATTAATACAATACAATATAATATAATATAGTACATAAAATGCAATAGTACAATAATTTAAGTTTCGAAAATATTTCGATATCAGATTTAATAATGTACAAAAAATATAAATTTTAATTTAAAAATTCAACGCAATCTTTTTCAAGATTATCGCAATGTGAAACAAATGGCAGTATGGTTTGTCCATCTTGATACTATTGTTATTAAACATATTTTCATATGTTTTACATCCGAGATATTTGCCCTGAGAGATTAAAACCCTGTATATAAGTTTAACTAGTTAGTACCATAATCTTCTTATTTTGAACAAAAGTTTCTATCGATGATCATTTTTCTTCATACTTTGTTAAAAAAAAAAGAATAAGAAAAAAATCCTGTGACAACTTTTTATATAAATTAAAAAATATAAATGTAACATTAATGTTACAAGTTTGAGTATTTGAGAATTCTCAATTAAGTGCTCAATGTTATAATGGTGTCATGTATTACATTTATAAATGAATCATTATCACAACGTAACAGAGAGAAAAAATAAATTAATTGCCATTAAAATAAAACTCTTCTTTTTATTGGAAATTAATTTCTCAACGGAATTAAAGTGAAAAATTTTAAAACTTGGCGAAGAGAATATCAACACAATGATTTTAATTCATGTAGCATTAGTATTACACTATGATGCTAACAATAGGGATTAATTTACACGAAATTGGCAAATGGCAAACTAAAATTTGCCATCGTCAGAAACACAAGGAAATATTAAAAAATTATATAATTATAAATTCTTAAATAATAACAATTACTGACCTAAAATTAGAAAGGACTGCCACAATCCCAATAGTCTACCTAACAATTCATTTTTTAAATAATGTCGAATAATTACTTACTAATTTCATTTCATATATTCTGTGATTTTTTTTTTATCCTTTTTAGTATTTTATTTCGAAAAGTTGATTTCTATTTTTCGATTTGTTTTTTTCTTCTTCTTCGTCCCATGTGAATTTTATTTCTTCTCCTTTATCCTAGATTGTGGATTTTTATTCAAGTTTTTCGTACTTTCGAAAATATACTGAAATAATATATACTAAACAACAGAACTTTTACAGGAAATTATTTTTTAGTTTAATTTATTTAATATATACAGAGTGACTCGTGAGCAACCGACTGGAAGGTGATTCTACATGTAAAAATGTGTCGAAAAGGAAAAATAAAAGTTTTTCATTAAAGCCTTCGTTTTCGAGAAAATCAAGTTTGAATATTTATCAACTATACTTGAATCTGGCTAATTCTATACTAAACAGGCGCGAATAATCGACACGAGAATATTCTACGCGCAAAAATAAGCAAAAAATAAAACGCAATAAAATTTTCTCATTAAAACATTTTGTTTTCAAGAAAAGAAATTTTAAATATATTAAATACACGTGTACTTGATAAATTTTCAAACTCGATTTTCTCGAAAACAGAACATGTTGCAGAAAAATTTTATTCCACGTTTTTTACTTATCTTTGCACGTAGAATAACCTCCTGTCAATTGTTATTTTTTTGTAAATTCGTTAAATTCAAGTACACTTGATAAATTTTCAAACTCGATTTTCTCGAAAATGAAACAATTTTATTCTTTCTTTTCGACATATTTTTAGATGTAGAATCATCTGCTAGTCGAGGCAGGACACTCAGTATATACATACATGTATACAAAGTGTCCCAGCATCGGTGGTACAACCGAGGAAGAGGATGATTCTACATGAAAAATCAAATCGAAAATAAAAAATAAAATTCTTTCATATGAACCTTCGTTGTCGAGAAAATCGATTTTGAATATTCACCGAGTACGCATGAACCTAACACGTTGTACGATTTCTTTTTAATTACAAATCAAATTTTATTATATTATAATTTATTATAATTAAGCTATATTACAATTTATTATAATTAAATTATATTATTTTATTATATATTTTTAACTTTAATTATCAATTAAATTACAACAGTGAAAATATTTAAGTGTTCGAATATTGATGAGATTCACTGTATTTATAAAATGAAAAGTGAGTATTTTCCACTGTATTTATAAAATGAAAAGTGAGTATTTTCCAATGGTCCTGATTAGCACGTAGAATTTTATATGAGACAAAAACTTTGAACAATCGGATATGGTTTTTAACCAAAGTTGGACATTAATCGATGAAAACTTTTAGATCTGAGTGATCAACATTTAATAATAATAATTTAATAGCATTAATCGGCAATTGACTTAATAGATAAATAAAATAAATCGTTAATCGCTGATTAAAGGAAATTAATAAAAAAATCGGGCGATTTAATTGACTATCGTTCGATCGTTCATTAAATTAAAGGAAATTATACTTTCAAATCATATAAATTTACATTGAATAGTATTTGTGCCCGGTTCGTATATTCTTTTATGCATGATCTGCATATTACGTCAGTTATGATATTACGTATTAATAGTCTGTGAATATTAAAATAAATAATGATAATAATGTCTCATTTCCTGCAAAATAGTGTTAATTTTATAAGAAAAATATATCGAATTAACACAAAGGACAAATGAGGATTAAATTTCGCTTGAATGCATAAAAATTCACAATCATCATATACTCTACAATATTTAACCTCTTGCGCTGGAATGACGCGCCACGCACGTCGAGAATTTTTTGTTCCCCAAATTGCAACATTTTCTCAGTTTTAAGTATATTTAAGTATAACCCAGGCAAAATAAATAATAAATCCATTACTTTTCAATAATTTATATTCAGTGATATCGTACCGACGAGTTTCAAAGAAAAAGAAAGCGACGAATTATTGTATACGGCTCGTTATGGTCCGCGAACCAGTTGCCAGCGCAAAAGGTTAAGTCTATACGATTCTTCATATAATAATAGGTTAAAAGAATATGTTAATCAGAAAAAAAATCATAGATGAAGATTCTAAAGTAGATATATATATATATATATATATATATATATATATATATATATATATATTACTGGAAGAGGAAAAGATTAATTTACATAGAACAGCTTGTAAAGAAACTTACAAATTTTTCACAATATGTTTAGAATGTTACCAATGAAAAAATTTTGCACTTTTGTTTTAGATTAAATTTCATATACTTTTTTTTAATTTAATCATGATCACGACAACATGGAGAATAGAAATAAAAAAAATGGTGAGCTAACAGTTTAGAATAATAAAATATCACAATTATTTCAATTGTATTATAACATCGTTACGCCTAACTTAAAATTTTAAATAACATAAATTAAATAAATAAAATTTTTAATAACGTTTTAAATAAAAATAATCAAAATTTAAATTTAAAATAACTAAAAGCTTTTGAACTTTAAATAACGTAGTTTAATTCTAAATAAGGTATTTTAAAAATCTTCTTGAAAAGTCTCAAAATTAAATTTTCCGTAATCAGTAAACACACTCCATCTACAAACGTAATAATTAATTCTAACTATTAAATTATTAAAAGCATGAACCAACTCACTGTTCTATTCCATTTGAATATTCTGAAATTCCACGAATCATTGAAATAATGCATCGATTTGCACTATTTAATAATGCAGCATACTTCTTTACGTCCAGAAATCTTTGATTTGAAAGTCAGAGAGTCCGAAGAAGATTGAAAAAAGCAATTTTATGCAAATATAAGGAGGCCATATCAGCTAGAAAAAAAAAACTGGATTAACATTTTCATTTATTCGGACATCAAATCGCAATGAATTTAAACAGCACTTTCAAATGCAAATACACGCCGGTTTTTCCTGTGTAGTGAGAACACACTATTACACGTTCGATTTATTATTACGAAACGATCGTACGAAACATCATTACTACTGCTCATAAATATGCATGTAATTTACAAAGAAAAAGATCGCAGGAAATATTATCATTAATACTCAGAAATACTTATGAATATGTATGTAATTTATAACGAGAAAACCGTGGAAGACATTATTAATAGTCATACATATGTATGGTAATTAATAGAAAATATTTCTTCAACGATAAGTGACATATCATGATTTTTTTGTACGACTAACTTTATGAAAGAATAAATTTACTCTTATACAGATTAAATATATAATTTATAAAAATAATTTATAAAAAAATGAATATTTATATAAAGAATAAAAACAAATAAATAATTTCATATAACAATAACAAATATTTATCTGATTTCAAGTTTAGACACATTTGTATTTGTTGTAGAACAAAAAATAACAATTTGAAATAATGAAATAATTTCAACAGATTTATCATTGTTATTTTATAAATAACACGAGACGTGAGAGAGTCAAATAAATTACTAAACATTTCGCAGTTGATGCGTCATGCTGACACACAAAAAATAAAAAAAATTTGAGAAATTATATAAATGAAAAATCATCCAAATACAAAATCAAAAATAAAATAAAGAATGAAGAAGAATCAAAAATGAAATAATCTGAAGAAGAATCATATTTGTATTCAAATAAATGTTTTATTAAAATTTTACGTTCGTAATTATTGCAAATAAAATCTAGTTAAATAAAATAATAAGTGTTAGTTATTCAGTTTATAATTTTCATTGAATCTAAAATAGAAAGAATTTGAAATAATAATTTGACAAAATTATTAAAAAAATACTCATATTGAAATAAAGTATTAATTGAAAATTTGTTTTATTTGACAAATAAAATACCAATTGAAAATTTGTTTCATTTGTTATTTTCTTTTAATTTTATTTGTTTTATTTGATACGTATTGCATATTAAAATTATTTATTTCAAACACATGAATAAGAAATATCAATTGAAGTAATAATTATTTAAGGTGTACTAGAAATTATTACTTAAAATAATATTTCACGCTTCGAAATTTCAATCTGATTGTTTCAAATATTATCTTTCTTGCTGTTTCAAACAGAAATTAATTAAAAAGAGTGTGAAGAAAAAAAAATTAACCAATAATATTAAATATTATTTCTGAGAAATGGCTAACCTACTGTTGTTACTTTCAAACGCTTGGTCAATCTGCGAAACATGAATTAAGGCACACACATTACTTCGTAAGAGAAAATTTTATTCGTGTATAAAAATAAACGATTATTTCACAATAAAATAATATTCAATATTTATAATGTTGAATAAAATAACGTTATATATATTTACATTACATTATATTATATAAATATACAACATTATTTTATTCAATATTATAAATATTGAATATTATTTTACTGTGAAATAATCGTTTATTTTTATACATAAATGAATATTATATGTAATAAAAATATTTTATATAATAAAATAATATTCAATATTTATAAATATTAAATAATACTATTTTTATTTCATTGCACGAATGATGGAGAAAAATATTCATTTCAAATGAACTTATTTCAAATTTGTCATCAAAAATATGTGATTGAAATACATTTTTCATTTATCTGTAAAATCAAATAAATTTCAAATAATATTTCAATTAATAAAACATCAATGAGACTAATTTCTATAAATAATTATATATAATATAATTTCTATATTTATAACTGAAATACTATTATTACTAATACTATTTTACCCAGCACTGATCATGTTCAATCAAAATAGATTCAATCGGATACTTCAATAATGTTCAACCCTAAAAAAATATTAAACAGATATAGATTGAATTGATGAAATTCAACGAATTTCGCTAATGACAAAATTAATACTACAACGACCGGTGAAAACGAATTACTACTTTTTTCACAGTCACCGATTATTTCTTTGTGCGTAGGGAAATTTTGTACATTTTGTACATTTATACCGGTCGTCATAGCATCAAAAGCGACTTATGATCGTGGTAAACGTATACGTGTAACATGAGAGAACAAATCGTAGGATTAGAAATTCGACTCACCAAATGTATCTAATAGATTTCATCTTGAGCGCCGTGGAGTTCTCCTTGCACTTGTACGCCAACACTTGCTTTATGCTGCTCACGTCGACAGAGGGAAACCTCGATGTCACGTAGGCTTTAAAATTTCAATGAAAAGTGTATTTTCGCGAGATTGCTGAAAATTAGATAGCGCGCGACTCTGCTGATTACCACTGGTTTTCAACCACGATATTCCATTCATTTCCACATTCATTCTACTTCGTACTACTTGAGGGGCTTTACACGAGCTTATTGCCGAGAAGAATATACAATTGGAACGCATATTGTCCAATTGATTGAGAACTTCTTGCGTTTTCGTTAGTATTTAGATGCTACATATTATCTTATACGGGGTATTCTGTTCATCTCGCAATCAGTTGGCATCATATAAAAACCTATGGCATAAAATAACTAGTAATGCCGCGACAGCGAATTAAATTTCGCAACATTTAATTCCAACCAGATAAAATTAGTTGTAACTAGACATTTAGTTACAACTAGATAAAAGTCGAGACATTTTGCGTGATGATCGTAAAAGTCACTGTTTTGTCACTTGTTGCATATACATATGTATAGCAGTTTACACCACTTTTAATATTTTTTATTCTAAACGTTTCATTAACAAAATTTTTATTATTAGAGTATAAAACCTCTTGTAATTCTGTTCAGTTTATTTGTTTTATAACAATAAAAGTGAAATACAAAATATGTAATCATTTTTATTATTTTTATGTTATTATTTTATCTATTGTATATATCCAATTTATACTTATAATATATTACTTTAATATGTAACTTTAGTTTTATAAAATCAATGCACGAATACATCATATATTATTTTTATATTATATTACGTATTACTTTGACTTATATACATCATATTTATCAATCATTCATCAGTAGAATTATTACACTTAGACATATAATCAAATTATGATCAATATGTCCAATTTTTTGAAAGATCTTCATACCAGAATTCAAAGAAAGTGGATTTTCTTGTATTTCAATCTTCTTTTAAAGAAAAAGAATTACCCTATGAAGAATTAGTATAGAATCACGTATTAAAAAATAAAAGATCCATGTTCACTAATATGTGTGACTTTATAAAGAGTGTTTCACGTAAAATAGGTCACCTGCAGTACATATCTCGGCTAGTATTGGTGCACGGCGAACAGAAAACCGTTCGAGGGAGTCTTATGCACTTAACGAAAGAATTTTTCCTACGGTGCATTTTACCACGGCCGAATATACGTCACTTTGTCAGAATATAGTGTAGTTTACTACACGGAGTATAGTCCTAACTATATAATTAATCTATATAGTTAAGTTCCATACATTCCAGGAATAAACTTTCATCTTCTCACGTTTTGCGAGTTTAGTAGATCCCTCTCTTTCCCCCTTTATGCCACTTTCCTCATTCTCCACTTCTTACTAACATTTGTCTTAACCTCTTGTGCTAGTAACTGGTTCACGGACCATAACGAGTGACCAAACCATATACAATAATTCTTCTTTTCGAATTTATCGGTATATCACTGGATAGAAATTACCAAAAAGTAATAAATTTATTATTTGTTTTGTCTGTGTTATATTTCAATATACTTAAAACTGAGAAAATGTTGCAATTTTGGGCCAAATATTCTCGACGTGCGTGGCATGTCATTTCAGCGCAAGAGGTTAATATACAGAGTGATTCTTAACCACTTGCGCTGGCAACTGATTACGGACCGTAACAGTGACCTAACCTAAACGTATACAATAATTCGTCGCTTTCTTTTTGAACTCATCGGTGTGATATCACTGGATAGAAATGATTAAGAAATAATAAATTTATTATTTGTTTTGCCTATTTTGTTTTACTTAAACATATTTAAATCTGAGAAAATATTACAATTTTGGAACAAAAAATTCTCGACATGCGTGGCACGTCATTCCAAGAAGTTAAATGCATGTCCATCTCTAAAATGATCTACACGTTAAAATGAATCTACGTCCTACATATCTCGATTTTCGAGTTACAGACAAGACTTCAAAGAAAAGTTCAATGTGTCTCAACACAAGACTACTGTACGTACGCATGCTTTAATATTGAATTCCGCACTTGCTCGAAAATATCAAATATTTCTCGAATAGTTTCAAATCCATTCTACATCGTTTCTTGCAAGTTTAATGGAATGAGCTTTGTTTAATTCTTTTAGTATCCAAAAATCGATACATGGGTTACGCGATTTTTTTTCTTATTTCAATGCTTTGAACATTTTTCGCCTGAATATTTCGCCTTTTCTCACTGACGCTTTATTTTTACAAAATGTTTTTGCTGAAATGTAGCAGTGTCTTTTTGAAAGAGAGATTCATGTACGTTCTGCTTCTACGGCAATGCTTTTTAATTCTAGATTTATACAGAAATTGTAAGGTATAACACTAAGAGAGATAATTCATGTCGATGATTATTGTTGTAAAATCTGGTAAAGCTTATTAAACACACTATGAGGTAATGAGAGGTGTAGTGAGACACAAAATAGAAATAGTTTTTGAATCATTCACAATTCGAAGATTAAAGTATGATACATTTAGATTCATATGACGTATTTTACTTATTTTATTGTATATTTTACTTATTTTAATTAGTTTACTTATTTTATTGCATAGATTCATCATCCAAAGTACAGACATGACTTTAAAAACCATACTATATATCTGGACTAACTGTCTGATAGACTGTTTCACCGTAAGAAAAGGATTCAAATGATTTAAAATAATATTTTGCATGAAACCATCTCGAACGATTAAAGCATGAAATTTCCATCAGAAACATTAAAGTAAAAAAGAAAAACTTTATGATGGAGTAAACAAAATTATTTAAATAATGTGATCTAAAAATATACTGTTTTACATCTATGAAATATCTAACAAAAATTATAAATTAAATTAATTATAATTATTAATTATAAATTTTGACCATTTTTAGCGTTAAATGGAATTGTATGATTTTTAAAGCATTAATATCTTTTATTTATTCTTTATATTTTATCATTTGTTATATATTTTTATTTATTCTTTAATTAACTTGTTCTTGTCAGAAAACTCATATACAAGTTTGATTATAATTTATAAAGATAAGAGAAAACGGAACCGATAAAAGGTATTTCTGCAATTCAACTTTGAATCTTTTACGATTCAAATAACTTTGTCTTTGACTTTCAGATTACCGATAGTTTGCGAAAAAGAGAATAACATTTTTTCGTTTGAGATTTCCTTTCCAAGAATATCGAGGATATATTTCAATTTGACTAATATCGAATCCGACACGTATAAATGACTGACAAAGATTTATTCTCCGTGTGAAAATAAAATAAAATAAAATACGCAGAACGAAATTTCTTTCATATATTTCTCTTATCGTTCTTCAGAAAATTAAATTCAAAGAATCAAGCTCGCGCGTACGAATGATAATTTTTAAAACTAATCTTCAAATTCTATTTTCTCGAGGTTTTAAACGGAAAAAAATTGTGTTCTATGCTTTTTACTTATTTGGAATGGTAATATACTTCAAATTGAAGTATATTTGACCAATTTCTTTTTCAAAAGCGAGGTTTCAGCCCTTAATTTTAATAACTTTATAGCAGCAAACAAATATTGCAATAAATAATTTTTAAATATATATTTTGTTGCAGTACATATCCATTTCGTTGACACAACCTCATGTTCGATAATTTCTTGCAAACATTCATATTAGAAATAATACTCCTTAAATAATCTTTATTTTTATTTATTAAATGATCTAATGGACAATGAGTATTTAATTAATTTATAAATTTGCAATTTAATTAATGCAATCATACACAGGGTGTTCATCAATGTATTGATCAGCGTTTTTTATTTTCAAAAATAGTAAATATGAGAAAAAAAGAAAAAGTGGTATTGTTTTTCGTAAGCAACATATTGAATGAAATTTTTTTCAGAAAAGGCGATCTTCAGTTTTCTAAATAGAATTTTAAACCGACTATTTTCTTAAAATGAAAACGTACATCAAGACGATTCCAACAGTGCACCACATAATAACCTTGAGCGTCATACAAGATCGGAAATGAAACAGTCACACCCAATTCAAAACAATTTTTATTATTTTGACTTTCTTTTTCTAAACAGAAAGAAGAGATTTTTTACCCATTTTCGAAACCATCTCAAATCCATTAAATATCTATAAATGACAAATATAATATATATATATAATATAATATATGTGTACAGAAACACAAAAACTTTTACCTTTTTCTCCTTTTACTCCTCGATACTTAATCAAAATGAAAGTGCGGTCTCACATTCGGTTTGAGACGTTGCGACATTCTACAGTATAACACGGGTGCAAAAACATTTTCCAGCAAGAGTATCTGTAACAAATGAGTGTCACAGAAGAAGCAGTTTGCAACTGCAATTTACAATCGTGAACACGAGCAAGTTTAAGATATTGAATTTAAAGACTGCAAATTATGCTCAAAAGAAGAAGTTGAAGCCTCGCTTATGCGCGCGATATATTCGCAAAACGCGTTTTTAACTTTCGTTGCAACGAAAAACTGGATTTAAACATTCGATACGATTCTTCGTTCAATTAATCTTTTAGTAATTAATATTCGGAAGTTACTTTTGCTGGTGTTGAAATATTTTCAAAACTGTTAAGTGCAATGTTTCAGCAGGGACTCGTTCTATCTCTAACGAGAAATAATAATTCCACGTGTATAGTTTAGCCATTTTGGAGAACACGCGGAATCACCCAAATATATACAGGATAGGGCACTTAAAACAGATCATCTGAACAACTCGCTTGTTTTCGGAGATAGAAGAAAACGCATCAGACCAAAATTATTTGGTATTCGAAGGGCTCATGATCTGATGATCCTTGAAGTCTTCAAAACGTGTTTTTGCTTTTTTTTTCTTTGAATGCAAGTGTCAAGTATCTCGTATTAAGAACCCACTGAAAAGAGACATTGAATTAATCTAAGAATATTTTATTAATATCTCATTTAGAAGATATTAATTGAAGAAATTTACTAATGTCATATAAAATCATTTGCTTTGCAAATGATTATTTTTGTAATTCTAATTTTTTGTAAATTATTAAAATTTATACATTAAATTCAAAATTATTCACTAAAGGGGACAACTCAACAATTTTAATGAGCTCGATGTATGTTATCAAAATCAATAAGCAACTTTTGAGCAACCTTTTGTCTATGGTTTCCGCAATATTTGTCTAAAATAATTTAGGATACATTTATTTATTATATATATTATATATATTATATTATATATATATTATATATATTATATATATTATATATATATTATTATATTATATATATTATATATATTATATTATATATATTATATATATTATATATATATTTACTTATATAATTTATTATATTATATTACTTATTTTATTTATTATATTATATTTACTTATTTTATTTATTATATTATATTTACTTATTTATTTATTTATTCTATAGATAGAACCCTTTTAAAATATAATAAATAGTAATAAAATTCGTACAAACATGAAAAAATCTTTTATTATCTATTATATTATAGAACATTTTGAATATCTAAAATGAAATATTAAATAAAAGTAACTGATAAAAGAACTTAGAAATTCCAAGACCAATGTCCCATTTCATTCGAATGCTCTTCGTAATATAAAAGAAACATTTTCTTCAGATTTACTGGTGCTCCCATCTCACGCAAAGCTATGAATTTTAAGTTTCTGAGTTCAAGATCATTTGATTTGATTCACGAGCTACGTGATACAATAGAGGAAAATAGTAGTAGTTGTTTGAAAAGAAAACATCAACGACTTTCAAAAATTTTGGAAAAAAAACAAACTTTAACAGAACAATATCTGTTGAATATTAGCTACTTAATATCATTCAAATTACGTGTGAAATATTTTTTTGTATCCTCATAATTGCAAAAAATATTAATAATTCATAATATAATAAATATATAATAAAAATATTAATAATTTATATAAATAATTATATAAAAATATTGATAATTTATTTATATAAATATATAATAAAGATATTTATATAATTTATAATATATTTATAATTGAAAAAAATATTTCGCACAAGATTTATTTATAATTAAATAAATAAACACATTTATTTATAATTAAATAATAAACAATCTATTAAAAAATAAACACTCATCTGTCAAAATATGTTTAAATAAATCACAAAAATCCGAAATATAATTTCTTGTCCTCAATTCGACGCTGCATTTTAGAAGAACGTAGATTTATACGAAACAGTTCACGTAGTTTGCCAAAACTGACGCACGTTGAGAAAGTGTGGTACATGTAATTGAAATATTGTTAGTAATTTGGAATACTGTTGGCAATTTGAAATGCCAAAGTATTCAAAAACTGCCAACGTTATTTAATTTGTAACATCGTAGATTGCAGTTGAACTAACTTGTTTAACAGTGATATAATTTTGATATTTTCGGCTCAATTCTGCAGAGGAGTTAATAAATTTGCTGGTTTGCAAACGTTCTTCAACAAAACGTTCAGTCGTTGCAATCATAGTTAAAATTTGTCAGAACTTTCGAGATGAATCATTTAATCTATTTACATGTTAGACCTGTGGTTTGGCGATCATTGTAAAATTGAAGTTTTAGATTTTAATCCCGTGTCAATTTGAAATAATTGAGAATGAATAACAGTTTGTAATATTTGAAAGCGTAAGGATGATAATTAGAATTAATATTTGCCTAAAATAACTATTAATTAATATGCTGTGATTTGCCTAAAATAACTATTAATTAATATGCTGTGATTTTTGTGCCTGATTAATAATTCTTTTATCTACTTGTTTTTTATAATTTCGTAAAGTTATTAATATAAATTGAAATATCACTATAGCAACTGTTCTTATTAGTTTACTCCTATTTGTGCCTCTTGATATTAAAATAAATCACACAAAGAACTTATAAAAATAAAGAAAAGAATTGTCAAATTTTCCTATTTTTTAAGGAAAGTTTAATAATTCTTTTCTTTAGTTTTATAAGTTTAATAATTTAAAAAAAATATTTCTATTTATTTTTACAGTTTATAATTTGCAAATATAAGTTTTTTATAATTTGAATAATTTACTACAATTTATGAAAATTTTCTACCTAATTCCGCGATATTGAAACGGTTGGAACCTAATGATTGTTATCCAGTAATTATTTGCCTGTAAATGTGAGTGTGATTTTCATTATCTATGGGTAAATTTTGGTCAAGGACTGAAAAACTGATATTATTCACAACAGTCAAATAGATAAATAAATAATTAAATATTTACTGAAATTTCATTAAAAGCTCGATATTTTTGTCACGTTTCAACAGTTACAATCAACAATTAGTTTTTTACCATTAACTTTCTGCATTTCCAAGTTCCACATTAATTTTTAATAAATGGCTAATAGTTCATGAAATCTGTATAAAAATTTTCAGACGCGGTTGGAAATAAATATTTTTTATTAGAATAAAGTTTCTCCATCTCTAAAACTTTGTTTTCAAGATAAATTTGAAAATTTATCAAGTATATTTGAATTTAACTAACAGAAAGACGTAACAGGAAAATAATTAACAAAAAGTTATTTTACGTGCTGAGACAGGTCAAAAATGTAGAATAAAATTTTTTTCATTCGAAACTTCATTTTTAAGAAACTAGACTTTGAATGTGTTTCATGAAAAATTGTCTTGGTGTACTTGATAAATTTTCAAAAAAAATTATTGAACAATATTCTAATTTAACCTAAAATAAAAAATTAAAGCTTCTAACTTTATAATTAGATATAAATATCTTTACTTCTAAATATATAGTTTATTTAAAAAATTATATTTTCAATATAAAAAAATGTTTAATTAATTATATTTAAAAATTTCTTATTTCATTAAAATTTTCAATATTATGCTCTATATATATAAACTATTTAAATATTATATATATATATTAATGTAATATAAAAATTAATATTAAATATAAATATATTGAAATAATTAAATATAATGAAATTTTTAATTAAACATTAATTTTATATTTATCTGTATTTTGTTTTTATTTGAGGACTTAGATGAAAAAATTTTATTCTACGGTTTCGATTTATTTTTAATTTATTATTAATTTTATTTTATTTCATTATTAATTTTTAATTTATTAAAACCCTCTGAAGGATTGATCTCTCGTGAAAAAATAATATTACAAGAATAACATTACAATAATGTAGCACGCTATGCTCGAGTCTTCCTTTTTGTTTTATTATTTCGATAACTGCACGTTGTAGAAGGAAACGAAACAATATCGGCGGTAATCGGATTTTTCTAAGGCAGGATAGTCATTTTATAAATTGAAATTCCAATTCCTGAACCAGCTATTTTCGATCCAAGTAAGTGTTTGGACATCGTCGAGAGTAGACACCGCTCTATTCTTGGATATCCTGTGTTTGCCACGGTTCTTGATATATATTTCGCGTTCCTTTCCTATATAGTTCCATTCCGCTGGACTTCAATTGTTTTCGCGAAGTTTCGCCGAAAACTTCGGTATTTCTAAATTTCTAATTTTCTTTCAACTCGATTTGTTTTTAATGTTGTATTTACTTTAAGGTAAATTAGTTGTAATGGTAAAAAATTCAATTTTTTTGGTTCTTTATTCGGTTTGGTTATCATTCGGTTTTTTATTTATTTATTTTTTACTATTATTATATAATTTATTTTTTACTATTACTATTATTTATTATTTACTATTATTATATAATTTATTTTTTATAATTTAAAATACAATAATTTTTATCGTTTTTAAAACAAATTTTGCAGATTTGTTTTGTCATCTCCAAAGAGTTCATTTCCATTGTTCATTAATGTAAAAGAGAGAACTTCGAAACGAGGAGAGAGAGAGAGAGAGAGAGAGAGAGAGAGAGAGAGAGAGAAAGAATACTTAAAATAAATGAAGATACTTAGAAGATACGTAAAATGGTGATAACTTTTTATTGTTTCGTTGTTTAATTTGAACGATATGAAATTGATACCACATGTAATAAAATATATGTACTTAACTATTTCAACACAATAACACAGTCAAGTTCTGTGTGTTGAAAATGCATCGCCAGCTATTTCATATATGTAATACTTGCTTATAACTCTAACAGAATGTTTGCCGACGAATTTAATATAACATACTTCTCTTTCTTTTTTTTGTGCTTATACATTAAACCCTCGTAGTTTGGTCGTTTAAGTTTGAGATATATCATATGAGTTCCTCAACTGTGACATACGTTCAAAATTAGAAAAAAATAAGTTTATTATAGAAATAGTAACTACTAAGAATTTTTTTTTCACTTACTAATTTAATTTATGTATATTGTGTACATCTAAAAAACAAGAGTCAATTTGTATATCAAATAAATAATAGGACTTGATTGTTTATTAAGTTACCATTTGTTTAATATTGAAATGTAATTGTGTTATCATAGTTTATTGCAACTGTTGTTCTATTTTATTTCCTTATTTGCAATAAGGCCACAGTCTGTTCTTAATTTGTTATAAAATATTACACGAAAATCCAATTTTCTCAAGACATTAAGAACATTAAGAAAAGAGACTTAATTCATTTGTCAACCAAGAGATTAAATTATAAGTAAAATTTAATTTAACGTCAGTAATATGTCTCTGAATTGTTTTCTGATATCATAGTTATGTCACAACTGTGATACCATTATAGGTCCATTGGCGATTATACTCACTATACTCAAACAAATTTAAGGAACAGCTCTAAATTTTTATACAGAACCTATTAAAACCTATTTAAATATATTCGTTGTTATTATATATTTAAAAATTTTCGCAATTTTCACAAATTGTTTGTATTAGAGTTGTGTAAATTTCATGCGAGACGAAATAAATTTTATTTTATCTCGTGTCCAAATAAATCATTATTTGATTTTGACTCATATCAATAGACTGCATGTTTATGTAAATTTATATCTTGACAAAAATAATTTAAAAAAATGGAATCTAAATAGAAATTTGTTTCATTACGATAGATGCCTTATTTCGACTATCTTATACACTATTGCTCACAATGGATTTCCAGAATTTCAAGTATCCAAGAAACGCAAAAAGTGAGAATCAGAAAAGCTATTTCAAAAATTATTTAAAGAAGCAAATACAAAATACGACTTAGAGTGAAAAATTATTTCATTTGACAACCAAATGAAAATCATTTATTTGTTTAAATTAACAAGCGCAATATTATTTTGGTATAATAAAGCAAACTTCGTATCAAATAAAATGACGTATTACTTGTAAATTATTTTTCAAATTTATTTATTTAAATAATAACTCGTCGTTTGTAAGTATTAAAACCCATTAATCTTATTAAAGATATGATAATCGAATCAGATTATTATAAAAAATGATTAGTCGTGCGAGATAACTCGTACAAAACAACACATTCTTCCAGTAATGAAAATTTTTCATCGTGAAACCAGCATGATGCTTAGAATACTCGAACAGAGAAGAATATCTTTCATTGAATATTATAGCTGTCAAATGCATTGTTGCTTGTTACGTAAGTGGCTCTTCAGTCACAGTACAACCGTTATAAAACGCAAACTAGCAGACATGACATCACGATAAGGATGCATTCTTCTGTGAATGTTGCAAAATTTAATAATTCACATAGATTTTTTTTTTTATATTATAGTACGATTAACGTTATAATTTCTTTTGCAGAGTGCTCAATTTCTTTCTTGCATCATGATTTTCTACACAGTCCATCTTTTTTTGTTTTATTTATTTCGTTGCGGATTATAATATATAATATATAAAATATAAAATTAATATAAAAAATTATTAATATATTATAATAAATTATATATTATATTATTATAATATATTATTAATTATATAATATCAATATATTATATTATATTATTATGTATAAATATTATAATAAATGATAATAAATATATCAATAAAATTATTAATAAAACAAATGTAAAAAATTCAAAATCAAAAGATGTTATGAAATCTTTTTTTGCAGCTCTACCATGTATTTGAACAAAATATTTTTAATAGCTAGGTTACTTTTGATTAGGTACCAATGGTTAAGATAAGTTTTCCAGTACTTACAAAAAGATATTTTATGTAATTTTTCCAACAACATTCCGCCATTAAACACAGATTAAACGCTGGAATTACAAGTGTATCAATACTTCCTTCACCTTCCAACTTTTATTACACTTGTTGTGTCATTATTGTATAACTCGTTATTAAAAATTGTCATTGTGCACATTATTCTTATATAAGTAAACTATTTGTGGAAACAGATTATGCGGAATTGGATTATAATTAATGTGAAATCATAATAATCATGATTAATTATCAAATAATTACTATTCACCTGTTCGCTGACCATACGATCAAGCAAAGTAATCAGAATGATTACACTTTTGATTACGATTGTATTAGTAATTTACTTCTATCGACAATACTGTGTATATTTATAGAAATATGTAAAAATTACATACTTATTATTTCCACTGGTTTGCAATGTGTGCAATTCTACAATTTTATCAAAATGTGTTCAAAATTTCCATTGACTGAAAGTCTCATTTATATAGTTTTTGAAATAAATCTTCTGATTTGATAAAAATGGACTTTAATGCTGCATGATCAAAATTTTGATATTTTTCATTGTAATGAAAATGGCACTCGTTCTTATGCCAAAAATATATCAGAGAATTATGAATTTAAAACAACATTATTCTAAATTCAACGATACAAATGCTATTATATATTATAGCAAAAAATATCCTTTCTATTCTCTATTATTCTTAATATCTATGTAAATGATTTTTTCTTTCTATATTATTCCTAATATTTATGTAAATATTCTTTCTTTACTAGTCAAACTGCAAACGGTTTTAATAATAACAATTAGTTATATTGAACAGCACAAACCTACGTGATCAAGATATTTAAACATGTTGTGGCAATGTGAAGAACGTAAAAGTGAATCAAACGCTCAATTTATAATTTAAATTGATTTAAAAATTACAGATTAATGATTATAAATTACAGAAGTTAGTGGTAAAATTACAAAAAAAACCATTTGAACAATAATTATTAATTAATAATAATATTAATGATGATGATCACTATGATTACTATTTAGTAATTGATAACAAAACTAGACGTCTCAATACTTTCTTGACACTCTATTTGAAAATAACATATTTCTGCTTCTCTACGATACAAATAAATTTAAAAGCAAAGAAGATTGGCATCCGCAGTATTTGCAAATTTAAATAAACAGCGAGTCTTTGTCTTCCTGCTGAAATGTTTGCAACGATATTTCCCACGAGAATTGTTTAATTTTCTGCCGAGGTTTCATTTGTTAAACTATATTCTCTAGAGTATGGATTTGCATAAAGGTCCACGATTTAGTGATAATTACCAGTCATAAAAAACACTTCGTTTGTTATTATCCAGGACGGAGCTTAAACGAATATTATCATTTCATTTCATTCGAGAACAGAAACAGTTTTTGAAACGCTTTGATTTCAAATTAGCTTTAAATAATATCTTAATAAAAGTACTTGAAACACTTGTAATTTAAGGAAGAAAAAAAAAGAATAGTGAAAATAATCTGCCATAATCTTTGGCCACTTTAGATATCTTAATATTAATTAACCTTTTAATATCTTTCAGTTCCTAAAAAATACCTACAGTCGATATTTCGACTTTTTGTTACAATTAATATAATATATAAGATTATATCAATATATTAATATATTAATATAATATATAAGAGTTTAATTTATAGAAAACAATCTTTTTTCTTTCTATGTGTAAAACTATGTACGTTTTATGACAAAAATAAACAAAAGCGAGAAAACATCTTTTTAAGAAAAATATGACAATTTTTATAAATATCTCCAAAATCGCATATTTCTCGAGGTATTTCTGGGCGATGCTGTATTTGCTAATAAAATTAATATCGATTATTTCTCAGTAAAGAAATAATTCTCTTTCCTCAAAAAAATACTAGCATTACTATTACATAAGTGAGATTTTTAAAAAATATTATATAAATATTGATTTACAAACATACATATGTAAAAATAATATACTGTTAATAGAATGCACAAAATGCACATAGCGTAAAAAAAACTCGACACTTGTTACAATATTGGAAGAATGGAAGCAATCCCAATTTAAGTTCTATTCCTTTAACGTTAGAATTATCAGAATGATGAAGACTACCAATTCATAACTTTTGTTAGAAATTTTACAGATATGAAACAGTATATTTTTGACAATTTAAACAATTCTTCGTAAAATGTATAAATAAAAACCTGTATAATTTGCCTGTATTATTATAAAGCTATTACCTCTTCCGCTGGCAGCTAATTGCGAACCATAACGAGTGACCAAACCGTACACAATAATTCGTTGCTTTCTTTTTTAACTCGTCGGTACGATATCATTAGCTAAAAATTATTGAAAAGTAATAAATCTATTATTTGTTTTGCCTGAATTATATTTCAATATACTTAGAACCGAGAAAATATTGCAATTTCAAATTTATTTCAAATATTCTCGACGTGCGTGGCACGTCTTTCCAGTGCAAGAGATTATAACTTGCGCTGGCAACTAATTACGGACCATAACGAGTGACCAAACCGTACACAATAATTCGCTGCTTTCTTTTTGAACTCGTCGGTACGATATCATTAGCTAAAAATTATTGAAAAATAATAAATCTATTATTTGTTTTGCCTGGGTTATACTTAAATATACTTAAAACTGAGAAAATGTTGCAATTTGGGATAAAAAATTCTCAATGTGGCACGTCATTCGAGCGCAAGAAGTTAATGAATCTGAATTTTATACTCTGGTCATCGGTAATTGCAAGTGTCAATGATAACAAAAATTTAATTTCCACAAACGTCTAATTAGTAATGCTAATTAATATTTCGATCGTTAATTATTAATAACAGTCACATTCTAATTATTATTAATTATTAATATCGAATGTATACATTTGCAAATATCTCGAAAACTAAAAGGGAACGACGTTTACACGTATAGAGAGAAGTTGTATGAATCACGCCCCCGGCAATATATTTCAACGCCATTAAAACATCTCTTTGAACAAAATAATTAATAATCTTTCTCTCTCTGTACGAAACGGTTACACTCTTTGTGTAAAATAATTAATAATCTCTAAAATAATTAAATCTTTGTATCAAATAATTATTTTAGTTGACAGCCGAGTAATAAAACCATTTCTAAGATAGATTATCTGTAAAGTGTGTCTAAGCGGGAACTGAACGTTCAAAGTGTTAAAAAAGATTTATACAAAACTGGTGGCTACTTTTATTTTTGATTTCATTAATTCATCGATTGCACTGTAGCACGTTTCTTCTAATTTTTATTCACGCGATTGGCATTGTATATCATCTCTTATTGAATTAACACAATATTTATCTCTTGCATAGACTAATATTAACGTCTTGCTTGGTTTATTTATATTTCGACTTGGATAGACACGTCATTCGTGCGAACATACGGAAAACACATTAGTTCGATTAAGTGCTCGTAAAATGGCAATACCTCGAACGTAATCAAAACATTTGAAAACGTTTGAAAACATGGAACTTCTGCACGCGAATCTGACGATTCGATGAGAATTTGTTATCAATCTACCATTTTACAAAAACGAAACAGTTCAACACTAAAACTACCAAAATAGTTAAAAACATCAATTTCTAATTTTTGTTGGATACTTCGTAAATGTAAAACAGCGTGTTTTTATATATATATAAATAGTTTGAAATATATACATATCATAAATAAAGAAATAAATAAATATTTTATTATATATAAATATATTAATATAATATAATAATTATATAAAAATATGAATATACATAAATATATTATATTACCCCTCCGAGTACTGAAGCGCGCAGTCCTATCATTTATGACTCGCACAGATATTCCACTAATCCAGACGCATTTACGGTTGTTCGAGGATCGAGCTCACATGTATTTACCAACAAGTTGACGGTCACTCGAGACTCGAGGTCCTCACGAACATTACACCAATACGCTGAGGGTTGAACATTCATCGCTATACGTGCGTATTGTGTGTAATATTTGCATTTTAGATGTATATAAGAAAATATGATATATAACAGCATCGTGGTTTATAAAAAAATAATATTTATTCAACATCGTTGTAATAATCTTCCCCAAGAGAGAAAGCAGGTTCGTTTGCTTGTTGCGCGGACATATCAAACAAATAAACGAATAACAAATAAAAACAATGAAAATAACAATGATAACTTGCCGAGTGGATAGAGCGTGTACTTTGTTCGAATGCTGTCTGAAGCGGACTGGCGAGTAGAAACTCTATAAATTTGAGGCTATATTTTCCTATTTGTCGTTAAGTGTTTCCAGAAAAAAGGTATGGCTATTATGTATTTTAGCAATTACAAAGAACGAATAAAGAAATGATTATACTGAAAAATGTATAAGGGGGAAAGATATTCAAAAAAGGTATGTCGGTGTATCCTCGTTCTTCGTAATAGTTTATTACCAGTCGATGTTCCTCACATCTGGTGACCGGCTGTAATACAAATAAAACTCCTGCTATAAGGAACTAACCGATGGTGGAGAGCCTATGTCTGTGTACATAGCTAAAATCCAGCGAGTCAAAAATGACCCCTGCACAGTACTCAGAGTGTTAAGTGTGTATATATATATATATATATATATAGCGTGTTTTAAATATTTTTGTGATTTTTCGTAAAATACATTAAAAAAGCTCATGTATTTTATCGTACTATATAGTTTTTCTATTTTTCACTTTAATATCTCTGATGGAAATTTAATACTTTAATCATCGGTAGTAATAAGTTAGTCTAGCGATAGACTGTCAGTTTCAATGAGCGAAACATTTTATCTTCTTATAATTAGACAGGTTATCATTACATAGAACGGAATTTCAGCGTGAGATTCTCAAGAGTAAAATAATCTGTTCCTTTTTTCGGAAACTTTATATCTATCTAACTTTTTTTTACTATCTTGCTTTTTTACCATCTAGTAAGATAAACCCAGTCTCATATTTTAAGATGAAAATTAAGAAAGGGATGTGTGTTGCGTAAATTTTGAAAAAGTTTAAATATTATAAGTTAATAAACTTGCAGGGGGAAGCTGGGGAATCCAGAAATTCAAAAAGTTACGAAACTTTGTTTATATGCAGAGTAATTCATGCATGAGGCAAGCCTATTTTTTGTGTCGTAGTTCTAAGAGGTAAAATAAAAAATTTTCTTTAGGACGAAATGATAAGAGATATCGGAAAAAAATTGTTCTCACAGTTACAAAATTGCTTGTAAAAAATTTGATCTTTAGAGGTGATATTGGGGATAATTTGGAAAATACAAATTTTTCCATTTTCTTAGTTAGTAAGTAACTTCTCGGCTAATTACGAATACGAAACGTGCAAATTTATTTTTATTTTCAGAATTTATTTATTTTCTCTAAATCTCTCTCTATAAATTTATTTTCTCAGATGAGCCCCTATAGTCTATCCAACAATTGGCTACCACCGAGTGTCATTGAACGGTCCTAAGAAAAGTGAAAATGGGACACATTGCATCGTGCAATGTAACTAAATTACATAATTTAAACTTTGTAATTGACTTAATTGCTAATCACTGATCAACCATGAACGTAATTGAATTACAACATATTACATTGTAATTGAAATTTACTACATTGTAATTAAAATTTATTAATCATATTATTCAGAACCTCAATGTGTGTAATCGATATCGCCGAACTCTATGTATTTCCACATTTAGGGAATTTATAGCAAGATATACCTCCAGCTGATTGATACAACCACCGATTTAAAAAATTTTCATTACTCTTGCTCTAGTAACTGATTCGCAGATCATAACGAGTGACCAAACCGTCATACAATAACTAGTCTTCTTTTTGAATTCATCAGTATATCACTGGACAGAAATTACTAAGAAGTAATAAATTTATTATTTGTTTTGTCTGGCTTGTATTTCAGTTTACTTAAAACTGAGAAAATATTGCAATTTTGGACCAAATATTCTAGACATACGTGGCAAGAGGTTAACCCCTTTCGCTGGAAACTAATTGCGAACCATAACGAGTAACTGTATAATTCGTCGCTTTCTTTGTGAACTCGTCGGTATGATATCACTGGATAGAAATTATTAGAAAGTAATAAATTTACCACTTGTTTTGCCTGGGTTACATTTGAGTATACTTAAAACTGAAAAAATATTGCAATTTTGGGCCAATATTCTCGACATGGCACGTCATTCCAGCGCAAGAGATTAAATGCAATACATCATTCCCTTTATCTGCTTACCTATAGAAAAAACGTTTTCTTACGCGACGATTCGCATAATTCCAAAATCAAGCAATCTTATCGATAATAAAAGAAAGAATAAAAAACGTTCGAAAGAAAACTGTTTTAAAACCAATTTAAAACTGGCCAATAATTGTTACCAAATTGACGATTTTGATCAATGTGATCCTACAACTAATAAAGCTGAAAAAATTGTTTTTTATTAGATAATGATCAAATTTTATTTTATTTTTTTTTAAATAACGTTTCGTTTAATTTCCCCTACTAATTTCTTTCAAGTTACATTTGGCCATTATTTCTTACTTCGATATATATCGTAAGCTAGATAAAGAAGGTACCTGTTTCTCCTTTTAAACTTACATTTATTGTTTAAAATGAACGTAACAAAAAAGTTTGATTCTGTTTGTGAAACATTACAATTTACGAGTAACAGAATGTTCACTACTGATATTGACTTTTTTTTCCTCTCAAAAGGTTTTTACCCCGTCAGTTTTCCACATTTTATTATCCTCGAATTTCGCTTTTTCACTTTTTAAATATAATACTAATTCTGATCCAAGCGTATTGCATTTCGTCATCGTAAAATGAGTTAAATTATAATTTAAACAAAAGAACCGTTTAAATTATGACTTGCATTGTTTAATTAAGTTAATAGTTTAATTAAACGAAAGAACCGAATTACGAATTGCAATGTAACGAAATATGACGTAATCAAACTGTTCTGTAATTATAATTCACGAAGTATATAATTCAATTGTAATTCTGCACAAGTTTCAGAGCTTAAGAACGCGCGGTTCTTAAGATATTCAGCCAATGAAACAGTTTAGTTAGAATTACACTGAGAATATCTACGTAAAAACATGTTTCTACTATTTAAAAAATGATAAAAACGTGATAGAGTTGGATAGAAATTCATACGTACATACGTCGTTTCATTTTATACACTAAAAGATCTATTTTTTATTTTACATATTTCGTGTAATGCACTATGTTTTGCACACTGACGTTTAAAAGCATATGCTGTTAAATAATTCATTCATTTATCCAATCAGATATTGATACAGATTATCAATTGAAGCTCCACCCCCAGAATTTTAACGTGTAATCCGTATACATATTGTAATTATGATTTATAGTTGTGCAAAAGTGTCAATAGTAATAACGTGTAATCAATATCAGCTGAAGATCGCATCGAACAGTTAATAATGTGATGACGTGACAGTTTGTATTTTACGTTCCAATATTGGATTCAGTATTGGATCAACACGCATGCCGGAATATTGCGGTATTCTCAAATGTATATCGTTAATTTCGTGTCGCATATAATTTACTGTATGTAAATCGACACCGCGTACTATCTTGTTCCAGCATTTTCGATATTAAACGATGCCAGTGTATTTTAAAAATAAAATCGAGAGCTCGTTTAGGATAACATATTAGGATACACGATAAGGAGCATGATCAAACGCACGATGGTGAAAAAATTCTGTTGCAACTTCGTGCAAAGGAAAATCACATGAGAATCTACTTGGTCTCATTTTAAAGCGTGAAGCTTCTACTTTGACTGTCCCAAGGTATTTTTACATCGTGTAAAAGTACCGTCGTTCTCAAAAATTGTAAAAATTCAAACGTCTCTGAAAACATTAGAAAATTCTTTTCGCAATTTCGAGAATTGAAATTTTTCTCTTTACAACGATTCCTTAAAGCTTGCTGTACGATTTCTTTCTTTCTTCTTTTCCTTTATTGCAATTTGAATATTAACCTTTTGCTACGCGCGTCGAGAATCTTTTGTCCCAAAATTGCAACATTCTTTTCAGTTTTAAGTATATTTAAGTAAAACAAACAAAACACACAAAACAAATAATAAATTTATTACTTTTTAGTCATTTCTATCCAGTGATATCATACCGACGAGTTCAAAAAGCGATGAATTATTGTACATGGCTTGGTCACTCGTTATGGTCCGCAATCAGTTGCCAGCGCAAATGGTTAACGATATACCGTACGAAGGTCGTTCGTGAATCCCCCTCCCCCTCACGAAGGTTTCGTTATCGTCGTTTCGAACCGATTCCGAAGAAGAAATTATCTTTCCTCTGTCTCTGTTTCTTTCCCTCGAGGATTAGTCAATTAAGGGCGGATAATTTCAGTGTCACGGTCGGCAGTGTATTATCGTTTTAGTCATGGAATGAAATTTAAACGGCACAAAATTGGGCCTGCTCGGATGTTTGCTCGTAGCTTATGTTACCGTTATTATGGCGCGTGCTGCGACAGAATTATCTCAGCTAAATAGAGAATAAACAATTTTCAGGGGGGGGGGGCAATTAGAAATGATTCCTCTGAAGCATTTTCCTGTGGAACCGCTGTTTTCTAATCGTAAGAAGCCAGGCCTTTGTTCTTTTATTCCGATGTAGAGGCTAATGATTATTCTTTTATAACATAGTTTACAATATATTATAATACAATTTATATGATACAGATCATAGTTGATTTTTTTATAATGCAGTTTATAATTTATTCTTTTGTAATGTAATTTATAATATAATATAGTTTACAATATAATACTATATAGTTATAATTTTATGATACAGTTCAATACATTCTTTTATAATATAGTCTTTTAACACGTTTCGTGCTGGGGCGATCATTGGTTAATATAGGCCCCACGCTATTACGATTAATAATTTTTCTTTGGGGGTATCTCACAATTTTCATAACAGTGCAAAAACTATAACAATCAAGAAAAGTGCATTACAGAACAAATCAATAAATTTAATTTCAAGGTATCTGTTTTGACAAACGATCTTTTTAACAGTGTCAAAATTAATTTAAAATGAAAGACTTTGTTCCAATTTTTTAGTATTATTGTTTATGTAAACTGAATGATAATAAATAATAATAATTTATTATATAAATTATATAATACTATACTTAAAATCTTTATTATATAAATTAT
Organism: Tetragonisca angustula; assembly: GCA_036937485.2. Lineage (NCBI taxonomy): Eukaryota > Metazoa > Arthropoda > Insecta > Hymenoptera > Apidae > Tetragonisca > Tetragonisca angustula. The sequence continues at coordinate 142,525 of JAWNGG020000089.1, read as the reverse complement.
ACAATACTATACAATAATACTAAATAGTAATAAGTAATATTTATTTTAACATTATTCTTTTCATTCTGATAACAAATTTTGTAGCGTCTTCTTGCCGAATTCAGTTGCTTTCAACAGACAATCTGTTAAATACAAAAATTTTAACCATCGTCACGCGGTATACGCGATATTCAGATGTCGATACATGATTTTGTAACAAATTTTAAAGATGTTCTACGACATTTACAATGAAAATTCCAAATGGGAAGTTCTGTGAGGGGGTCTAGTACGCAGCGTATCAATAAAAGCTAATGTATTCGAGGCTAATCTTTACATTCTCGAAACTCGAATCCGGAACAAAGTAGGGATCAAGATATTAATTTTAAATGTCGTTCCTTCGATCATTTTTCAGTAATTAAAGTAATCAATCAAGGAAAAGGAGAAGATTTCATTCGAATATCGTGTTCGAATGTAATTCCAAAATTTACATTACCATTTTCTGTGCCATTCTTTCGTTTCGATCGCTACTTTTAATTTTTGATATTGAAGTTACTATATTAATCCCAATAATTTTTTTTTTAATTTAAAGTGTATAATTTTGTTTTGTACAATTGCTACAATTTTATGATTTTTATTTATAATGTTATTATCTCTTGGAAATTGATGCTTTGCAAAAGGAATTGTTTGAAGGACTGTGTAAATTTTTATTGGCCACTTATGAAGACACAACAACGTACAAAAATATCTTATTCAGATTCTTGTTTATGAACACCAACGTCCGAAACATTTCTGGATCAAATCTAGTTCTTTCTTTTTTTTTCGTCGACTACAAGTCTTACAGGGTAACGAGATATTTTTCTGGCAGATTCTTTGGACTTAAACATTTTACATTATCGTTGAACGTTCAAATGTGTGACTGTATTTGAGACGTCGAAAAAACCCTCAAAATTCAAAAAAATTCCGAGAATTCGAAACTGTGTTTTTTTCGTGATTCGAGACTCTTGAAGTTCAAACAAAAAAAAAAAAAAAACAAAATCAATGAAAAAAAATCGTTTGCAGCGCGAGTAAAGAACATTGGAATCTTGAATGTTGAGATGCTTCGCGAATGATCGGTTTTTGTTTTTAACGATATACATAAGTAAGACACGTAAGAGTCGATCGTAATTCTGAAACGACAGTATAAAATGCCTAAAGAATGTATCAAAAAAATTTCTCGCTACACCACCATCAATTGTATATCTTGAAATATTTTTCAGCATTGTAGTCAATAAAAAAAACGAGAGAAGTAATAGAGAAATTAGATCCAGAAAAAAAGTTCGGATGTCAGTGTTCTTTTAAACAAGAATCACGATTAAACATTTTGTTGTTTCGTTCAACCGGAACTATTAAAAATTTATATAAAAGCGTTAATTTCAAATTTATTTCCAACTGTCAACTGCAAATTTATGTAAATTTCTGTTAATTTCAATTCTCGAAGCAAGAAAATAAAATCAATTTGAAGGTTCGAGAATTTTGAAATTCGAAGCTTAACCTCGTTAACTTGCAAAAGTTAAAGATTAGGGTTGAAAGATTATGGCAATACTGCCTGCAATGTTATCTTGTTCGAATAAAAGTTGTGTAAAGCTGCAAAGTTACTTTTAATTATAATCTCTTAATTATACAACGTAACGATGTCGGAAAGTGAAAATTCCCGAACCTTAAACTTAATTTTTTGTAAGAAGGTTTATTGTTCAAAGCAATTACCCAGGTATAAGTCCTAAATTCCTCTGGTCAAGGAGAGGGTACAAATAGGAAAGGGTATATACTATATAAGTGTGGCGACAGTAGTGAATTCACATTCAGTTTTTCACAAGTTTCGTCCAGTAATCGAAGAGCATCACGACAGTCTTTCAGTCTTTGGTAGCAACGGTTGAGGCTACTAAGATTCACGGCCGAGGATCTTGAAAGAATCGCATAGTGTTTCGCGAATATTGTGAAAGTAATATTCATATTAATTTGCATTGAACATTTCTCGATAAAAAATGGTCGATAAAAAAGCGAACGTCAAGATCTCAACGAGAACGTCAGCAGAAAGAAGTAAACATACAAAGAAAATGGATTTGGGAGATGTAATCAAAAGAAAAAAGGAACAGTGTAATAAGCTGAACGTGAAATTTAATTGGCAAGACTTGTGCCAGTATATTCCCGAGTGTCTTTTTTACCGTGTTGACGAACTCCGTGAAACTGCTGTAAAAAGACAGTGTTCAGACAAAGTCATTGATCAGTTTTTAATATTTGCATTTGAGCAATTGATCAATAAGGACACGTTGACCACTGAAAAATTTATTATTGTTGGAAAAAAGGAATCAAGATTTAATGTTTTCTGATCCTATGTTCTAGATAATTGGAAGAATTCGAAAGGAATTCAATGAAAGTGCGAATAAACCAATGGATAGTAATAAACTTATTGCTGATATCAAAACGGCCGATAATTTGTTCGGCCTAAAATTCGAATATGAATCTACAAGAGCGACGGAATAATGAAAAACTTCGTATTATGCCGGCAAGAAATATGATTCAAATTGTGAGTGATTCTGCAATGAAATGCAGAAATGAAGAAACGCCACTTAGAATTGAACCAAAATTTGAGAGGCCGAGTATGAAAAAAAGTTAAACGAGTGCGCCAATCATTTCTCGACAAGCATTTACGGATGCTATCATTAATAAATTACGAAGCAAAAATTCACAAAGTGAATTAACTGACTTCACTGGATTAGAAGGCATGGAATTCGTACAATATATTATTGAAAATCGAAACAATATTGTTACTTTGAATTCCGATTTCATAAGGCAAAAGAAATCTAATGTAGCCACATATTTTGAAGAAGAGGAAGAATTATGGGAAGACATAGAAAAAAGATGGCGAGGAATTCTTCAAAAAGAAGAATGTAAAAAGAATCTGAACTCACTGAGTGAAAATGTGAATCTGTCGTGATTAAATGATATGTTGGACAAATTTTTAGCGTATAGTGTATAGTATCGCGTGTGAGTGTTGGCTTTACATGTGTAAATGTATGATATGTATAAGTATGTACATATGTGTGTCATGTCGTTTGTTTTAAGACTGTTTGTAATGGCATAGTAATTGTAGAGTGATTGTATAGTAATTATACAATATTTTATAATAAATGTATGTTATAGTATTCGATGCAGATCGAGATTTCATTAATTTCTGCTTCAGCGGACGCAAAATTTTGTAAAGTAAGATTAATGTCGCAAAGTTAACTATAGTAAATCAATAAATTGTGTTGTGCAAGGAGTGGAGATCTTATTTATGAATAAAAATTTTGTAAAATTGTATAATGTAATTTTTTAATTATACCCTTACAATGTAACAACGTTTTCGATTCGAGTTTCGAGAATTTAAAAATTAGCTTCGAACCCATTTTTAATAAAAATTCACCCGTTTTGAAAAATTTTCGAACATTATTTTTAAATTACTTTCTAAAGTTATATTAATAATAATTGAAATTATATTATCAAGTACTTCGTATAAAAATTAAATTAATTCTTTTTCCAATTGAATGATTTATTTGTTACTATTTGAAATAAATTTTCTATTTGTCCCAGGATCTTTATTCGCTGTTTGATTTTGATAAAAGTAACTGATTTTTTTCATGACGATAGACGAAATTTAGATGTGCTCCATGACCATACGTTAATAAAACAAGTATTTATAAAATATAATACTTCCCTCCTAATCTTCGTCGTCAGTCAAGGCACTGTTCTCATTTGCAACTTTAATAGAGATTCCCAAATTTTCTTCATTAACAGACCAAATGTTTGAGGATCGAGTCCTTTGATGCGATACATTCAGCTGAGAAAATAGAGAAGTAATTATGTAAGCCCAACAGTGAGAAGGTGTTTAAGTCTGATGAGTAGCAGACACCTCATCCTTACTGCCATTAGTAAAAAAGGGAAATGGAGTTAGGGGGTCTGTCACATAGGTGAGCAAGGATAAATTTTAGACTTTTTCTTACCAAAAATATAATTCCACCGCCGGATCTATGGGTTCTGTCGATTCTATATGTGTGAAAACCGGAAAGATAAAATGTTTGAGGACTTTTAAGACTAGTTTCTACGCCTATAAATACATCAACTTCTTCTAAGCGTTTTTGTGGTTCCTCTCTACGGCTGCAAATTCTTCTGCAGTATAGCAACTTCCAGTGCTAGAGCAGAAGCTATTTAAATTCATGAAAGCGCAAATTGGATGGATATGTAGACTGATGGAAGTGTCGTCCTCTGAGAAGTCGGTGTCCGAGTCTGGATCCTGAGATGAGAAATTCATCTTCATTGTCCTTTTCTTCAGTCCAATTACCATGAAGTTCAAGTTCTTTGATAATTCGTGAAATTCTATTTTTGATGGATCTGTTTGCCAAGCTGGAGCAGGTTTCACGCAGCATTTTGATTAGCGAAGAAAGGTTGTTTGTGTAGGATTGTGCCGACTGCACAATGTCTAGATTACCTTTAGTATTAATTAACAGTTCTTTATACTGTTCGAACTTTATAGTATATGTGTCCGGATTTTTAATAAAAATATGTTTAAGTGCAAAATCTATAGTTTTTGGGTCAACCTGATCAGCCTTAGTTCCATTTTTCTTCTGCTTCTTGCGTAGAGTAATAGCTCGCCTCATAGCAAGAGAGGTTACAAAAGGAGAGGTCTCCCTGTTTGAAGGGGAGTTTGCATCCAACGAGGTAGGATTACATTTTTATCCATAGTCGTGGAGCCAGCAAGTGGGGAACAAATAGAACTTGTAGAGAGTGGTCTCTTATTGGTCTCAATTTTGTTTCGAGAGGGAGTCTTATACTCATCATTTAAAGACTGTTGCTTTTTGATATTCAAAGGAGGGAAAGAAACTTCTTTGTTTGAATCTATCACGTAAGTCGATAAGGAAGAGCTGTCAATCTGTTAGTACTGAGTCACTGACAGAGTTGGGACAATGTTTTGCCAGATGTCCTTCCCTCTTACATTGGGAACAGTTTATGTTATCCGTAGAAATGAAGATCCAGTAAGAAATATCATAGCTCACTTGTAGATTCTCCGGCAAATTTGTTTACATCGTCCGTATGAATGTATATCTGCCTGCGGAAGCTCCGTATGTGTGTGAATCCAGCTTCTGGGACTCCTATTTTTACGAAGGAGATTGGTGAAACGGTTCTGATTGCCATTTGCTTGAATGCATTTGATATAACATTATGAGAAATAATGGGACAGTTTGAAAGAATAATTCGCTTGGTTTTCATAATTAGGAGTCTGACAGAAAGCAGTCAGTCTTTGATGAATATGTTTGAGTTGCCGGACGTGAGTTTGTCAACAAAAGATTTGCCTGCGAGATATATACATACTCTATTATTAGCAATCCTTGAAGCAAACCCAATATTAGCTGGGTTAAGAACCTTCCCAACACGCAAAATGTAATCTTTTATGGTAATATCTTCGTATGCGTCGAGAACAATGGCATGTCCCTTCATGGGGAAATTTTCTTTTTGAATGTAGCGTATGTAGATTCTGGAGGAGTCATATCTTGAGGAGCATTTACTTTATCCATTATTTTAAGAAAGAGATTCCTGTACACAGGAATTTATCTTTCGAATAGTAAATACGAAAGAGGATATGTTTGTCGTATCTAATCGAGTTGGAATGCAACGAAAACACGAAACAGTTAGCACTACGTATAGCTAGCACACGCGGAACAAAAGACGTCCAACCTTCACGCGTATCAACACGGAACTGAGCATAAGTGGTTAAGGTTAGACGAAATGTTGTGATTGTTTGAATTTTTGTCGTTTAACTCTAACGTTCAAAGTTCAGTAAAGTGACGAAAAAAAAATCGTACAGCAAGTTTTAAGAGATTGTTGAAAACCTAAGTGATAGATTCAGTTATAAATAACATTTTTCAGTATTTTTACACATGCGTGAATTTTTATAATTTAAAAAAAAAAAGAACATTTCCATTTGCTACGTGATGTTGAAATATCTTGGAAAAAAGAAACAAATTCAGTGAAAACAGAAGAAAAGAGATTAAATAAATTGTTATACGAACTTTTTTAACAAAGTTAAAATAGTACTTTAAAGTATTAACAATGTTTCATTTAAATTAACTGTTAATTGCGGTACAAAACGCCACGAGAACAATTTGTTTATTATTTGCCAGTATAACGGTAATAACAAGATTATAAAATTGTTTTTGAAAGCTAAAACATCCTACGAGACAGTACGTATCTTGCTTTTTTTGCATTTTACATACAAACATTCGATAAAATATGATTAACATTTAAAAAAAAATCCATATGTGTTCATCACTGTATGTATGTAATAGTCTTTTAGAAATTTTACTTATAACTATGCAATGTTCACTTGCCAAATCGATTAACTCGACTCTCTGGATTTTTTTTAAATTTTAGTGTCGAAGCAATTGATTGGCTCATGTACTTTTATATTTAAAATCAATTTCCTCAATAATTAGATTTAACACCACTAAATGACCATGTTTTTTTCTTTTTTTGGCCTCTGAATAATAAATAATTTATTTCAGAAGTCAATTTGAGGCAAATCGTTGCCATAATACAATTCAAACATTTGTAAGAACTTAATCAGTGAATATATTAGATAATAAATACAAAAATATAAACTACATGTTCGTTTGGCTAGAAATTGAAGGATCTTATGATTCTTTACGAAATTTTATCATGTCTAATTAAGTATACATAAAAGCTTGTTAAAATCATGAAAAAATAATAATAAATGTACATAAAAGTTTGTTAAAAATCACGAAAAAAATAATAACTTATTTAAATTTGTGGACCACACAAAATTGCCTTCAGCTTATTGAAATTGGTTCAAAACTACAGAAATAAGAACTGAATCCAAATGAAAGTGGATATAGTTACTTACCTAATGACTTACCTAATCATATTTTGTCATTGTCATCGCAGGCAAAAAAAGAAATGAAAATACTTCTTCACTACGATACACTCAAAGTCAATAAAAAGAATATCTCTGTGATACAATTGACTCGCCAAGAATTTTTCTCGATTTTTCATTAGAAAAATTCTATTAGTAACAGTCGTTAAATGAAATTTAGGCTTATAATGATTCTACAATATTTAAAACATTCTATAATGTGTATTCTATAAAACATTCATATGTTAAAACATTCTACAATGTTTATTTGAAGGGAATTTGAAAAAAACAACATGTTCTACTTTGTCACTTTTTTGTACTTTTTGTTTTGTGGAGTTAATCGATTTGAACTGTTCTGAAACTAGTTCACTTTAGATAGAGCTCTTCCAAACTAATTGCTTGTTCAAAGGATCACGGTAGGTATTTCACGTATTATCTCTTCCGTTTTAGTCAAATAAGTTTAACCCCTTGCCTTAGATTTTCCTTTCAATCTTTTTATATAACCATTACTCGTTGTAATTGTAACATTATTTCAGATACAAATTACTGAAGTGTTATTTGCATTTACGATTTGTACTTACTAATATTCAATCTAAATAAATAAAGTTTATAATATTCAATCTAAATAAATAAAGTTTGTAACATTCATCTAAATAAATAAAGTTCGGATCGCAATTTGCGTTTTCTTTTAAATCGACACTGTGACTTTTAATTTTTATTCTGTTATTGTGTAATTTATATTTTTAATTATTTGTATAATTAATTCTTTTATAAATTATTTTCATTGTGTGATATTGTTTAAATATTTGCATAGTTTTATGTCTTTAAATATTGTATTTAATTGTATATAATTTATAATTTATAAATATATTATAAATATACAATACTTATATATTAGTAGAATATATATAATACTAACATATATTAGTAGAATGTTATAATACTAATATATAATTTATAAATATTCTACTATTTTTATTATACAAATATTATACAATATTAGTACTTGTCCAAAAATTTCTAAGCGGGGGGATCAGATCACCGAATGCATAGCATCGAAGAACGTGGATGATTGGTGGAGATAAATGGGACTAAAGGCAGAACGAATAAGTCAGCATCGGAAAATCCGGATCACCATAGAAAATACAGGGATCCGGACGTTCCTGAACGCCTTAAAAACCAGGACAAATCCAAGGAATCCCGAACGAATAACAGCCCTTACTCATCCAGCAGCTCAACCATTACTTATTGCTCCACTCTGTGAACTTCGTGCTCATTCCTCTCCTCAGCAGCACAGACGAGATCTATTCATGATCTATTCATATATCTCTGTGGTCTGTGGTCAGCAGTGAGCACAAGATAATCTCCCATACCACAATTTTCCACATTTCCGAGCTTACTGTCTAAGATCGATTTTAGGTAGATGTCAAATTAAGCAGATTTCACAGAACTGTATTAAAAAACAGGATAAATATCCAGACTTCACGTAAAATATGTCAACTAGTTTCGTTTGGCTGTTGCAGAATTATTATGAGTTACTAAATATGATATTAATTTAAAAAAGAAATTTAAAGATGCAAAGATGCACAAAGTGCATAATGTGCGAAAGTATATGTATAAAATAATGTGTAAAAGTGTAATACAATTATATAATGTAATATATAATGTATAATTTATTACTAATTATGTAATATAATATCTAGTGGATGAAATCCTAAATTCTACTTATTTAATTAGATTTGTAAAAATACGAAATCTACTCATCAAATTCTATTGCAACCCTTAAGACTTCGATATTTCAAATAATTTCAAGATTCAAGATCAAAAATTTTAAACTTCAAATCGAAGTGATATCATTTTGTCACCAAACATGTGATACAGTCTCGAAGCAATTCGAAATGCCTTAGATTGCATAACTAGTTAAAAATGTGAATCTATGTATGTATCTGCGCGAATATTCTGATATTCGAATTCCACTTAATTTTTTGTTTCGTTTGATTTTTCGAATTTCACAAACAGCAGGGTTTCTGTCGATAACGAGAATTCCTATGCTTTACGATTTTGTAATCTCGTATGAAAAACCTACGATCAATCACACTCGCATTCATTTCGCTACACGTTCCATCTGCTCGTTCTTTTATTTTAACAGTGATGCACAATTTTTTGCGTACAAAAAGCCGCATGCAACATCATGCATTAGTCGCAATAACGAATCTCTCCTCTCCTCTCCTCTCCTCTCCTCTCCTCTCCTCTCCTCTCCTCTCTCTCTCTCTCTCTCTCCAAATCAAGTTTGGAAATTTATCAACTATACTTGGAAAAAATTTATTCTTCCTCTTTGTATCATTTTCACATGTAGACTCGCTCCTAGATAAATTAAAATAAAATAAATTAATAAACTAACGACGTTCTCTCTCGGTTCCACGACAATTGAAATATAATCTCAAAATTATATAATGCAACGTAATTATATATGTTATAAATACATAATTAAACGATATATGTAAATTAAAATAAATTAAAATAAGACAAATTAATATATTGACGAATCTCACTGTAACCGAAACATAACCTCAAAAAGTTTGTAAACAGAAAAAACTCGAGAGAGGCTCGGGAGCCGCGGATTGTGCATCACTGTCTTTAATCTCTTGCGCTGGAATGACATGCCACGCACGTCGAGAATTTTTTTGTTCCAAAATTGCAATATTTTTTCAATTTTAAGTATATTTAAGTATAACCCAGAAACAAATAATCAATTTATTACTTCTGAATAATTTCTATCCAATGATACCAACGAGTTCACAAAGAAAGCGACGAATTATTGTATACGGTCACTCGTTATGGTCCGCAATCAGTTGACAGCGCAAGTGGTTAATAGATAATTGTTTTTTTTCAGATTCAATCGAGAATGTACGAGCTTAATAAATGGAACAGTGGCCCAGCAGTAGTACATAAGCATTGAGGAAATGTAGCTTGCGAATTATACTTACATATAATAGCCTGTACTTTAGTCTTATCTAGCGCAGGTTTCACCGGTCTTTCAGTGGCAGTGCCAGCACGACTCCATCGTTGTCCTGTCACCGAACAGGTGGCCAACTCGGTGGGACTGAACAAAATTGCAGCTAGACCACGGGTTAATTTTCTGTAATCACTCCATTTCACAGCCCTTAGTTGTTCCTCGCAAATTGCTATTCCCCCTCCCAGGTGCACCTACCGATGATAATACACGTTTGTTAACGCTTTGTTTGGAGAAAAATCAATACGGTTGTTGTCAAGGAGATTACGTCTCTGTGAACGTCGCAAAATTTAACAATTTTTATGAAATGATATTATACTCATAATTGATTTACACAGTTTTTTTCGTACAATTTTCCATACAGTTTTAATTAATTATTGACTCCACCTCGCCCACGTGAGACTTTTAAACGTGTTTAAAAATTGTATTTCGTTAGGTGTAGGTGTAGGTGTAGGTGTAGGAGTAAATTAAAATAAAAAGTAAATTTTTAGAAGGAAATATTTAGAGGGATACACGTTATCGTCAAAATAATAGAGATTCTTTCTTCCCAAAATTTACGTATGTATATAAATATTATATAGAATATGTTACATAGAATTGAAGTCTCGAAATGAACTCTTTTAGAAACCTAACCTAAACTTAATCCAATTTCTAACGTTTTCAAACATCGTAAATAAAATATTTCTAGAAATGTTTTTATATCACTGAATTATGGATCTGTAGTCTGATTACTTAGCCTGCATAACAGTTATAAACGAATAACTATGTATAAATATTTAAGCGTTAGACATGACTGTAGAATAATTCTCTACCACGTTTTTTAATCTTCTTATGTGTTTTATGTCTTTCTTTTATTTTTATATTTCTCATTGATCTTTGATATCATTCTGTTTTTTCCAGAATTTTTTATTTTGTTGTTTTTTGTGTTTTTCTCCTTTTTTTTGCTCTGATATGTTTCGTTTCTTCGTCTGTGATCTCAAATTAGTTGCTTCAATTTTTCTTTAGAATGGTATAGTAAAGAACATAATTTAAACTGTTATAATTTCGTAAAAAAAAAAATCATCTAACAATCAAAAATTTGGTTTAAACCATAAAGCTTTTACTTTGAAAGTCTTGAATTTCGATGATTTTACATTATGTAGTGAGTGAAAATTTTTTTCACGATTAGATTCCCACACGGTCTTGAAGATTGAAATCTTTTCTTTACAATCTCTTGCTTCTTTTCATTTTACTGATGAAAATTTAAATGTTAAGAAAACTGTGTAAAAAATTGTTGTATATGACGAAAATATGACTATATGACTACATATGACTAAATGAACTACAAAGAAAAAAAATCATATCACGTTAACAGTACCACTGCTTTAAAATTCATAAAAATTGTTAAATTTCGCACCGTTCATAGAGGGATAATATCCTTTAATTGAAATAAATAAAAAGAGCAAACAAAAAAAAGCAACAATGCAACGAAAACATATAAAAGTAAATAGCGTATTTGATATATGTATGAATCCTCTCTTATCGTATCATATCCAAAGTGTAATTTTTCAATAAAATTAAGACCAAAGAGACAAACATGTATGTACAATTTATTTAAAATAAAATTTTAAAATGAACATAAATGATATAGTGATCAATAGAATGCAGTGATCCCTGAGTTAAAATTTAGTGACTTGACGCAGACTGGAGCATTCGACTTAGAAAAGCTGGCCAAAATTCGAATTTTCGAACTCATTTGAAAGCAATAATATTTTTTGTTTATCATGGAATAAAATGATTCCCATTTTTTTTTATTTTATTAGTTGTGTCAATGGGTCATTAGCAGCTACAGTTGATTTTAAGAATTTTTAATTTTTTAAGCATTGATCCATCACAGAGTTAAATACTGTTTTCTTAATAAAATATCATACTTCATATTTTGATATAATTTTCCTTTACAGGTATAAAAATGATATGTAGAAAAAGAGATTTCTCTGCAGCGCGGTTATCGCAGTACCAGTTCGAATAACAGAACATTGGAATAATTAGAGTTTGCGTAATTGAAAGTTCTACGGTATCATTGCAACAACATATAAAATGAAGTCTTCAAAAAACGAGACATATTAATTATTACATTGGAATAAGTTGATAATGTGATATACCAAAATACAACATAATATAATATTTTATATTACCGATAGCAATAATAATAATAATAAAAAATCATATTAATACATATTATAATACATTGAATAAATTATAACAAACTGACGTTTCGAATTAAACACAATTTATTCAAACTGGATTTTATGTGTATGTATATGAAAATAATATTTTGTTATGTAAAAAAAACTTTTCATGATTAAACTATTTAATTTTTCAATAACGAATAAATATCTAATCGAATGGAAATTTAAATATGAATTTATTTGAACAGTAAGTACATCAAAAATTGACCTGGATAAAAATTTATTCGAAGAACTTACAATTAGTCGTAAAACCTTGTACGTACGAACTGTACTGAAAGTGAAATATTATGTTTTTAAGCATCATTCGATTCTTACAACTGATTTTTTTTCAAAAACTAGATCATATTATACAAGACTAAACTAAAAACAAACAATTATTCGTATTATCATTTGAATAATTTTGCAGCACACATTTAGATAAATTATTCCAACAAATAAAGATAACAATTTATCTTGAACAATTGATAATTATTATTCGAGTGACATGATTCGACAAAAAATAAATTTATTTATTATCATTATTCGAAGTAGTTCGAGGAGTGCTCAACTATGTTTGACTTTTAAGCAATAATGTACACAAGTATTTTCGATTTAAGTATTATACCATCTTTAATTCATTCCATCGTAGCGAAAGAAATAAAGAAAAAGATTATAATAAAATAAAGAAAAAAATAATAATCGATAGAAAAGAACACGATTGGAACAAGGTCATCATTCTGAAGAATGCTGCCGTCATTTGGAGATAATTCACAGAAACAAATTCTTAAATTCTTAATAAATAAGCTGAAACTTATTAAACCCGAGAAAAAGAAAGTGTTCCATTCAGCGAAACGTACATGTACTCTTTGCCCTTTAAAAAACTATGAAACACGTTTTTACAAATATCTGGTATCGAAACTAAAGCCGAGCGACGGTGACATGTATGGAAGAGAATTGCTTAAAATGATATTATTTTTCATTATTGATATGTTTTAATACTTTAAATACTTCATATTTTTATATTATATTTTATATTTTTTTAAAGTCATTAAAATCCCCCAAAAATAGAGAGGAAAATCTTTTTCAAATAATTACCGAACAATCAGATATTAACAAAGTCGTAACGCGACAATAAAACGAAAATAAACAAACAAGGTTAAAAACAAGGGTAGAAAAAATAAAAACACAGAACACTGAGGGAACACAAAAACACAGAATCGTTGTTGAGTCGATAAACGCGAAGACAAAAACTGAGGAAAGGTAAACATTTTAACCACTTGCGCTGGCAACTGATTGCGGACCATAACGAGTGTCCAAACCGTACACAGTAATTCGTCGCTTTCTTTTTAAACTTGTCGGTATGATATCACTGCATTGAAATTATTGAGAAATAATAAATTTATTATTTGTTTTGCCTGGGTTATACTTAAATATACTTAAACCTGAGAAAATATTGCAATTTTGGAACAAAAAGTTGTCGACGTGCGTAGCACGTTATTCCAGCGCAAGAGGTTAAGTTTCGGTTAGGTTTCGGTTAGGTTTAAAAAGTATTAAGAATCGTTAAAAGGTACAAAAATATGTACGTACAAGAGAAACTCAAACAGCTGAAATAATTAATAATTACGACCGCGAGAGGAATAATGAAAGAGTAAAAGGGGTAAAAATGTGGCTTCAAGAACAATAAAAAAACAAAAAAAAAGGAATCATTTCCAGCGCAATTTCAAATAGCACTTTACGCGAACAATACAAAGACGATAATTAGCAAGGACAAATTCGTTAGTTACAAACAGAAGTAAAATGAAGGAGGGAAAATGATAATTGGATTATCTGCCAATTAAAAATTTACCCTCAGGCTGCATTAAATAAGTAAATTATGTTCAGAAGATTGACAACACAGCTTAACTCGTTAACGAGGAAAATAATTAATCAACTTAAAAAGGAAGAGCATTTTTAGTGAAGCTTTAAAAGTAAAACGAAAATTCTCATTTCATTCGATTAATTTTATTTATCGATCTTTCGACAATTAATTTTATTTTAAACCGTGAACCGTTGATCGATCAATCAAACTGAAAATTTTAATCGATTAATGCCCAACTCTGATTTCAATAGTTTTTCCAGTTTGACACGTTTCTCTATAGGATCAATCGTTGAAAGATTCCCGGTATTTTTTTTTTTTCTTTTTTTCTTTTATAATTTCATCAACATTCGGATACTAAATATTGAAACTGTTACAATTTTGTAAATAGAGATGGTACAATAGCGAACTTCGACCAACGTTTTAATACTTTTTCGAAGTCTCTACTTTTAAAAATACATCGTTCATTTTATTTCGAAACGTTTTTACAAACGGATGACAAAGTGAAGACACTTTTGTGAGACTCGATTGTCACGGTACGTGAAAACGTTGATAAATTCCATTTCGCGACTAAATCTGCCATAGTCTTGAAGATTGAAGCCTTCTCTTTGTAACGTTTTTTTAAAACTTGCTGCGAGATGTTTCTCTTTTCGCCATTTTATTGAACTTCGAGTTCGTTAGAGTTAAATGAAAAAAATCTTTAATCCTTATCATTTAACTCGTTTAATATTCAAAACTGAATAAAATGACGAGGAAGATCGAGCAGCAAGTTTTAAAGGTTTAATATAAAGAGAAACTATGGTAAATCTAACTTTAAAAGGATATAGGGAAAAACTATGGTAAATCTAATTATGAACAAAAAAAAATTGGAAGAAAAGAACTCAAAGTTTAAAATTTCACAATTTACGGATAGTGTAATTCCTCTATTATTAATAATCAAAATTATACTCGTTTTTACTGAATTTAATGTTAATGACAAATGTTTCACTTTAAAATAGTTTCATAATTTATTCATAAAAAGTGAAATCTAAAAATTAATATGAAAATTTTTAACTATTATAACTATCGTAACTATTCTATAAAGATAGTACAATTCTAAAACCGATTATTATTAAAATATATAATTTAAAATAAATTTATGTTTGTGGAAGTCACAATTCAATATTTTATGGTTAAACTATATGTATAAGTGATTAAATTAAACATAATAAAATTTACCGAATTAAATGTAAAAATAATAATGATTGATTTAGAGAGAAACTATAGTAAATCTAATTGTGAAAAAAAAATTGGAAGAAAAGAACTCAAGCTTTAAAATTTCACAATTTAATAATAGTGTAATTCCTCAATTATTAATAATTATATAATTTAAAATAAATTTATGTTTTTGGAAGTCACAATTCAATATTTTATGGTTAAACTATTTTTATAAGTGATTAAATTAAAAGTAATAAAATTTACCGGATTAAATGTAAAAGTAATAAGTTAAAAATTTGCTCAGTAAATTTCACGTTTCGAAATCAGTCCGATTTCGTTCTACGATTTTGTTTTACTTTATTTTAAGTAATTCGAATTGTTTAAAATACCGACAATTTTTGAACTGTTTAAAATACCGACAATCTTTGAACTGTTTAAAATACCGGCGGAAAAATATTTGCACACTTGATGTGTCCACCTATGTATATCGTGATAAAGCTTTGAGAGCTTAGAGAGTTAGGTCTCAAAGCTTTAGCTTGAGCTTCATATAACATTAGTTTTAAAGACATTAATTAGGGTTCAGCCTTGGAGCATCGAAGACTCGAGCATTATGTATCGCTACTCGAATAGAGGTTTACCTCGAACTTCTTTTAAAGCTAAAGTCTGTAACAGCCTTAAAACTTTATACCAGGGTTTGAAACCAGATTCCTTTCGTTTTTAAAAAAATTCTGCTCGAACGTGTGTAGCTCGTATAAAAAAAAAGAAAAACATATCTGCAGCTAGAATTTTTCTAGAAAGAAGTATCACGCTTAAAAAGACTTTCGAATACTCTTCTCAAGATATTTTAGAATCCGTACAAATAAAAGTTCCGTAGGAACAAGTTATTTTCGAACATGTGATTCAAAATTTTATATTCGAACATACTATTCAATGAATTTGTTACAAGAGAACTTTTTTAATATCGATGAAAAAATTATCCGCTTATCCTTCGACGACAAAAAATTTTTATTTTCATAAGTTTCATATTTTCATATTTTATAAGTTTTATTCTGTCTGAAACTTTTATCTTCAACATTTATTTATCTGTTCTCACTCGTGACATGAGAACATGTTTCGAAAAAATTCTACGAATCCACGTTTCAAATAGAACCTACTATCTCAAAGTTCTTTAACTTTTTCGATCTCTGTTTCGTACTGTTTGATTGTTCGTTTTGCATTCTTTGTTTTTTTTTCTTTTTGTTATTTTGTATGTTTTTTATCATTTCGTCCTTCGACTTTATACTCTAATCAATGTTTGATAATTAATAATAACAATAATCTTTCGTAATAATATCTATAATATTAACATTAGAACTAAGAACTAAAATGGTCAAGATGACTAATTTTCAATTTTTGTTGAAAATCTGTAAAAAAATTTAAATAAACACAATATGTTTTTAGCGATTCGTAAAATATATAAACAAAAGCTTACGTATTCTGTTCTATTATAAAATTTTTCTGTTTCTGTTGCTTTAACATGGAAATTTTACGTTTTAGTGCCTACGGAAAATTTTTTTCAAAATTAATTCCTTTACAAATGAAGTATTCCCAATATTTAATTCATGGATCACTGCATGTTGATCGTTATCAGAAACTTCGATTAAAAAGTCAGCATTTACAAATTCTCCTTGTTATTAAGAGCGAATGAGCAAAACTCGATAATAAAAAAAAGCTAAAGAGAATAGAGAAAAATGTAGGAAACAAAAATGGAGATTTACCACGCCATCGGAACAGGATTCCTCAAAACGACGGTAAGCAGGCATCGCAGCAGGAGGTGTAGTTCTCATGTCCAACGGTAACCATTCGCTCCTCGATGGCGAGTTACCTTGCACAGACGAGGATCCATGTTTTCCACCCCTTGTTCCAAGCCTCGGCCTGCCGCGGCGTACTCTTCGACCTGAACAATTTATTTTCACATAACATTCTTCGGACGAAAAAATGAAATTCTGTTGATATCGATACGAAAAGTTTAGATTGCACATTTCTGAAAGTTGTTTCCAACTGTGAGTAAAAGAAATCGATAGTACGACAGAATTCACATTGAAAGAATAGAATTCCCCCCAACCTTCTAGGACCTGGAAGAGGGAATAAGGAAATAAACTGAAATAATTTTGCAGACTATAAATAACACTCGGAAGTACAAGTTTTTTTTTGACAATTTTTTCCTTCGATCATCACCTATAGAATCACGTAATTGCTAATCTAAATTTTTTTTCATGTTAAATGCAGATTAATGGGACACGTTACCCCAGGAAGTGCAGAAATAAATTACTCAGGAAAAAAAAAGAGAGCAATTGGATTTTATATTTGAGCTATTGAACAAATCGAACAAACTGCAGCGTTTATATATAGATGTCGAATTGTACAAGTGTATAATTATAACCGTGTATATATATATATATATATATATATACACACAGGTTGAGTCACCACATATTGCCAACTAGATTTACGTCATTATTATTACACGTAGGGAAAAATGTTTCAGATGAAGTTGAATGGTTTCGAGATGGGGAAAAATTTGGTGATACTGGTTTTCTTGTAGGTGGACGTGTAGAGGACATATGAAGGTCATTAACGTTTTTTTAAATGGAATCATATATTTTTTACTGCATCAGTTGATGCATCTTGATATTCTTTACAAAAAAGTATTAACCTATTTATGTTGAAAAATCATTAGTTTAGGACATATTTTAATTTTAATGTTGTATATATATACAATTATAATTATAATATATATATATACATATACAATTATAATATAATTATAATTGTATATATATAATTATAACTGTATATATAATTGTATACATATAATTGTGTATATATATGCACAGTGAGCAACGAAAATATTCGAACGGCGTGATAGAAAGTAATTGATTATACAAAAATTGTATAATAAATTGCAATTTATTGAAACAAATTGTTTTCATACTATTGTATATACATTTGCTAAATGTATGCAAAGTCAGAGAAAAATTAAACAATAAGTAAACAAATTACATAACATTTTTCAGTACATATGAAAGTACATATAAGGCATAACAAAAGTATTCGAACGCTGAATTACAAACACTATACATTGTAAACACAAGACTGTTGCGTGGTCTAAATGTAAACAGAAGATCTTCCGTGTATTTCCAACAGTATTTGAGTTAACCAGTAATTCAAAATAATGGATGGTGAAACATCAGAGACAAGTAAACCCGAACGAGAAATTATTGTTACAATTGCACAAAGAAGGTAAATCGTATAAAGAAATTGCTTCTCTTGTAAGCAGAAGCAAGTCAACAATTCATTATATAATAAAAAAGTATAATATAAACGGAAATATTGCAAATGAACAAAGATCTGGACGTCCAAAAGAATTAACACCACGAGAAGAAGAATTGCTTCTGCGTGAAATAAAGAAAGATCCGTTTACATCTGCTCCAAAATTGGCAACAATGGTTGTTACTTTTATACACGCCCAATTATGTCGAAGAATGTCATGGAAAAACAATTTCCTTAATAGAGTCCCACAAGAGAAACCATACATCAGCAAGGAGAAATAAATTACTTCGTTCAAAATTTGCCAAAGAGTATATAAATAAGGACATGAATTTTTTGAACACTGTTATTTTTTCAGACGAAAGTAAATTCAATTTATTTGGGTCCAATGGTAAGAGAATAGTATGGAGGAAGCCAAATAAGGAGTTGGATTCAAAAAGTTTGAAATCTACAGTGAAACATGGCTCCATCCATGGTATGGGGCTGCATGCCCGTTAATGGGCCTGGAAATCTCGTATTCATTGATTGAATCATGGACAAAACTAAATATTTAAATATTTTTAAAAAAAATTTAACCAACCGCGCAGCGAAAAATTAAATGTGTCAAGAAATGTTTGCTTCCAGCAGGGCCGAAACCCTAAACATACGGGCAAAATAGTATGAGAATGAATCTTAGATAATGTATCCCATACATTACCCAGCCCACCACAGAGCCCTGACTTAAATCCCATCGAACATTTATGGGAAGAACTCGACAGGAGGCTTAAAAGAAATAATATAACGAGTAAAGATTCTTTAAAACAAAATATCTTAGCAGCGTGGCACTCTATGGATTCAAGTGTTACCAAATAGTTAGTCAATAGTATAGAAAATCGTCTTCGAGAGGTTATTAAAACCAAGGATGGCCCAACTAGATATTAAAATGCAATATAATCACATATATTGCATTCTATCATGACCATTAAAATTACGCTCGAATACTTTTGTTATGCCTTGTATGTACTCATCCGTGAAGAATGTTATATAGTTTGTATACTTGTGGTTTAATGTTTCTCTAGCTTTGCATACATTTAGCAAATGTATATACAATAGTATAAAAACAATTTGTTTCAATAAATTGCAACTTATTATACAATTTTTGTATAATCAATTATTTTCTATCATGCCGTTCGAATACTTTCGTTGCTCACTGTGTATATATATATATATATATATAAAATTGTATAATTACAATTATATATTTTTTACATTGGCTGAAAATAGACACCATTAACATCAACGACATTCTTCTAACGAGAAAGTACTATAGAGAACATCGAAAATATCGGGTCGAATCGGACCGAGAATTTATTTCGAGTCGGTTTTATTTATCTCGACATAACCTATAATACGAGAATTTGGTCGGAATACTCGAGAAAAGTCTAATGACATTTTCCTTAGAAACGCTAAATTTTAATGAAAAAAATTGATGTCGTTGTCTTTCTCAAGAAAAAGAAAAAATTAATTTTGTTTAGCGAATATACTTTCAAAACAAGAACTGAACAATATTTCTATATCTTATAGGTATATCGTTTATTGTACGTAGTTTGAAAATTTTTTTGGTTTACTAAGTTTTCTTTTGTTCAGCGAACGGTTGTTCTTTACTGCTGGTGACACTGTTATGGAAAACAGAATAAGAGGATGTTGATAAACTTCATGGATAAACAACACGGAAATTTAACATACAAATAAAGTTACATTTATCGCATATATAGTTGTTATTTCTCCTCCGTATTCTATCCACTATTATTTTATAATATAATTTTAGAATAATCGGAAAAAAAATTCTCGAATTCTGAAATAGAATTTCGAGAACGAATGCATGTTCGTTTACAAAATTAATTTCTTCTTTTGAGAAAGATATAACAAAATCGACAATTTTTTTCGAATTAAAATTTAGTGTTTCTAAAAAAAAAAGGAAAAATTCGCTTTTCGAAATTCTCGAGAATCCCGACAATCTCGTATTATGATATATTTTCAGGGAACTCGATCCTATCCGACCTGACACTTTCGAATTTTCGTATCCCTCTAGAACATATCCTTCTCGAAGTAGTCCCGGTTTTTAGAAACGACAAACTTTTCGAAGGCCCGAGGGTTCAGCCTCTAAACATTTTCCAGCGCAAGAACGACTCCAAACTTCTGGGAAAGTGAACATCTGTTGAAGAAATATCTGGGAAACAGATATTTTCAGGGAGGATGAGGGACGTGTCACGACCTAATTTGAATTCATATGAGAAGAGAATGCGAATTTACAGAGCAGTGAACATATTCAAGAAAGCTCGTTTGGAAGAAGCTAAAATTTCGTTTTCGAATGCACGATATAATAAGCTTTCCAAAAGTATCAAATCAATCCCTAATCAAAGAATAACGTCGAATGAACACAAATCCAACATTTCGTGTAACACGATTTGACAAAATTTCATCGTCATAAATCTACAAGTTTCTTATTTTTTTCTTAGAACATCGTTATAAATATACATGTTATCGGATTGACTGAAATTTATTTGAAATAAAAATAGGGAATAATTAGACCGTAGATTTTTATGCACTTTGAATGAAATCTAAATAGAAATTTCTAAAATAGAAATGTGTATCGTGAGTACTTTTTCAGTTTACAGTTTCGTACAGATGCGTAATCCATCCATAGTCTAGAAATAACAATTTGAAATAATAAATAGACTGTGGATAGTATTTAGGCAAATTCATTTTGTTTTACCTGAATATTAATAGAAATATTTTTTAACATTATATTAATTATTTCTATTAAATTAAATATTATATTATAATTAACATTATATTTAATATTAACAGAAATATTTTTGCATGACGTGTACATCTCTTCGCTTTTTTTCTTGATGACTGGAATTTAAGAACAGATCATTTCCCTCCATTTCATTACCTTTTTGGGAACAACATGAAAGAAGTAACTTTGTTTTGTATTAAGATCAAATAATTTCCTATTCTAGACAATTCTTTTAATTCTTTTAATAAACAGAACGATTAATTCGAATGTTAAATATTATCCTCTGCGCATATTTGAATTATAAACAACATAACCGGTTTATTTTGTAATATAATAATATTAGATCTTGCAATATTGGATTTTCAATTTCAGTCTTGAATTTCTGTGTGACAGACTCTAATGCAGTTAACAATGTTAAAAATTGTTTAAGGTATTAAGTGTTAAGAATCATTTATTCAAATAGAAAAAAATTAAACGAAATTATTTAATTCGACAAAATAATTTGGACAAAGATAAATCGATCTTGATAAATATTTCAAAATAATATGTGATTAGATAAAGCGTATGACTGAGATCATCAGTTTTTAAATATTTTACTCAAACAATGTTCTATATAATTTTAAGTGGCAAATTGTTCTTCGTGCAAAAGTAAAATTGAAAAAGTAGAATGACAGTTTTTAATATAAAGTTTTATTTTCGCGAAAAATTGAGTTTGAAATTTTTAGCGTGGAATAAAATAAGTAAAAATGTGTAAATTTCTAGAAAAAAATAAATGAAGAGTGCGAAATTTTTTTTGTTTAAACTCTCACTTTCGAGATTTTTACTCATGCAATATTTTTAGACAATTTCTTACTCAATTTTGAATTAACTCACTGTTATTTACTCAATGGGAAATTAACCACAGTTACATATTGGAAAATAATTTCAAACTCGATTTTTGCGAAAATAAAGCTACGAAATATCAAAAATTGACATTCCACATTTTCGACTTACTTTTGCAAGAGGAACCCTATTTTCATTCAATCTGCACTGATTTCGATAGATTCTGTATAATCATTCAAAGTTTCAAAATTAATTTCACTGTGTTATTATAAATTTTCAACTGCCAGCTACTGTTCACGAATCACTTGTTAATTCACAGTTTATCATAGAAGAATATGCATCGTTGAGAAATATTTCCAACTAAACTAAAATACAATTTATCACTGTGAAACAATGACCATGACCTAAACACATATTTCTTTCAAAAGATGAACAGTTTCTTTCAGTTCAACGTTACAGAGTGATTGTTATCGTGATCGGTTATATCTCAAGAATGTTAAGAAATGCAAAAAAAAAGATAGAGAAGAGAGGTAGAGAAGAAAGTTGATCGGTTGAAAAAACTTTGACGTACACACATAATTCCTGCATTTTACGCGTGTTTACAGCCTCCTGTCAAATAACCTGCAACATTGACGAAATCTCAAACAATGGAATTTCTGTTACGAATACAAATGGAATAGAGACGTTGGATCAACAACTTCAATCCAGATGAAATGCTATTCTAATCTATTTTAACCGCTTGCGCTAGAACGACGTGCCACGCACGTCGAAAATTTTTTATCCCAAAATTGCAATATTTTTTCAATTCTAAGTATAACCCAGGCAAAACAAATGATAAATTTATTACTTCTCAATGATTTTTATCCAATGATATCATACCCGACGAGTTTAAAAAGAAAAAGAAAGCGACGAATTATTGTATACAGTTCGGTCACTCGTTATGGTCCGCAATCAATTGTGTGGTTAACCCCTTCCATTGGCAACTAGTTCGCGGACCATAACGAGTGATCGAACCGTATACAATAATTTATCGCTTTCTTTTTCTTTTCAAACTGGTATGATATCACTGGATGAAAATTAATGAGAAGTAATAAATTTATTATTTGTTTTGCCTGGGTTATACTTAAAACTGAGAAAATATTGCAATTTTGGACGAAATATTCTCGACGTGCGTGGCACGTCATTTCAGCGGAAGAGGTTAACTAGTGCTGGCAACTGATTGCGGACCATAACGAGTGACCGAACTCGTCTTCTTTTCATTGATATATCACTGGATAGAAATTATTAAGAAGTAATAAATTTATCGTTTGTGTTGCCTGGGTTACATTTGAATATACTTAAAACTGAGAAAATGTTGCAATTTGGGACAAAAAATTCTCGACGTGTGTGGCACGTTATTGCAGCGCAAGAGGTTGAAAAAGAAAAACGTCAGACAGACAAACAAAACGACAGAGTTAGTTAAAAAACGTTTGATTAACAATTTTAGACTGAGAATGTAGATTCAATCGAAGATAAAGGGTTAATAATAGACTGAAAGCTTCGAGGTAAACGTTATTAGGTAACAGGACAGAACAATTGAGCGCGAACAACAAAGCACCGTAAGAATAGAGAGATATCTGGCTAAAAAGTTAGCCACGAGTATGGCCTTTGTCCTCCACTAACGGCATTCCAACAACACTGATAACAGTTAAAATCGTTTCCTAAAGAATTTCCACCGACGAAACGTATAAAACCTACCGTGCAAATGAATTTACAAATATTTATAACCGTCCAGGAATAAAATGCCCGACCTCAAATAATTCTGGTACAAAACTGGAATTTCTGATATTATACGAATATTTGGAATGCAATGTGTTTGGGTAACTGCATTTGATATTCATTCACGCAACAGTACTCTTTTGTTCGTTGGAGAAAGAATGCCAGAGCAGCAAGATAAAAGATTTCAAAGTGAATTACATAGTGACGACGATCATACCTCTTTTTTTTGCAAGTTTAGTAATATACGAACATTTTGCAATTGTACTACTTTATTAACTAAAGATATATCTTTTTCTTTTGTATGTGTTGAACTCTTTTGTTATTCTACGTAAAAAAATATTAAAGTAACTTGTTGAAAATTTATTTATGTTTTTTTGCTGTTTTATTGTTGAAAAATTATTTACTTGGACTTGGTTAATTTATATCTCTTGTTGTCAAATTCTTTCTAGCATCTAATTTTTCTAAATATACAGAGTGTTTCCGAAATCATCAGCCAAGAGATGATTCTATAAAAAAATAAGTCGAAACGAAAGAAAATATTTTATTGATCTATTCGTTTTCGAGAAAATCGAGTTAATTAGTAAATTGAAAATTTACTAATTCTGGACGTGACAGAAAAAATAATTAATAAGAAAGTATCCTACATTCAAAAATAAGTAAAAAAAATTTTTTCATGTATAATAAATTTTATCATACAGCTTCATTTTTAGGAATATGTTTCATCAGAAGTTGCCTTGGCACACATGTACTTGACAAATTTTCAAACTCAATTTTCTGGAAAACGAAGTATATCACAAAAAAATTTATTGGACATTTTTTGTTTATTTTCACACGTAGAATAATGTACTGTTATTCATTATTTTCTGATACGTTCAAATTAGCTAAATTAAAGCATACTTGACAAAATTTTCAAATTCGATTTTTTCAAAAACAAAGTATCGTATGGAAAAATTTTATTCTTCGTTTTCCGATTTATTTTTAAATGTAGAATCACATTCTGGCCGATTTCGAGAACATCCTGTATATTAATCTATAAAAATCTATGTATATTACTATAATGTAATTATATACCAATCTATGAAAATCTAGATAGATATCTATAGAAACATTAATCTTTTTGGAATTTTTCTATATATCATTTAGAACTACAAAATATTCTCATAGAGACAGAATGTCGTAAAAATCTCGGTGAAACAAATATACTGCGTCTCAATAGAAACAATATGTAAGACGTTAATAAGAAGAGCCAAAATACTCAAATGTTCAAAAAATTTGTGAAGTATCAAAATAAGAAAAAATCGCGGAGCCAATATATCAGCTCTTAGATATTAAAATGACGAAGAGGTAAATAGCTAAATGCAAGTTTTCTTATCGAAAGTAAACAGATCAAATTTTTGTTCAATTGCATTTAGTTTATTCTGATGTTCAATTTTATATTGCGATCGTGTTCATTTTACGCACACTTTGTAAGAAAAATGTATCAAACTCACACAAGTAACTGACGATGAGAGTTAAAAAATATTTTAATTTCAATTTCAACTTATTTTATGAAAAACGAGGAAAAGTTCCTCGTACGAAAAATCAAAATTAAAATATTTATCAAATTTATCAGTGCTATCGTAATATTTTTTTCATGTAGAATGATGAAAGGATTTGATGTATACAAAGAAAAGAAAGATTTCTATTTAAAAAAAATAGTGTAAATGTAAAAAAACACATACATTATAATACTCGTGCAAAAAACAGTTATATTAATACAGTAAATCTTTCATCTTTTATCTCCTACATTCTTTTTAATTTCAACTAAAAAAAAGATACCTTGAATCATCCTGTATAACACATAAGGTGTCTCATTTAATTGTAACCTCCAAAATACCTTTTTTACCGTCACCGGATGTCACAGTACAAATCTGAATGTATTTTTTCACGAATCACGCGATACAACAGAAAACGAAATAGTAGTTATTTGAAAAAAAAAAAACTACATCGACGACCTGGAAAAATCCTGGAAAAAGTAAACTTTGAAAAAAAACAACGCCTGCCAGAATATTGGCCACCATTCAAAATACGTATGGAAGTACCTTTTGCATCCTCCAATTAAAAAAGATATTTGAGGTTACCACACTTAAATGAAGCATCTTCTGTTTCTACACAGTATTTCTATTTTCGTGTCTTTGACCTATACACAGCATACTGTCCAATAAACTTTTCCAAATATTTCACAACCATACTCTCGTACCACAAACTGTATATTTCTCACGTTTTCATCTTCCTTCGTTTAATTTTTTTAAGCCTCTATCGAAAACAGTTAACCTCTTGCGCCGACGACTGGTTCGCGGACCATAACGAGTGACCAAACCGTAAATATAATTCGCCGTTTTCGTTTTCTTTTTAAACTGGTATGATATCAGGACACTGGATAAAAATTATTAAGAAGTAATAAAATTATCATTTGTTTTGCCTGAGTTACATTTAAATATACGTAAAACTGAGAAAATGTTGCGAATTTGGGGCGAAAAAGAGGTTAACAGGAAATCAGTAGGAAAAGCAATTAACCTTTGCCTGACAGATTTAGAGTCCATCTATTGTAGATTCAGACTCGTATGACTCTCATTTAGTTTAGAGGAAGAGAGAGAGAGAGAACAGCTGTTCCGAAATTTTATTTTTAATAACTATCGTAATTTTAATAACAAAATAAATTGTAATCTTTAATAATTAATAAGTTATAAGTCTTTAATAGACTCTGAATCCGTTCTTGCCCTTAATAAACAGTTAATAAGGGAAAAAAATATATGATTTATGACATACGAAACGGTCATCGCATCAGTCTATAGAATTCGTTCACGACGAAGTTTCGTGAACTTTTCAGACTTCCGTGAGACGACAAACTAGCCTTCAAGTGCATTTAAAACAAAAAGTAAAGGGGATTTTAATTGCAAAAAGGAGTCACATTCACAACGCTAATTAGAAAGGGGCCAGATCTCTATCTCAATTAAAGAGCGAGAAGATGAAGAGAAAGAGAATGAAACGTTTCCTTGTGATTATCATTTAAAATACGCGCTTCACTTGCAACAGCGAAATCTGTGACATTTCACGTTCGATCGATTAATCGTCGTCTTAAATTACAAAGGCTCCTTGACAAAAACGTGTATCTGTCTTCAACAGCATTTGCTTTCTTCTCATTTCTCCAGACCAAAATTCTATCCAAGTTGCCCAAACCTTTGAAAAGTCTTTTCCTTTTTATTTTTAGAATTTCTACAAACTCACTCGTTTGTAACGAACGTTCGCTCCTTGTTTCCTAATTTTCTTCAAATATTTTGTATATTTTCGAAACTTAAAATTGGAACGAAAAACAGATCTCATTGTTGATTAAAAATGAAGAACTTTTATCGTTTAACACGTTGTCATAACCAGTCAAGGAATCAATCTCATCAAAACTGAAATTAATACACATTTAATAATATGTTAGTACGTTGCTTCATTTTCTTTTTTTTTTTTTTCTTTTTTGATAAAATGAACGAACAACGAGAATGTAAAACGTGAAATAACCATGTCGAATCTGACGTACAAATCTGAATATCTTTATTCACTGATATCTTCGCGCTGACAATTAAAAGGTCGCATACAATTAACGCAAATCAGAACATCGATACAAACACCGGATCGATGTTTTAAAAAAACTCATGGTAAAACTGTTTGCAAACGCACACATTCCTCTGTATCCTCACGCGTATCCGTATCGATATTCTAATCTCGGTGATTACCTATATTAAATATCTATCGTTAATCCTTCGAAAACGAGCTTTCCTTCTCTCGAGAAAAACTCTCGTTTCTCTAAGTCTTGTTTCATGCTTATAATTCAGAAAGGGAGCTTGAACTTGTAAAAGAAAGAAAGAAAAAAAAATCGGAACGAAGATACAAGTACTTAATATCGTTACATGGACAATCGGTGAATAAATTTACTGGCAGGTTTAACAGCCTTTCTAATCGATCGGTTGGATGATGCTTCCTTCCAGAAATCACCTAGTAAAACTGTTCACTTTCTTATTCTACTTTTGTTCATTTTGCGAATAAATCGGCCGTTCTCTTCATCTGTCGATTCTTCGATTTTCAGGCATAAAAGGAAATTACCTTGTCAATATTACTTTGCTCGGAACTGATCGCGAGTTATGTCCCTCTGTGTCTGAATCCTCTATGCGCAATCAAATCTTCGATTCAATATTTGAAATCGCTCGATATTCGATTCGAGAGTTATTTTTTTCTTTAAATTGTGATCTTTGAAAGAACGTCGATGTAACGAAATATATTGTAACGCGCAGTACAGTACAACTCGCAGTGGAATATATATATTGCAATGTACAGTACGACGACAATTAACCACTTGCGCTGGCAACTGATTGCGGACCATAACGAGCGACAGAACCGTACACAATAATTCGTCGATTTCTTTTTGAACTCGGTATGATTACACTGGATAGAAATTATCGAGAAGTAATAAATTTATTATTTGTTCTGCCTGTTTTGTTTTACTTAAATATACTTAATAAACTGAGAAAAATACTACGATTTTGGAAGAAAAAATTCTTGACGTGCGTGGCACGTCATTCCAGCGCAAGAGGTTAAAAAAGTACATATTCTCTTACAAAAGATTGTAATACTCGGATAACGGTCAGTTTTGATTGAAGTATCGGAAAAACGCTTCACTGGGTTATTTCTCAAATATTTCGAAACGTTTTTCTAATATCTCGACACATTGTCACAATGTCACGAGAGAAGATCTACACACGCGCGTCACAAATTAGACGAACATCAACCGTGTAGAAAAGAATCATCCAACTGAATAAATTCGGTGATTCTGTCAGAAAAGTTAATCAACAACGAAAGTGTTCGAACTTTCTGAAATATTTACAATCATACGAGCTTTTGCAAATACAAACGTCGCAAATCGAAAATGAAAACAAATTCGTGACTTTTCGCTTAAACGATAGGTGGTGGAATTAAATAAGACATATAGGAACTTAAAAATAACGCGAAAACGTTTCTCGATATTTCATCGTTGCGCGTTCCGATACACAAAAGACACACACTCGGATTAAGTATCGCGGGATATAATTCTCCTCCTTCAGTTGTTCAAATTCAACCAAAGAAACGATTAATTACGCGGCTAAGCAACCTCGTGGACAGTGGGAGAGGAACTTTGTCGATCGATCTTCAAAGCCATTTGCAGTTAAAATCGCTCGCTCGCCATCTGTTACCTCTAACAATAAATAATTAATCCGTACGCGAAGAGGAATCGATACATTGTCTCACGGATGCTTAATTATTTATTGTTTACAACCATGTGTGTAAAATATATATATATATATATATATGTATATATAAAAAAAGAGCGTTTCGCTCGTCGTACACATCGTAGTTTCCGACGAATATAAAATTGTTATTTTTTCGCGGTGGTGGTGAACGAAATATACGTTAAGTTTAGTCTGCAAAAAGAAAAAAAAAAGAAAACAAATTCACACAGCTGTCGTTCTTATTGCGAAGTTTAATCTGTACAGATAATTGCTCGGTTTTGATCGTTCGATTACTCAACGATCACTTAGTGAAATTCGGATGCACGTTCTTCCATTGCGAGGAAAGTAGAAGAGTTCATAAACGAAAGAGCCAACCGATCGACTGAACTCGCGGAAAGAACATGAGAGATTGAAAATGTAATGAAATGCATTTCTATTGTTACTTTAAACTAACACTTAATCGCTATTTATCACGTATTTGCGAAGTTAATTTGAATGTAGTCATGGTGCTTCCAAGATCGTACTTTAAAACGAATTACAAAAAACGTGGCTACGCTACAAAATTAGAAAAAAAATAAAAAAATACTATTTATTTACAAGTAATACTTGCGGTAAAAAAAAGAAAAAAAGAAAGAAAGAATAATAAATACACGAACCGAAAAAGTGAATTTCGACAGATACACCGCAATTATCTGTTTAGACAGACTCCTAAGTACAAAATTTTTTATTTCCGCTTGTCACATTCACATTTAGTATAGCGACGAAAAGAAAGGAATCGGTTATTCAGTCGTTCGTGTGAGTAGTTATGAATCGTTCTTATCTTATATGCCTACGCCTATGTCACTCGGGACAGTTTATAATAATAAATTCTAATAAATAAATTCACTTAGGTTAAAGCGTGAAAAATTTCTACATTCGAAGCGACGAAAATTCGAAGAAAATTCGCTGGGAGTGTCTTTCTTTTTTTTCTGTTTCCTCTCTCTCCTCTATGTACACGCAATCTCTTTTTTTCCTGAATGAGAAAATACATGAAAAAAATTTCAATTCCAATTCCTCCTTTTCTCATCTCGACATTAGTTCACTCCTCGTCGAAATTAGAAGTAACTTCAAATACAAATACGAACGCGTAATTTTTTTTGTTTCTTCTCAACTTCTTTAATTACTAGGATGAATACACGTCATAGATTTTTTGCAAAAAAAAAGAAAGAAAGAAAGAAGATCGAACTCGCATATTTTGAAAAATATTTCGAAACGTCTGGAATTTCGCTCTTTTTTTTCGTTCAAGTGATTTTGTACCTAATGTATATCTCTACCGTCTTGAATTCCCGCGAAAATTCAACGCGTTCATTCCCTCATTTATTCATATTTTGCAAAAAATCTACAAATCTATTTGTCACTCGAGTCCGTAAAAATTCTACGATCTAATTTATACGACTTTTTTTTTCGGTAAAAATTCTTTCGGATCTAATATTTGTAATCTTTTGCAAAAATCTGGGTCTACGATATTTGCAATGACGCTTGCAAAACTGTCGAAGGCTTAAAATTTTAATACTCAGCGCTCTCCTCTGAATACGCGTGTAGTTGCAAAAAAATTGCAATACTAACTTTCCTCAGTTCCCTCGCGTATGCTCTAAAATCTAATGTTCCCAGCCTTTCTGCAAAATCACCATTGTTCTACAGAGTTATCGATACTTTTTTTGCAGAAACCTGAAGAACATTTGAACATAGCTCGTCATTCATTTGTTTATCATTAAGAATAAAGAATATTATTGATAGTAATAATTATCGATTTCTTAATCATTAGCATCCTTTATTTTCGGGAGAAATACGCTTCCTCTTCTCTCATTTCGAATAATTTCCTAAACCAGTAAGAAATCAAAATTTCGTTTTCTTTCGGTTATACCGATTAAGATTAAGTGTTTTGTTCTCCTTTCAGTACTCAAATATTTCCAGACGCTGTGAACGTCGAGAAGTTCGTTTCTTGCAACAAGAAAAAAAAAAAGCTCCGAACAGTAATCTCTATTTATTGCAGAAACGTTCGATGCTTACAACTATCCTAAAGAACGTTACGAGAAGATTTAATCTTAATCAAAGATCGAAGCATATAATTATCGGACATCTTTATAAACGACATCTTTGAAATACGAACGAAATGCTTCGTTCTTTCTCGAACAATAGAAGCTTTCGTTTACTTGATCTGCCAATGGAGATGCTAAAGATGCTACACGTTTGGTGAAAAAGTTTACATTTTTTGCAAAAGCTTCTCTCAGTATGTTCCTCGTGAAAATGACGGCGAATTAGAATTTTTGCTTTTATGTCCAACTTTTTTACGTCTTACCAAACGAAGGGGAGAAGGATTTATTCCGCCCCCCCCCCAAGTAGATTTGCAAAAAATGTTGCATTACACGTGATTTGTATTACTTTGGATTCTCGTTCGGCGACACTGTTTCTCACTGAAATTCGCAACCGGGGTCTTATTCAACGCAGGAAGCAATAATGTACAGCTCGACTATTACTTTTGTTACTTTTTGATAAATATCAATAGATAGGTATCTTATTTAGTAGTGCTTTACTTCACAGTAAAATGGTACGTATCAATCAAGGTACCAAACCTACGTACGAATTAAATATATATATATATATATATATCTGAACAAACGAAAGAGATTGATAATTTGAAAAAAAAAAGAAAAAGAAACGTCTACAGATTTAATACAAAATTAATACAAAGCTGTAACATTTCTTCGAATCGTACTAAATTATAAACATGATTTATAATGATAACGGATCAGACTAATTTTGAAGACCAAAATAGTTCTAGTACATTGTTTTTGTAATTCAAATTGGTCTTTCTCCTGATTTAAAAACACGAATCGTACAATAACGAACTAAATATATAATTACATCTAGGAGTAAATTTTACAAAAGTAAATCTGACAAGTAACTATCAATACAAAATCATTCTACAATAATTCGATTAAACATTTCGTCCAAAGAAAATATACGCTGTAAATAGCAACAATTAATGATCATCATCACTTTTCAATAATACATTCGTTTTTAACCCCTTGCGCTGGCAACTGGTTCGTGGACCGTAACGAGTGACCGAACCGTATACAAATAATTCGTCGCATTATTTTTCTTTAAAACTCGTCGGTACGATATCACTGGATAGAAATTATTGAAAAGTAATAAATTTATTATTTGTTTTGCCTGGGTTACATTTAAATATACTTAAAACTGAGAAAATGTTGCAATTTGGGGAAAAAAATTCTCGACGTGCGTGGCTAGAGGTTAAATGAATACAAACTTAATTGATCAACATATATCGATAATTCGATGATTTCTTATTTCAATTTCTCTAAACACAAAAACTTTGAAAAATTGAAACGAGAAGAACGATTAGGAATAAAAAAAAAACTTGAGAACAAAAAATAAAAAAAAATTACATTTGCAGTCAAATATTTTCCAAAAGTGTAAATTACATAAAAAGCAATATCTGCAGATCATCGATGAAAATCACATTATCGGATAAATCCACGTAAAATTCACAAAAAGAAAAGAAAAGTACGTAATTATAGAGAATTGCACGAGAGTTGCATATATTCCTATGCATTCTTTTTAATACTGATGCGCTAACTACACTTACGCTCGAAGGATTGCACTATCGACTACTTCACCTTTACAGTTATAAAAATCACTATTAAAAAATATAGTGAAATACTGGTCGTTTGAGTACGCTATCGAGTAGAAAATTCCTTATGTTATGATATAAGAATGATAGACGTACATATTAAAGAGAAGAAAAGGGTGAAAGAGAGAGAAAGAGAGAGAGAGAGAGAGAGAGAGAAGGAAGAACTAAGAGATATGAGATTAATTTTTAATACATAATATTTGTAATTAGCAAATTCTACGGTCGCAATTTCAGTGAACTATATGTCTTTTACTCACGAAAATTCTTCGCAAGTTAATTTTCATTTTCGTATTGTGAAATTTATTTTTTCTTTTTTGTTTCGTATCACCTAGTTTGATGTTAAGTTTCACTTTCCCGTCGGTTCTATAATCTGTGTCAAAAAAAAGAAGGAAAAAAAAACGCAATTGAATAATACTGCGTGATAATACATACTTAAAAAGAAAGCATTTTTATCCGTTTCTTACTTAATTAAGTTTCTTATCACACTTTAATAACTTGAACGTTAAAAATTGTTTTTCTAATTGAGGAGAGAATAACAAAGTGATTAAAGAAGGCGCGTAGCTAATTTATAAAATTCACTTAGCAAGTACGATTAATTGATAATAAATAATAATTTTTTTTTTCTTTTTCCCTCCTTTTTGACACGTCGTAGAAATTTGTCGAACCTCTCAAATTTGACTAGATTTCGTTCTTACGAATAATAATTCAAGAAAGCTACTATCCGATTTTTCGAAATAGAAAAATCTACAACCGAACGAGAAACCAATCTCCTCTTTTCGTTGACCCTAAGTCTAACTCTAAATGGTTAATTACTAGCTCTTGAATACACGAAATCGCTGTCATTTACAGTATATACAACAACTAAGCAAATGCACTTTCCTTGAAAAGAAAAGGAGTCGGACAACAAAAAAAGAAACTTAATGTTTAATCGAAAAGTTCGTTTCAATGCATCTTGCGAACATTTTGGATTATTATTATTATTATTATTATTATTATTATTATTATTATTATTATTATTATTATTGTTATTAGTATTAGTATTAGTATTAGTATTAATATTAGTACTATTATTATTATTATTAATATTATTATACTTGGAATAAATAATGGTAGAAATAAATAGTAATTGAAACAAATCGATCAATGAAAAATGGGAATGTTAATATCCGTAGCTACTCGTCGAATCTTTGTTTATACTCTTTTGTTTCTCCGACTGACAAGAAAAAAAAAAAGAAAAAAAAAGGAAGAATAGTATAGTTGAATCGAAAATTAGAAAGTTCACAGCTTTCGAATCGAAACCTGTACACAAAATTTCGCAAAATCATCGCAACGTTGAAAATATCTGAATCTGGACAATTTTATAAGTGTTTCATTACAGGAAATTTTTCCCAACGCTTCGAATCCCAAAATTCCTCGACACTTTAGTTTCAAAAATATCTCTAATTTCTGCTTCACGACATATTTTCTGATCTTTTCCTCTTTTGTTTTATTTTATTTTTTTCCTCTTTTATCCTTTTCATTTCGACTTCAGATTTCTCACGTTTCCACCCCTTAAACTCGAACAAGCATCTCAACTTTCCAATTTTCAAATCGCCCACCGATTAAAACAAAACGTTTCCCGAAAGAAACACGGGGAGGAGGAGGGTAAAATTCTGCGAAAAGGTGCTTTCTCCGGACTTAGACGTTTCCTGGACAATAAACTTTTTGGCTTTCGGTGTTAATTTGTTGATTATTCGGCGGTTATCTCTCATTTGTTTGGAAAAATGGAAAAACTGCATTATCTATTGGAATGTTTCAATCAATCAATCAATTAATCAATCAATCAATCAACTAATCGGCTGATCGTTATATCACTTTTAATGCCCAGCGAAAGATTGCGAGTTAGAAAAATGATTTCCCTGTAACTGTCTGCTTCGTTTCGTTTTCATTTTGTTTCAAATCATCAATTCTGGGTTTCCTGGCTTTACTCGTTCTATGTAACTCTATCATTGCGGCTCGCTGTTTGATTCTGGCTATGTGCTGTATGTGTGTGTATGATATATGTATATGAACATGAATCTCGGTCTAGGGAGCCAATCGATCGATCATTGTACAAATAAATAATCAAACGCTGCCATTGCAGCTAACCTTCTATTGTAAAATAACAATCATGTAATATTCATTTATTGATATATCTATATATATATATATGTGTGTGTGTATGTCATATATCAATATTCTAAAACTAATAATTCAAATCGAATAGAAAGAATAACAAGAGAGTTGATAATACAAGAAAAATATTTACAAACAATACTTCAAACAAATTATTACACCATGCATTTATAACAGATCGAATTGAAAATTCATGGCAAATAATTGTTTTAGAATCAAAGAACTTAGTCGATACTAATAAATGGAATGTATCTAAAATCCATAACCAAGTGTACTACATATAGCTATACCTTCTGAAAATTGAAACTGAGGTTTTTTTCTTCGAAATCTGACAAACAATAAAATATAAAAAAAATAGATGATCATATCATCACACAGAAAACTATGATCTAACATACAAAAAAAAAGAAACAGAACAAACAATTTCATCAAATCCAATCATAATGAAAATTGTATATAATCTTTCCTTCCATTGCCAAGATTTAATAATGAAAAACGAAAAGAAAAGACACAAATGTTAAGAGAGGAACCGTAGACCGAGGTTTGCAACAGGCTGTCTGTACAACAATCTTAATAACATGATATGCAACATTTATATTCTAATCTTAGAGTCAGTAAAAACTATGCGCTGGGCACGAAGCTCTCTGTTCCACGCGTTAAAAAAGAAGAAAACGAATAGAAAAACCTTCGGAAAAAGTGCAACAATAAGAAAATGAAAAACCGTCCACGTACGAGACGAAAATATTGGAGTTAGTTCGTTTTCCTATCTCTTTCGTGGTTAATGGGTCTGGCGTGTTGTTTTTCCTTTAAAATTTGATTCGTCGCAGTCGTTGCGACCCCGGCACTATTGTAAAACGGTATGTAAATATACTTATTATAATAATATATAGCTGCATCTGTGATTTGATTGTAAATCGTGAGGTAAGGAGCCTGTGTGAACGGCGCGATCAACTCGAGAAACATTTCGACTTTCTTCGAACTCGGAGCCTATCGTAAAATTTTCAACAATTCTACAATTATTCCGACAACTACTGAAAAAACAAACAAACGAAAAGAAATAGATAGACGGATTTAAAAGAAAATTTCAAACGCTATATTTATGTCGTAAAAAAAAAGAAAAAAAAAGAAAATAATTCGTCGATTGATTTAATCGTGTAACAATCAATGCGATGATTCATAAGAAAAAAAAAAAGATTGAAAGTTTTTTAAAATTATCATTCACGTAATAATGATTTGAATAGATATTGAATTGTTGAAAATTTTAGACTCTGACGTAAAGTGTATAGTGAAAAGTTTGTCGAGAACATCGCGCTCACGGAACTATTGTCATCTGTAAAATATAATATAAAAGATCCTGAGTTGTACTGTGTGGTACTATGGCTATGGAGTTCGGCGGTATCTGAAATGGCTTTTTCGTTTCTCTTTTCTCTTTAAATAAATAGAGATATGAAATACTTCAAGAGTTCTATAAAAGCTGATAATTCCGAAATAAAAATATAAAATACCTCGTATTTTGCATACATTTGTAGACATATACACATTATAAGATACTGACAAACAAATTCGACACATGTAGATTAATGTAACTTAAAGCAGACTTATTTATCGGGCATGCTACTTATGTTAATCAGCAACTTAATATGTTAGTACTGAATTTGCACAAAAGCATTTCCAAAACTTATTTAGTAGATATTTACTCAAATATCTTAAAAATACTAAAGCATCAGTAAAAAAGGAAAAAAGTTCAAAATTGCTTTCAAAAATTTGATTAAAAACTGTAAAATATATTATAATTGACATTATTA
Organism: Tetragonisca angustula; assembly: GCA_036937485.2. Classification (NCBI taxonomy): domain Eukaryota; kingdom Metazoa; phylum Arthropoda; class Insecta; order Hymenoptera; family Apidae; genus Tetragonisca; species Tetragonisca angustula. The sequence continues at coordinate 105,716 of JAWNGG020000089.1, read as the reverse complement.
GATAATATCAGTAAAGCAACTCATTCTATAAAATAATACTCTATGAAAGAAACTATATCTCTATTTCTAAATTAATACATGTACGTATGGTTTATAAGAATATAGTTCATTTGTAATATCAATATCTTAATGTTTTAAATGTATCTCTATCAACGAAATAAAAATAGAATAATAAAAGTAATACTGCTTATGATTTTATCCAAGAAAAAAAATCTAATATCTCAAGAATTGATGTCGTTAAACGTACTAATTCAATGTTGAACCAGAACAATAGTAGTAGCAAAAATGAAAAAACAGAACTGGAATGTTTTACAAAAGTAATTTTGTATGGTATCAAAAAAAAATCGAAAACAAAATTAGATTGAACGTAATTTGTTAAAAATTTGGGGAGAATTAATAAATTCGGCTCTGTAATATCACATTAGAGCATGTAAAAAAATTCACAAGAAAAGCCATCTCGGACACGGGCCTCTTATAATATATTAAATTCAATCTGCTGCATCACGGTGGTTTCCCATCGATAACTGTCAATAATAAATCCTCTGTAAATCTGCTTGAGCTGTAAAATCGGTTGGCTGTCTATTGCACCGTTAAACTGCTACGCGGTGAAAAATATATTATAATATGTTCGTACGTCATCCTGGGAGTTTCTGTGCGTGTCACCCAGTCGTGTGACGCAATCAATAAAGTAAATATAATCCTCTGTAAGAATATAATATCGTTGTAAATATCTGTAGTCTGTATAACACTGTATAGCATCAAATAAAACAACAAGTTATCCTGGCTCGCGGAATAATCAGTACGAGGTGGGATGGCTGTTCCACTTGCGGCGGTTATTTGTGATTTCTTTCTTGTTTCTTCTTTTGTTTAAGGAATATTTTCTCGCTTCTCCTTACGACGAATAGGCACGGCACCTTTTGCGAGTTGTCCTTCAAGGACTATTGTTTCATTAGTTATTGTAAGACACTGTGAAAAGATTATTCTATTGAGCAGAGTGCTGTGTGGATAGCATAGTACAAAAGTAATTTCAATCATTTTGTTCAAAAATCTTTAGAGCAAAATTTCTGAATTTCAACAAATGATTTATAAACGATCTGTAAATAATTCATCTCGCTCGTTCTTAACATTAAAAACATTATTTTGCAATGAAAGTTAAATTGAAAATCACGAAAGAATATTACTTTTCTTAACAAGAATAAGATGAATTTTAGGTGCAAATTATGTTTTGTTTATACATATATATATATATATATATATATATATATATATATATATATATATATAATTTGATGAAGACATAGAAACATTTATAAATGTATATGTATACATATATACATTTATAAATTCTGAATTTAGTTTTAATAAAATGTAATTTACTAAAAAAGATTAGTAAAATGTAGTTAAAGAACTGCCAAGAAAAGAAATTATCTAACAATAAGTAACGAAGATATAATGAAATTTTAAGAACTTCATCATTTTTTGATGATAAATATTTTATCTTTCGTTTCATTCATTCAAATTCCTTAAATTTTGTTCGTATTGTACTCTAAAGAGTTCTATGTTGTTACTATTCTATCACTTACTGCAAATAAACTGAAAATCTTGAAATTTTGTGTCAAAAAAATAAATAAATAAATAAAACTAAAAATATGTACGGCTTATAAACTTAAGCACTTGATATAAAAACAATAGTTGATAAGTAATTTCATAAAAGTTATCAACATTAATAATTTTATAAATCTTTAGTACTCTCCATCACAACACAAACTCTTAATCTCTTCACTGCACCTTTTTTCAAAAGACTATATTAAACTCCGTTTGGAGATTGTAGTTACCAGAAATTACTGGCATTAAATCTACTCAACCAAAAAGCTATCACAAATGGGCCGAAGAAACTAAGGCGCATTAGTGGTATGCAGTATCAAACTGCATCATGCTGCTTTGAAAGTGCTTCGATTCAGCATTGGTCTGATTGACCTCATAAGCACCATCTTGGAATACTCTTGATTTGTTCTCCAGAGTTACCGTAGCTGTACCCTCTTCCATAGAAACTCTGGGCGCAGAAAAGGATTTAACTGTATCTGTTTGTTGTGCCTGGATTTGTAGATGAGTTTGCGCTCCAGTCTGTTGTTGAGCTTTAGGCTGTTGCTGTTGGTAGATTTCTTCCTGACGATGCCTGTCTGCCACGCTGAGCTCATGGAAGCTGACCAGGTGGCGTTTCAGGTAGAGCTTGGTCTTGAATGGCTTGTTACAGAGGGGGCATGTGACACTCTGAGGGTTGTGGATCAGACGCATGTGCTGACGTAGGTTCGACAAGTTACTGTACATGCGGTTGCAGACAGGACAGGGGCGTGGGTCCAGCGAGTGCAGTTTGCGTAGGTCAGCTGCAACACACACACAACTTGCTCTAACCCGGTAGAGGCAGCACGGAGAAGGGAGTTAATTTTTTTTGCTTTGTTTTATTGAATGGATTTATGGGTGGGGTCTCCGATTTGCCAGCCACCACCGGACAGCAACAACCAGCTAACAAACCCTAGCCACACGACTATTATATATTCTACCTAATTTAGTAATAGGATCACTCTTAGAATTTTAAATACAAATTATATTATTCTTTGCATAATTCCTTTTATTTTAATTACATATATTTATATCAAAATTACTGCATTGAAAAAAATGAAAACAGTATATTCATAACACGTCAATTACAATTATACATTTATTTTATTTTAACTGTGGAAATATTGATATAATTAAATCGCAAACTACTACTATTGTGTAAATAAATTTGAAGTTTGATTTTAAATTCTAGTTTTTGATATAAATTTTGATCTAGTTCTCTACAAGTTTAACTTGAAATAATACTTTGTTAACTAATCAAAATATTTTCTAAATTTAATAATGCATATAATATTGGTTGATCCTATTACTACCTGTCGTGCGTACAACGATATCGCGCGTTTGTTAACGCGCACACATCGGAGACAAATGGTAAGCGTGTGTTATTGGGACATGAGGCGTGAGAGTTCGCGCTGCATCCTCCGAGATTATTATACAATTGTTTCTTGACAATAACACCCTTTTACGTTTGAAAAATTGCGCTTGACACATATAAGTTTTAATGATATGAAATCTTATATAATTATTGTATCATTGTTAAAGTAATAATAACAAATAAGAACATTTTATATCGTGTGTTATTTGTTCTGTATTTCACATTACAAATAATTTTAATCTAACTTTAGAATAATAAATATAAAATTTTATCATTTGAATTTGTTTCCAAATAAGAATTATAATTAAAATAAAAAATAACAAAAATAACATATACTATAATGTATTAAAATATAATGCTAAGAATTTATATCAAAATTTCAAAGTTAATAGTAATTAAATTTTGAGAAATAATTACTGATTATATTATAAATTTTGTATTATTGAATTATTACATAATTTGATTAGTGAAGCCAAAGATATTATTTTTTTTTTTTAATTACAACACCGTAATTAAACACTGACCATAACCAAGAAGCTTATAACAAAATTTAGCATTAAGCAATAATTCTGCTATATATTCCAGTTAGGGTGTTCTGCCATAGGATATATATGAGTACACAGAAAAACAACGCCAATTAGATGAAATTATACAAATTATACAAAAGTAAAAACTTATAATACAAAATAATTGTCAATTAAAACAAATAAAATTTTATCAATGTTTCATTTTAATACTAATATTTTATTGGATGATGTACTCCAAATTATTATAATTTTAAAAAATTGTACGAATAAAAATAATAAAATTATTCAAAAATTTCCAATTGGCGTAGCTTCGAAAAGACAATAATGGAAAACATAGAAGCAACGGACAGGCAATTTTACCAGACGGAGGGATTTGTTTTTTTTACATCTAACCATTTGAAATTATTCTTTCTTTCCCCAATTTTTCAATTTTCATTACTTCAATTTCTAAAAATTATATTTACAATTTCAAATAAACCTAAAATAACTTTTAATTAAAAAAAACTTAATATAAAAAACAAATTATAATTCATATCTAAAATAAAAAATAACGCAAGTGTAGAGTTCTCCTTTTGTTAAAATTAATCTATACAAAATTTATTTTTAGTCTTTTAGTATCACCTCCAATTCTGGCAAATAATATAAACAGGTAGAGAGCCCGAGTATATGTGTACACGCAGCTGACTTTCTCACACAACTGCCGCAAACTGCACTCCCCTGGATAAAATCAGAAAATCGCCTCCGAGTGTCAAATGTCTCTTCTTTTCCTTTCTCTCTTCCGCACTCATCTACACATTCTTAACTCTGTCTTTCTTACACTCTTTCTCTCTTGATATTTGTTTCTCACTTTCGTACACACACACACATACATTCCTTTCTTCTCTTTCTTTTCCTTTCTTTCCTACCGCCTAGCAAGAGCTACCGAGCTACACGAGCTTACCATTTCAAACCGAGGCTCTCCTTCTCCTTCCATCTTTATATTCGCATCCAAAAAATTCTGTCCGACATGATCGGCTAGGTTGTTGCTGTTTGTAATGGTGCTCGCAACTACCAAAAAATTAGGGTTGGGACGGACAATCACTTACCTTGTTGCTCTTGATTTAATTCCGTATTACTAGCATGAGATGGTCCTGGCATCCCACCTTCTAACGATCCTCCACCCCCTCCTCCACCTCCTCCTCCTCCTCCTCCTGCTCCTCCACCTACAAAAATGTAAATTAATTTAGAAACACAAAAAATTTTTTCTACAATCGATATAGAATTGTAAAAATGATGTAAGTTTCAAATTCAATAAATTAAATAATAGTATATTGATTGATGCGTGTCATAACTACCTTGATAGGAAGGTGGATAAGATGGCAAAACTTCCATGCCACCATCAAGGCTAAGAAAACCACTTGGCAGTGTGTTGACCTCCTGTTTTGGAGAACAATCATCATCGCTTCCATATTCTGGTAATTCTATTTTTGGCTAAAATAAAAATTATTATTATTATTATTATTATTATTATTATTATTTTCAAGAGACAAAAGTTATTCTATTAATAATTAACTTCCATTAATAGTAAATTCAATATATTTATAACTCTCATTGTATGCTCGTACGTATTAAAAAGTATATTTTTAAATAGTGAATATGAAATTAATAAAAATCAAACTAACCTCAACAATATCGAGATCTTTATAACAGTCAAGTTGAACCTGTGGCTCAATTAATGGCCGTGTGCGTGGCGTTCCAGTTGCACAGGCCGCCGCAGCTGGTACTGGACTAGATATTTGAGGCGAATCACTTCGTTTGCACAGCCTTTTTAGTGGTGGAGGACTCGAGGTTGGTGGAGTTTTACTACGATCCTCCTCCAAATTTGGTGAGATCAGCCCACGGCCATTTGATGCGTGTATGTTGTTTGTCTTCAAATGCTAGAAAAGACAAGTTGAAATTACATAAGTATTTTGAAGAAATAAATGATTATTTTAATATCAGCAATACTATTACTACAGAGATATTTTTATCGATATCCTCTCATTCATATTTTACATCAATGTATATTTATTTCATATAACTATTCTAATGTACATTTTTACTATATTTTCACTTAATACTAAAATATCGATAGACTATTCAACCAGCACTGATACTAATTCAAAGATTTTAAATTAGTTATATTAAAGATAATAAACAATATGTATCATTCATAAATTTTTGAAAACAAACCTTTTCGTTGTTGTGCTGATTATTTTGAGAGTCAGTGAGGCCACGGATTTGTAAAGACTCAGCAGTTCTTAGAAATGTAGGCAATTCTGCTTGAGATATGTTAACCTCTCCAGCATACATGAACTCCAAAAGTGACTGCAGATGTTCAAATTCCACATCACGCATGAATATTATTGGATGTTTGCATGGATTTGTCTATAAGAAAACATTATATATTTATTTAATACATATTTGCAGATATAACTTTTTATTTTTATATTTAGTTATATACCAAAATTATTACGTAAAAAATCAATAGCAATTACAGGTAATAAATACAAATTAGAAATATATTTCTTAAGCAAATATATCAAATAACAATTATATGTCTTGGTAATGAAATTATAATATAGACAATCAAAGCAGCATTTATAAAAACTAAAAAAACAAATACCAATTTTATCAATAAAATGATTATTAAGCTTTTTATTTTTTAAATTATATTAAAAGATGTAATTTTCCATATAATATCATTACTTAGAATTATTATAGCTATAATAACATCAATATTATTATATGTTATTTTGAAATTCAATTTTTTCCTCTATTTTATTTTATGGCCAACTTTAACTTAAAATATTTTGATATACAAATAAATAAAAAAAAAGAATGAAATTTTGAAATTTGTATTTGTACATTTAATGTATGATAAAAGTATAAAGATACAAAAGATCTCAAAAATATAATAATACAAAGAATGAAACGCAATGTATCGTTGATAAAAACTGTTGTTCTTGTTTTCTATTAGTATTTATACCATTATATTCTTTATAATTTTTAATTTGGCTTTAATATACAGAAACTATTATATCTGATTTATAATATAGATTTATTATCTACAATATTTAAAAAAAATAAAAGCTGAAACATGATTTCATGATTATACACTTTCATATAAAAATCACAGAAAGTTATTCATTTCAATCTTATTTAATATAATTTTGTTAAATCGAACATTGTGTCTTCAAAAAGTTTCAAAATTATGTTATATTTAATGATAATATATTTATTTAAATTCATAAATTTCTCTTTATTTTGCATGAAGTATCAAAATCAACACTTATATACAAACACAAATAATATTATCATTCTCTTTTTAGTAGGTTGACATTTTAGAAGTAATAAATGTAATTTAATATATTTAAGTATTCAAAAGTAACAGGATTATATGATTAATGACTAAAGCATACAGAATATTACAGAATTTGCTTCATACAAAATTACATAAGTAGATTCAACGTATGCCAAACTATTAAAAAAATATATATAAATATAGAACAAAATACAATTTTAATTTTGACGTAGGATACAAACTTAAAACTGAAAAGAAATAATGTTGTTGTTTTACTTGATAATAAATTTATTAGCATTAAAGTTTTGTTTTACTTGATAATAAATTTATTAGTATTAGCATTAGAACTGGCATTAACATTGAAAACATTGAAATGCAAATTATACACTACCAGTGAATTTTTATTTTCTTTTTATCACAATTGTCAACGATTATATAAATAATATACTAAATTGATACAGGATATGTATCAAAATTAATAACGCTGAAGTCGATCGAAATGATCATTGTGTACTGAGAAGTACAATGATCATCAAGAAGTAGCATTCTTATAGCGCAAAACTATATACAAAAATATATACGGGCCATTACGACATAGTGTCACGACATGATACACGAGAATTATGAATAAGAACTTCAATTTCAACCATGTTTAAAGCAAAGCATGAGTCTCAAAGAAGGTAAGAATGATGAGCTAAAGGGGAAGGAAGGGAGGAAAGGAGGGAGGGAAGGGGGGAGAGAAAGAGGGGTGGTGTGTGGGAACATCGAGGAATTAGCACTGAGAGAAGCAAGGCGGGGAAGGTTTTCTAACCTTGAACAACTCCTTGAAGTAAGGGCTGCACGCGGAGAGGACAACCTTGTGCGCCTGGAGACGCCTACCGTCGCAGGCTAAGGTGACATCGACGAAGTCCTCGTCATCCCTGAGGGCCTCGAATTGGCTGGTGATATTAGCTTGAAAGTTGTTCCAACGCAAGCAAAACTGCTGCTGGCTATCCGTCATTCTCCTCGCTCGACTCCCTTCGACCTCCTCTCTCTCCCTCTCTCTCTTAAAACCGAGAGCCCCCCACCACCCACCCTCTGTCCGTCTCTCTCTCTTACTTTCACCTTCTTCTACGTCTGTCTTTTTCCCTCCTTTTCTTTCTTACTGATGGCGGCGTTGTTCCTTCCTCGTTGCACACTTTGGCTCCTCAAGTGTACCTCTCTTTGTCTTTTTCTTTCTTACTTGCAGGAGACACTTCAGAAATTTTCGAATGGTATTGAATATGAAAGATTCATTGAGACGAAGAGGGTGAGGGTGGTCTCGCAGGTCAGGCCTGTTTTACTGCACCCTCGTGCTACTGGTTCGAGATGAGGCTCTCATTACTCTGGAAAAAAAATGGCAGGTGCAAAAAGTGCAATCGATGACTGAAGAGGAGGTGTGTACGTGGGGAGAATCGATAGGCGGCCTGCCAACATTAAGAAATAAACGAAACACATATTTCGTGTTATAGTACTTTTTACAAATATCTTGACATTTTTCTATCACTTTCATTCCGATCAAATGAACGTTTATAAAACGACTACTGTTCACATAATTTGAACGTTTAATCTTAAAAAAAAACCTTCGATCCGAAAAATGTATAATCTCATTAAGTTACCAGAAATGTACCTAGAGATTTTCACAATCCTCTCGTTTCTTTCTTTTCTTTCCCGAAAGTAGCATCGAAAAACGTGTGCATTTCAATTAACAAAAACGTAATTTTCAAAAAATTTGTGTTAGTGCTTAATGCAAATATTATTAGTGACTTCGATGTTTTTCAACACTGAAAAATTAAAAAAAAGAAAACTAATATTTTATAAAATTCTCAATCAGGTTTAAGATGTTAGATTGATGTCTAGTGATTTTTATGTTGAATATTTTACAGCAGAAGCTTTGAAAATACATAATATATTCGCATCAATGCTATTTTCGATTGTTTAAATCATAATTCTAATTAAATATAGATTTCTCATTAGTTCGTAGATCACATTACACAAACACAGCAAAAAGTTTGAAATTTACGAAATGTATTCACTATAATACCTGAAACACATATACGATGAAAAAATTTATGACAAAAATGAGACTGTTAGTACCGAACGTATGATAAATAATATTTCATGATTATAATGTCACGATACGTTCGTAAATTTTACAAATATTTTTTTTAAATATCTAGAAAATAACAACAATTGACAAAGATACAATGTATTTTATGTATAATTAAAATCCAGTATTTTATGTAATTAAAATTTATTATGTTTAAAACCAATGTATTGCAATCACAAGAAATAAAGTTAATAAACGAATAAACAAATTTTTTTTAAGTTATATAAGAATATTCTAATCTAAATTCTATATTATTATAACGTAAAGTATATCATATCCTTCACATTTATATTTTATATTTCCAAAGAGTGGGGATTGAATTTTCATTATGGGACAATGTAGTGAATATTTCCGTGATTGCAGGTAGTTCCTCCGAGTCCCGTCCTATCCTAAACTAAACCAAATTTTACCCCCCATTGTATGATTGTCTTCATAGCTTCGAACAGTTTCGGGCCGCTATGAACGCTCGAATTTTGTTCGCGAAATAATCTTTGTTTAATTTCTTCCTCGTTTAATCGCGATAAATGTGAGAGAGTTTTCACAAGAAGTACTGTAATTTCGGGCAATTGACAATTATGTGACGTTAGTAAAAAATGTCAAAAAGACAGGTGAGTCAAATCTCCTTTGTTTTTCGTTATATTCTCGTGTTTTTTTAGTGTATCATTCTCATTTCTTAATCATTCATTCATTGAAATTCAACCGGGATAAGATTAATACACACGACAATAGAACTCAATTGAAGAAATTGCAATCGTTGTTTTTAACCTCGTTTTGAAAGGTTACTGCGGACGACTCAATCGATACATTGTCCTCGAATTTCGTTTTCCTGAGTAACGAGTACAACAAATTGCTTGTTGATCGTTTGAAATTTTTGTTATGATTTGCGATAGTTTATTACAACAAGGAAATATCCTGATTCTCCTATTTGAACGTATGTCCGACGAACAAAAGATGACTATAACCTTCGTTAGGTTAACCTTTAAAATGTATCTTTTAGATCTTATTTAATATAGGAGCAATGTAATCTGAATTTGTTGTTTGTATTTTTTCTCTTAAATTGTTTAAAGTGAAATAAGTGACATTAAATAGAATGTTTATTTTATGTTTTAGAATGTTAAGCAATTTGAATATTCATTTTAATAACTTAGTTTCAAAATACATTGTTTTCAAATATAGATGAAACATAAAAATTAAGAGAATTATAGGTATCAAGAACATAGAAATTAAGAAAATTATATGATAAAACTAATAAATAATACTGTATGAAATTTTAATTTAGAAGTATGTGTAAATTATTTGGATTATTAATCGTGTAATATTTATTTCATGTACAATAATACATTTGTATTAAATATCCACTATCGTAATCAGGTTCTGAACATCAAAGAAAAAAATTATAATTTGAAAACTCAAAATATGTTCGAAATTTTTTTATTAATTTTCTTTGTAATCTTTGGTCTCACATCTCATAATGCTATTTTCTTTTAATTTATTGTAAAAAAAAAGATAGTTATGATCATGTTAATATCATTTGACATAATTTAAATATTGAATTTAAATTATCTGAATTTATTTACATATCTTGATAAACCAAAAGATAAAATTAATCATGTAGATTATAAAAGTGTATTATATGATTATCAAATTGATAAACATCTCATACTTAAATAATTTATATATCTTTTTGTTTTATTGTTTCCTTTTATGTTGGTTCAAAATATTTCCCATTTCTTTTCAATTATATGAGAAAATTATAATAATAAATGAATTTTGAAAATATTAATCTAGATTTTTGTAGTGTATTTGTAGTGTACGTTGTAACAAAATTAAATTAAAACAACTTTGTTAAAATAATTGTACGGTTTCTTTTATGTTTGCAGAATTTATACAGTGTGTTGTTTTGGTGATCATTGTGGTTTCCTTATTGGAAACCAAAAATTTTATACTACGTCACGGTGAGTTTCTAAGTCATTTTTAAACTGATTACATAATCTTGAACCATTAAGTAAAGTTATTTGACAAATCTATTTCATGATCATTTGAATGATTTGTTTTCAATAAACATAGTTTTAAATAATGTGTAATGTTCACCAATGTATAGGGTTCACTAAATGATCATTATTAAAATTTGTAAAATACTAAAACTCTTCTAAGATATCATTATTCTACTAATATGTAACTAATATAACAAATACGTAACTTTTTTAATGAATAAGTAAAAAGTTTCTTACCTTTCGATAAATTAGAAAGTTGTAATTCTAATAGTATAGACAAATTACAATTCCAAAACTGTCAAGTGGAGTATTGGTCACCAATAAATTAGCTCAACTGTTATACCATATCAGACAACAGTTATTTTAATCTGAATAGAGACAATTATCTTACTAGAATAGTACACTCTCTGAAAAAAAATTGAGCAAATTATGTTAATTTATGATTAGATATTATTGTTTATGTTTATATTGATAATACCATAAGCCTATTTTATAAACATTGTAAAATAATTTCTTGTACTTTTTCACTTTTAAAAATTCATTTCGCTTTGAAGGTTATAAAATAGTTTCTGATATTATTTTACTTTTGAAAGCTCATTTTGCTCTAAAGTTCATAAAATAATTTCTTGTATTATTTTACTTTTAAAATTCTTTTTGTATTGTGTTATATTGCATCATTTTTTAAATATATTCTAAACTCATTTCCAATTGTGTTATATAAAATTATCTTATAATATTGTTCTAGATCAGTTCATCATCTTTCTATGTGTTATTTTCTTGAAACTTTTGGTTTTAATGTTTTCTAAATAATTTTTTAAATAAATAAAACTTTTGTTTTGAGATGTTTAATTTATTTCTCATATTGTATTTCTTTTTTTATTTCTTCTTTTTATTTCTATTTCTTTTATAAAACTTTTATGAAACTTTTACATTGATGATATTATTTTCGATTTTGTGAAAAAAGTAAATATAATAATGGTTTTACGGAAAGATGTTAAAAAAATTTTAGATTTTTGAATATGGTTGTACAGTTGTTATCAACTTAAGTGATAACAAGCACGGAAAAAGAGAGTCTCGTTCGTGTGAATCGAGGTGTTCAGAAGTCATTTAGAAGTTGACGAGTTCTACATCCAAAAGTTTTACGATATCTTTGTTCGTTTTGCCCTACGATATTCGATTTATACGCTTGATAGAAATAACTTAAAATATAAAAACTTAAAGTGAAATTTGAGCAAAAGTTAAGGAATCTTTGGAGATTTGTTATTTATTTCAATTAATAATCTTTTTGTTGTGTAATACAATCAGAGCTTTTTTTTTTTAGAAATACGTTCAGAAAAAAATTTAATAATTACGAAAGAAACAATTTTTAAATCTACAACTATAAATTTAATTTAAGAAGAAAAACTTTATTCGTATTCGTAATATATTTATATATATTGTCTATATTTGATTGACTCATTTCGAATAATTATATTTAAATAAAGATTTAGCAGTAATAAAACTGTTTCAAAAATATTTTGTATTTTTAACTTTTTATCATGATTATTATCATTATTCATTCTTGAAAAGATCTTGTCGTAATATAAAAATAAGTATATCGGGGAAAAAACGAACATTCGTCTTTATGTTGAGAGTCAGGTGTATGTGTCGACAGAAGTATTCTTGGAGGTGATAGTTTACAATTGTTTTAAAACAAATGTTGCTCAGAGGAATCGCATTTGCGGAAACAAGACGAAATTCCGCTAGACGTATTTTAAAACCTCAAAATTCCGGTTGCGAAAAGGATAATCCTGAATTGACTTACGATGGAGTCTTTCAGCGTAATTTGGGTTCAAAGGCAAATACCTATACACAATCAATTAGCGAACGTAGCTCGTCTACTACTCTTGTAAGTTTTTATTTATGCCTGACACTATCTTAAAATAATAAATATTAATTTTATGTAAAACGATAAAATGTATAATGCTCTTAAATGTATTAAATAAATTTTCGCACAATTTTTATAATTCAACAACTTTCTTTAGAATTCGTTCAAAGGATACAGATTAATTATATACATATATTTCAGTTATATATATATATATATATATATATATAACTGAAATAAAATTTAGAAATTTTGTACAGAAAAAAGTTTCAAATCTACTAGTACTTTTTAGTGATGTCATCTGTAAAAAAGAAATTTGTCAGAAACAATTGCTAACAGCAGCTAGATATGGTATCTATATTTTGTATAGCAACGTGCACTACTTAACCTTCAAATGTACAGTCATAGATTTAGAATTAATGATATAGAATGTTGCAAATTTAAGAATCGAAACAATTAGAGGATCATTTTGCTAATTACTGTACTTCCTATATTTATTTCTGTTTTAATGAAATCGTCTTTGTTCTTTGTCTTCTAATTCTTATGGATTATGACCAATAAGTCATTAATATAGAAAAATGCATAAATATGTGCCGTATCCATTGAATTGTACTCGATTACCAAGTTTACGTGTTTCATGATTTCATTTTTATTATAGATAAAACTACCTTTGCCTATAAGCAAATTGATATAATGCGTAATACAAGAAAATAGTTTACATCTATTTTGATATCATTAGAAGTAAAAATTAGTAAAATTCCGTACAATATTGTGCGAATAATGTCAGTATCAATGTTAATGTTATAGAATTTTTTCGTTTTTGCTCTTTGCAATGTGCAATAGAATGGTGGCAATTCTCTAATTGTTTCGAAAAGTGTATAATGCTTGCAATTTACATTTAGTTTTGCTTTCAAGTTCTTTTTTTGATCAAGTATTCCAATTTCATGCTAGTCTATTTTAAAGAATTACGATGATATATGTGCATGCTAAAGTAGACATATATTGTACTACGTGCAATTTACCACGATTTGAAAGGAAAGTTCACATTTGTTACATTCGTTCTTATCGCAACATGATAACGTATCGATGATAAAATCAGTGAAAAAAATTTTCCCGATATTTTACATGATATTAAAAATATAAAAATTTCCAAGTATACTTTATATATTGCATATATTTCCCATCATTAGTATCATTAAGTATTATTAATATTATAAAGAATAATAAAGTTTTTTTATTTATATAAATTAAAAAAACTTTATTATTCTTTATAATATAGATAAAAAAAAAGTATCATCTCTTGTTATTTATGTTTCTTTTTATAATTTGTATTATATTGTAATTAACAGTCAATTATAATCATTAGGTATATATGACCCTATATCATTTCTAAAAAATAATTGGATTTAATCTAACCCAACTTTTCAAGCTAGATAAGATTATATTGATATTACTATACGACACTAACATTTATTAGACACGTAATTATTAAAGTTTTCTTGAAATCACTTGACGTGAACGTAATAGTATTAAATATAATATACTCTCTAATTTTAATGTTAAAATTTTTGTACAAATATTAGTAGGTTTTTCCTTAATGGAATCATGGAACACGTGAACTTTGTAACCTAGTGCAGTTCACAGCAGATGTATGCACTTTTCTGTATTAATAGCTTCAATTCGTTCTTTTGTACATTCCAGTAATGTCGTCCTTGGTCTCGACTTGTAGTTGTCACTGCTCACTTCGTGAATGTTAGTGTTACGAGAAACACGGGATCAATATTTTGGAAACTTACCGATATTTAACGCCATTTCTTTAATTTAATTTTGCTTCACAGTTGATTTGAAGATATCGTGAGTTTGTTCAAATTTGTCTCATCTTTTCATTTTCTTTTTTTTTTTTTTTTTTTTCTAAGGATTATTTACGTAGTATTCCACTGTATATTAATCTTCTAGTTTTATTTCATTGCAGCAGAATTTCTCAGAAATATTATCATAGCAAATAAAAAATTAGTCAGACTTATAAGATTTTTATACTACGAAATAGAAATACGGAATTATAAGATAATTCATCTCCATCTTTAAAGATAGTAACACAATACAAGGCGATTAATGAAACGATATGATAAAAAATTAGGAAAGAGGAGAAAAGTACTTTTACGGATATATATTTATTCATTAAAATTTCATATCAAACAGAAACGCAATAATTTGCTAAAATTGATTTTAGTGATTTCTCATTATTGCAAACGATTTTATCATAACTGATAAGATCGTTGACAAAATTAATTATTTTCTTAATGGAAATTTTTTCACGAAATTATTTTGTTTAAGCAATATGATTTACATACGTAATTACATCATATCTGCTATAACAACACTTAACCGTAAGACTCTATAAAAATTTATAGGTTATTGCTATTCTGATGTGTTTTTTATTGAGAAATAAACGTATTTGCTTTGTTAGTTCCTAGTATTTTTCTTGTATGTTGTATGTTGATTTGTGAGAGAAAACAAAAGAAAACGAAATATCACTTTGAATAGATTTTTCTACAATAATTGTAAGTTTAATATGATTTTATATGGACTTTATAACTACAATTTTATATAAAATTATTAAAATCAATTTAATTATTAATTTTATTTATTTAATTATTCATTATTTAAATCAATTTGGAATACAAATATGTATTAAGTTTATTGAATTGTTACATTTATTGAATATAAAATCTGTTGTTTTTTATATATTAAATTCAATAAGACTACAGAAAATTTTTTCATCTTTATATTTCAATGATATTTTCTATCCACCATTTCGTTGTTGATATTTTAAAGCAAATATGTAGTAGAAAATGTGAAGGATGGATTCTAAAAAATAATCAGACTTTTTTATTTTTCTTACAAATCTATCACTTATAAAAAAATTCGTAATCAATGGATTACATACATATGTATCTTATTATGTAATATAAACTATTCACAGAAGTAAAAATTATCAATTTTTTTCTTGAAAATCTTCTAGCTTTAGCATCAGAATTTCAAATCAATATTCAACTACATATTTAAGATACAGACCTAGAGTTCATTTAAATTACTTTAATTAATCACTTTAGCTATTGATTTTTGTGTATTTGATATTTTGTGTAACACTACATGTACTATTTCATGTGATAAAACACTTACATATCTTAAAAAATATGTATTCATATAATTTATATATTTTTTATATAATTATATTTATATTATACTTATATAGTTATATTTTATTTTTAAAAAATTTTATCATTTTCATTGACAAACTGAGAAAAAATTTGTATGTTAAAAGATTAATCTTTCCAAGTTCAATGATTACCCTTGCCAAAATTGATCAACTTGGCTTCTGTAATTCTTGATGTCTTAAAAAGCCATAGGAATAGCTACTATCAGGTTTCTTCTAACAATAAGCTAACTTAGTCCTTATTTCTTAGATATACATATTTATATTACAATATGATCAGGATGGGGTAATAAGATGCTTTGTATATACATTTAAAAATTGGAAAAAACTTTCAAGGCACTTAACACTAGTATCTACATGCTGTAAAAAATTTATTGGCGTCATTTATATTTTTCACAAGTAGATTTCCATTGGAACATCTGTCTACCGACCAAATGTTTCAGTTTTTAATACATAAAATTTTTTCTGGTTTTGATAACTTTCGATACTTTGTTAAGAACTTTTTGTTTGAATTTGTAAGGTACTAGAATACCTTTTAATTAACTTTTTCTTTATTTTTTATTCATAAAGATTTGTAAAGACAAGAAAAAATCATGTTTTCTATTAAGAAATATTATTTAATATAATATATTATATTATTATTTTAATATAGTAATATAATATAATAAGAAATACTAGTTTTTATTTTTTGCAGATTTAAACACTTTGCAATAATATTTTGCCTTTTTGACGAGATATTTTCCCTGTTTGTTTATTAAGATAAAAATTCTGTTTCGGAGAAAAATCAATTTACAATTAACTTCGTAGCACATATTAAATGAAGGATATTTTGTTTCTGAAAACAATGTTGTTTGCTTTCCTTATACATGTTACAATCGCTAATTTTTTAAACTTTTCAGTTCTTCGGTCATTGTTATCTATGCATATTTTTGAAGTGTTATGTGAAAACATAAATTACAGTAATCAACTTACAAGCAGAATATTTTTCTCAAACATACGAATGATTTTTTTTTTTTCTACCAATGAATATGGTTTTAATATGTTTGACTGTATACAATCAATTAGTTTCAAAGAAATAAACTTGTGTTCAAAACTTCCTACAACTTTCGCCAATCTCATTTTCATCACTCTGTGACAAAGAAACTAACAAAAATAAAAATATGAGAAAAATTAGGGTAATAGTGTACACTTCAATGACATATATGCTATAACTCTAAAATTTTTACTAACAATTGGAAAGTTTGTTTCTTATTACTCCCAATAGAGTATTAGGATACATAATGTTGAGAAAATAAGAAACAATATTTATTTTCTTTATGATTTAATTGAAATATAATATCTTAAAAAAAACGTAGACGAATAGTTCATCAGATAAAAAAATTAGAGAAAAAATTCAGACTTGAATTCTATGTACATAAGTACATAAAATTACCCCATATGATAACACGTGCCCTGTTGTTTTTTTATAAAAAAAAAAATACAAAATATAAATATAAGTGTCTAGATTGAATCAACCAAACCTGGTATATTTAAATTGAGAATAGCAGATAGATTTACTCGAACTATCAGTCATCGTTTGATTTTATAGAATGAATGATTTGTCGCGGTGAATGTATATTTATTTTATGAAAATAAAAATGATTCTCTGTTTGTTGAAATTTATCGAAAACAAATGACGCAACGTTATTTATCTATTCACATGTCTGTGAAGGAAGGTGAGGCGATATCCTTCGTCGCCACAGCGTCCAAACTGGCCGCCGTGGAGGATGCGGCTCCGAAGGGGCCCGAGGCTTCGATTCGATCGAAAGTCTCGCCCACGGCAAGGGCCGCTCTTCAGGCCCTTCGAACATCGAGGAACAGAATATCAAGCCCTCTTACACCTTCTCCACCGATAACCAAAGACGTTGAAACCATCACTGGTAAGTATTTTTCTTTTATTTTATATTTACTATATATATATAGTACTCTATATATATATATATATATATATATATATACATACATTATATATATATATATATATATACATTATATATACATATATATGTACACTATACATATATATACATTATATGTATATATATAGTACCTATATCTTTTCTCCCTCTCTCTCGCTATTTTCTTTTCTTCCCCCCCTTTCTTTCTTTCTTTTTTATAGTTTTAATACTGCTCTATCAGAAAATATTTTATCGATAAAAATTAAATTCTTGTATCGTTAATTTTTTAAGTTTAAGCGACTTCTTTTTGTCTTTCTTTTTTTCCTTTTTTCTTTTTTTTTCTTTGTTTTACACAATTGTTGTTGATGTGTCATAAACAATGTAAATACATATTTATTCTAGAAAGTACATAATGCTTCTTTCCACGAGAATGAATCACATTTATTTCGTTAAATTTTTCAATCAGAGATTTGAGCAAACCGACAGTTATGATAAATTTCTTTATTGATGATATACAGGGTGTTCCGGATCTCAATTGTCAGACTTTGCCAATACGTTTGGCAGGTCATTTCGAGTAAAAAAAATGTTTTACACAGCATGGGTCGATTCGTTTTCGAAATACCTATAGATAGAACTATTGATAACTATCAAGTTAGAGTATTATTCCTGTTGAAATGTATGTAATTTTTTTTTTTATATGGGGTTACATAAAACCGAGGATGTATTTAAGTGAGAAACTTATATATACGTAATGAACTGATGGCAAAGATCAAAGATTGCTATTACCATCACTAATGACCTTGTGAATGCAGTCCATGAAAGCACGCTTATCTACGTATGAAGAGACAAAAAAATGATCATTTTAAACAATTTGTGTGAACCAACCAGTGTGAACAAGTATAAATCAATGTAAAAAGTAGTTTGAAATAAATGGTTATCATTGAATGTATTTGATGAATTTGTGACTTATATTACTTTTCTCTTCATATGTCTAAAACGAAGGTGAGTCGACCCATGATGTACATAACATTTTTTTCTCAAAGTGTCCTTCCAAATCTGTTAGCAAAGTCTGACGGTTGAGATCTCGAACACCCTGTGTATGATCAAAAAATATGAATGAACCTGATACTTATAACATAACTTACTATGTAATAATAATGTAATGATGTAATACTACAATAGTATAATATAATATTATAAACCTTACAATATAAGCATGGGCGGCTCCGTGCACTGTAGAAATGCAGCACCTAATTTTTCTCAATATACATTTATTAATTTATTTATATTTGTTTGTAATATTTAATTTTATCATCAACAATCCTAAGAAATAATAAAAATCCATTATACTCACAGTGTGTATGTACATTTTGAAAATTGCAACATTTCAAGCCACGTGTCGCCACTAATTACAAGGTTTATAGGTATAGATTAAAGCAGTTTCAAGAGTAAACTAAAATTTTTTTCCTACCTCTTTTTACTATTTTCGATTATTTGCAATATCATTGCATAACGGACGATTATCTATGATCAGTAGATAATATACTCGTTAGCACATGTGATCTGTATAATAGCTGCATATGTTACAAGTTCATTATGATCTACTAAAATATCACAAGAAATTATGCTATATAGTATTATGTTGCATTTAACTGAATAGATATAATTCATAATGTTCTTTACAAATTCAGAAAGAGAACGTGTGAATTAAAATTAATACATTAATTGCAGTACATACAAAATTTTTATAAATGTACTATATGTATTGTATAAATCTTTTTAAGATTTTGTTATAATAAGTGATTTGTGATTTCATTGGTAAAATCTAAAACAAATCTCAAAATAGAGAAATTCTATTTTATTAGTGAAAGATAGAAGTTATAAGATTTAGTGAAAAGCTAGTATACACCATGTAGGTGAAAGGTAGCTATTGTGATTTATTAACATAGTGATGATTGGTACTTCTGCAATATCTGCGAATTGCATGCTTGTAATAAATATTTGTATTAATTCTATAATACACTGCACTTTCAGTTTTGTTTCAAATTTTACTGGTATAATCGTGATAATTGTGTCGCAGTGTTAATAAAATTTCGGAATGTTTCATACATGATATGTTCATAAAAATTGATATATTTTCCTACAACTATTTTAATACGCCCAATTGGAACAAATCACAACTATGAAACGGTAGAAAAAAATTGTATGATTTGTACGATTTGTAAGTAAAAAAAATTGAAAGATTTCGAATGACATATGACGTAATGTTGATCTCTACTCCACGGTGACATTTTAAACATTTTAAAATCACGTCTATTTTTTTTATATATCCCATTATATCTTTATTTAATATAAACAGCAGTGAGACGTTGTAATCGAAAATTTATTAATTTAAAAGATATTTTCATTTTAGTTTTCTAAATTTATATTATAAAACGTACAATTGCATTTACCTTATAATATTCTTCCTGTATTTCATATATTCAATTTGATGAAATTAAAATTGAAACGTCCTTTAAGTTAAACATTTTCACTTACAAGCATTTCAAAAATTGATTGGTGTATTTGTCAAAAAGTCTACAACTTTATTTAAAAAAAATTACTTTTAAATCATCAAAATATTATTACTTCTCGAATACGTGAAATTATGCACTTGAAGCTATTTAATTTTATAAAATCTAATTATCTTATCGTTTCAAAATTATAGCTTGTTTTGTGTAGTTATGTAACACTCTATATAAGAAATATCTTCATAAATATGCACACACTTCACGAATACAATAATCGATCTTGCATCAGAAGTTAGTAATTACTTTTACTAAGATTCTTATAGATTAGATAGAACTAACAAATAATAAAATTAAATTAAATTAAATTTTAAAAGCAATTGGTGAATTTGATACGCGATTTTGCGATGTATTTATTGATTTCAAATATTATTAATCACGATATAAATTTAGGAAATCCC
Source organism: Tetragonisca angustula (assembly GCA_036937485.2). Classification (NCBI taxonomy): domain Eukaryota; kingdom Metazoa; phylum Arthropoda; class Insecta; order Hymenoptera; family Apidae; genus Tetragonisca; species Tetragonisca angustula. The sequence goes on along the minus strand of JAWNGG020000089.1, from coordinate 84,761 downwards.
TTCTTTTCTGCTCTGTGCTTTCGAAATTGTTATTAAATTATTTTAGTAATCAGTAGATTATGGATTTCTATGTATTTATAGCGCAATTTTGCACTTTTGCACGCCTAATGCAAAAACATAAAATATTCAAAATATAGTTCTTTTTGTAAATATTCGGTGTGTAAAATAACTTTCTGTCGAGATATTATTTCTAAAATTATATTTCCAAAATAAAAATCCGCCACCTAGTAATTATCAAGGTTGAGTAACTTTTGTAGAATGTTCTGTTTCATTGGACAAGCTACGTCACAACTTGTTTTACTGTTGCAGAAATCAATATTTCAATAATGTATCTATTACTTGCTCGAAATCAATTTTGTCTCGTCGCAACAATAAAATGACAATCACAGAGTCATTGTTCGTCACAAAATTCACTTAATTTTATGAGATAATTTTAATTGTGATTCACATCTAATTAAATAACATTTTATCAGAAGTAAGAGTGAGTCTAGATACTTTCGACTGGTAATGTATGTACCTGTATTTAACCCTTTGCGTTGGAATGACGTGCCATGCACGTCAAGAATTTTTTGTTCCAAAATTGTAATATTTTCAGTTTTACGTATATTTAAGTAAAACAAATAATAAATTCATTACTTCTCAATAATTTCTGTCGAGTGATATCATACCGACGAGTTCAAAAAAAAAAAGCGACAAATTGTGTACGGTCACTCGTTATGGTCCGCAATCAGTTGCCAACGCAAGAGGTTAATACACGTTTACGATCAGAATTGGCGCGTGTTTTTACGATATGAGCGTGATGAACTTATCAATTTACTTTCATCACGCGAGATCAATAAATGCAGCGCAATTCAGAGAAGAATCATCGATAATGATTCATGCGTGTCTAACGAGAAATTGAAACGTGAAAATTAGTTGCTAGCACGTGGCATCTTGCGTAATGAAAATCCAGTTAGCAATGATCGTGCTAATCACTTACCTGCTTTTCCAATTGCAAAATAGTGCGAAAAATTTTACGAACTTACGCCACGAGACAAGTTACGATTCACACAAACGGATCTGTTCGCGCGAATTCGTTAAAATTTAATTAAATTAAATTTAAAAATAATTTACGACGTATTTATTGATTTCAAATATTACTAGTCTCGATATAATTAGTCGATTTTCGAACAAATTCCTCGCGTTTCTCACGCGTGACACTTTTAAAACACTCTTGCGAAATCACTGAATCGATTGAGGGAGAATGGAACATCCCACGCGAATGATCGAAAATCCTCGGACGCGATTCGTACACGAAAGGAGTGCTCTAATCGTTGCGAACTCAAAGGACGAACTATCCTCTCTGCTCTCGAGAACGAGTATTTTATGGTGGTCTGCGAACCTCCATGGCAAACGACATTCACCGCTGGCAAATGATGATTGCTTCTCTCGGTCATTATCATCATCATTACCGTTAGGATCATTACCATCATCATCATCATCATCATCATCATCATCATCATCATCATCATCACCATCATCATCATTGTCATCATCATCAATATCTTTGCTATCGTCATTGTTGTTCGCTTCTTCATTACAGTCATTATTTCAATACGATAATCTCCAATCAAACGAATAGCAATGAATGGAAAAAGTTGACGAAGCTGTTCCGATATATAATTTATGGTTTATTTGCGTTTCTTCTCGATCCATCGATCTTCAGAACTTACTGTACGGTCTTTTTTTTTTTTTTTGTCAATTTATTGAACATTGAATACAACAACGAAAATGTTACAGTGTCTTGAATTTTCGTCAAGCTTAATACTCAAAGTTCAATAAAATGGTAAGAAACAAATCATGTATAAAGTTTCCTGGGGCCATTATAAATTCATTGTAGAGTCAATAATGAAAAAAGGATTGCTCAGTGTTTCCACATATTGTAACAAATTCATAGTTTTTCCGAGCAGAAAATTGCCATCTGCTGACATAGTGCAAAAATATCTTTGAATAAAATGAACGATATTGAATAATATAATATAATAATATAAAAAGACTCTAATGTTATTGAAAAACGATTAATAATATAATTTTGAAAGTGGAGCTTCGAACGTTAAAACGAGCCGAAGTTTTATTACTGTACGATTTCTTTTTACAGAATTATAACAGTCTCAATAATCACGTAATTACGAAAGAAAAGCAGCTTCGTTTCCCAATAATTTGAATAAAGTAATAAAAATCAATGGAAGGTCAATTTTGTACTACGAATTCACGGTCAATTAATACTAAAACTTTTGCAATTTCGAGGTCTCAATTTTTATTTCTTCTTGCAATAATAGAGTTCAAACACAAGTTGCATCCTTATTAGCGCAGCCCCTCTAATTTGGCGTGACAGCGATAACGTCGAGATTTTTGCTCGATACCCGGTGCTATAAATAGTACAGTTGGCGTAGCATTTGGAACATTCGAATTCATCCACCGACGTAACCCACAATGACCATTAATCACTTGCGCTGGAATGACGTACCACGCACGTGGAGGATTTTTTATCCTAAATTGCAACATTTTTTTCAGTTTTAAGTATATTGTGGCAAAACAAATGATAAATATATTACTTCTTAATAATTTCTATCCAGTGATATCGTACCGACGAGTTCAAAAGGAAAAGAAAGCGACGAATTATTGTATACGGTTCGGTCGCTCGTTATGGTCCGCGATCCAGTTGCCAACGCAAGGGATTAAAACCTAAGCAATGTTTCTCAAACGTTCCGAAGCGGGTACGGTGTTTCGAGTCAGCTGACGAGATAATTTTACGATTCTGACGGTGATGCCGAAATAACGTACTTTGTTGCGTGGCTCTAAAAATAGCCGACCTATAAAGGGTCGGTCATTTTATGCTCTCCTAGCATTCATTCTAATGCTAGATCTGATGTTGATAAGCATTGTTGTTACGTGAATTAATTTGGAGATCTTCGTAATTTCCCGATATCTGTCGCTAAGGTTCACAGAGAGGACGGTTACGAAACATTTTCGCAATCATTCGCATTGCCCATCATGTTTGGTCCATCGTCTCATTTGAGAAAAATGAAGAAAAAAATATCAGTAAGATTCGTATTTCTAGAATACAGAAAACAAAAAATCATGTTTGTCCCGCAAAGATATTGTTATCAGGTAGTCTAAAAATTCGTCGGCCCGATTCGCGAGATTTTTATTTCGGGATATATCGTAGATTGGCAAATGCAATTGTCACCGATCAATAATGAATAAAGAAATTTGTCAGAAAAATTATAATTAATTTATAATTTAATTTAATTATAATTAATTATAATTTATTTTTATAAGAAATTTATAAAAATCGATCTTGTTCGATCGATTTATTCGGGGGTTCGTAAAGAAACAAGGCTGGCTGCGAGCCAATAGATTTGTGCTATTTTGTTCGGTCTCTTCGAACGCTAAGTTCTAACTCGACTCGCGAATCTGTGCGATCGTTTCCTTCATCCATTCGAGTTTCGCGAATTTTGTCTTAATACCCTCTCGAAATAACTGTTGGTGATTTTATAAATTTTGATGATTTTCACATTAATTTCTGCAAATGTAAAAAGTGTTCCGTGTTGTAAAAGTTGTAAATAATTATTATTGTAAATTGTGAGATTGCAAATATGACGTGAAAAGATGCGTTTCTCATCTGTTTCGACTTTAATTTCATTTAAATATTCTTAATATTACACTGACTTCAAAAAATATTGCATTAACATTGTTATTATGTTTTTCTATGACAGAGTTCTTGCTTTCTTTGCATTTTGAAAACAATTGAAAAACAAAATTTCAGAATTTTTGTTTATCGCAAAATATGCACTTCTTTTATCAAAAAGAAAAATAACATTTCTAACAGGTAAAGAAACTAAAACTACGTATGTAATATGTTGATAATAAGTGAACAGTAATATCATGTGATTTTAAAACAAATTTTAATTCAGCATTGAAGTGATGAGGTTCAAGAAAATAGAGAATAATTCCTATCTAAAATGAGTTGAGACAAATAGATTGGAATTAAGGATTATGTACTTAGGAAGTGGTGAATCTAGCCGGCCCAGTGGCCCCGCAAGACTCAAAAAGATTCTCGAAAAAAAAGAAATCATACTTAACAAATGGAGACATGGTACGATTTTTTCTCATTTTCTAATTTGCACTCAAACCATATCATTTTATTCAATCTCGAGCTGCGTGTTTTGTTCTATTAAATCTCGAATGTTTCCGTTTTTAAATCTACAGTTACGTGAAGATAGGCTTTGTTGTCGAGCGAGATTAAATTTGCTTTGTAATCAAGTCGCTAGATGGCAGCACCAGCAACGTTACATAAATCTATACCGTTTTCAAAACTCAGAGTGCACTATTTTCATTTTTCGTGAAATAAAGAGCACCTCACCGAGTGTATAATTTCGTATAAATAATTGTTTAAATAATTTTCTTTTGAGAAATATTATATTTAGAATACTTTTGTTATGTAGGAAACGAATACTTAGGCATAAGTAATACGAGATATTAATATACACATACATTGACTTGATATTTAAAGTAAGTACATATGTGTAAGAGTGTAATTATCATTGATAAATTACATTAACAATTACATTAAATAATCCTTATTGTTATTAGTAGTCGAAATATTGTTGTCTATTAACAATTGAAAATACATATTCAATAAATGTAATTTATGTGCTAAAACCGGTTATTCAGAAGTACAAAACTAAAAGTTTTATGACATAATATTTATATACTTATATATTTATATACATACATATATATATATATATATCAAATATTATATATTATAATATACAATATATAATATTTGATACGATATTTAATATATTATAATATATTGATAAACCTAAAAATGTTAATTTAGTACAATGTATTTATTTATATTATTATTTTGTTTATATTGTTATAATTATTTATATTACATTTTAATTTTAATAATGTGAATTGTATTTCATATTTCATTTTTGTTAGTAATTAGTTACTATACACCTTATGTGGCTTAATATAAATAATATAAATAATTGTATATTTACATTGGCATTGTCAATTTTTACTCATTAATTTTACTAATCATGCAATAAAAAATTTTATAATAAATATTTATCAAGAATAATATTTATATAAAAACTTATTGATCCTAGTAATTATTTTGACAAAAAAAAAAGAACATTAATTCACAATGATAGACGCCACAAATTTTTCAAGTGTTTTCAAAAAAATAATTGAAATTTTCTGATTTAATTAAAATTTTAAAATTTTTTGGAACCAAAAGAGATAATATAGTTATATTTAAGTTCATCATCATACATAATGAAGAAATTTTTTTGAGTTTATAAGAAGAAATTGCATGTATGTAAAATCTGTCTTAAATTTTTTTAATTCCTTTACTTAGAGAGATCCAGTTATTCACTTACCAGTATTAATTCTACTAAAAAAAAAAGACAAAATTAAAAAATTTTTTTCTATTCCAGTTATTAAGTCGTATTGGAAAGAAAATACTGCTGGGTATACGATCAAAGAATAACCGAAGAAATCGTTTGCTCTATTAATTACCTGCATTATTGTCAGCAAGCATAGCTGTCTATCAGATTGGATATTGATATAAGTGGCTTTGTACTTCTAGTTAATTTAGCTTGACAGTATGCAATAGAATCGATTACAGCAGTGTTTCTCATGGCAATAGATCTGTTCAACATTAAAAACTGTTTTATTACAATACGGTTTAATTTATTAAATGGATTAACTGATTAAACTTAATTGATAACTGATAATTAGTTAAGATAAAGTTTCTTTTTTATCGAATGAGTCTAGAATCTTTCAAATGAATAATTTGTAATAAGAAAAATTTGAGAACATTTTTCCTAGCAATACTATATCAATTAAATGTAGCATATTAGATCTTATTATATTAGATCATTACTATATTAGATCCTCTCTCTGTGAGACACGTACATCCACGCTTCGATAAGCAAAACACGGGAAATTAAAAAGATCGTATAGAAAACAGACACTTTCCAGCTTCATTATTTTGCACAATTATTTTTTGAGAGAAAATATTATGGAGATCATTTTGTAAACTGGTTATAAAACGCGTGTAAAACGCAGACTTTCAAGGAAACATTTTGTAGAAACTATAAAAATTAATAATGTAATAAAAAATTATTGTAATATAGATATAGTATAATATAAAAAATAATATAATAATAATATAAAAAATTATTACACATATAGATGTAATAATAATTATACATATATATTATATAGATATAAATTTCACAAGTTCATATGAATAAATTATTGAAAAATTCGATATACGTATGTAGCAATTATCAAAAATTATATTGTTCTAATAATTAATTATTCAATTTTATCAGAAATTCACTTGTAACATGTAGTAAGTACAAAATATGCCTCTGATATTAAAACTTGTACAGTAAATCGGAGGTAAAATTTTGGGGCAATTTCTTATAATTAATTTAACGTTTAACATAGTTATCAAAATTATTAATTTTATTACTTTTAGTAGTTTTTAGTAGTTTAGTGAAATAATAAAAATAAAATGTAAATCTGTAATTGTAGAGGTCTGCAGCGGAGGTGAACTACCAGAAGTTGAAATCATCAGTCTGCTAGAAGAACAAATTCCTCGATACCGTTTGCGAGCCGATACTCTCACTCAGTTTCAAGGTAAATATAGATATATAAATATAATTATAATAACGACGTAATATAAGTGAAGTACTGTACAAGAGGTTCTCTTCATTTCTTTCATATAAATTTTATTAACTTTTTATAGATAAAAATGAAATTGAAATACGTAATGAAAAATTCATAAATAGCTTATTCATAAGTTGTAACAAAAATATGAATATAACGTGAAAGTATGTGTATGATGTAAACGTTCTGTTTTGTGCCGCCTTGTTAAATCAAAAGGTTGTGTATCTGTAACTTTCTCTTAAATCAAGTCATTATTGTCAAGTAGTTCATTTATTTGTATGTTAGAAGAAAATCTTAACAGTTTTCTGTTAATGTCTCGGATTTTTTCAAAGTCGTTTGTCGAACTACGGTTGACCAACCAGATACGTTTAAATTAAGACGGCAGTGTAGGTTTCCATTTCAAAGTATCGCGTGACTTTATCGTTACAAGATCGATATTGACTATTGAATTTGTGATTGATTAAATTTTGTCGCAGTTTTATTTCATTATCTTGCTTCTAGTAACAATATTCGTAATTAATTTTTTTTCCTTAAAAACAGTACTATTATCTTATCCTATACGTTTTATATTTTTGTTTTATAACTTCTTAACATTAAATCTACCGAAATGCTCAAAATGACCAATTTGTAATTTTTATTGAAAATTTTATAGATGTAAAATAATGTATTTTTGGAGATTTAAATGATTTTTATATATAAAATATATAAATAAAAGCTTGTATACTATTATAAAGTTTTTCTACTTCTTTTTTTTTACTTTAATGTCTCTGATGTAAATTTTATGTTAATCGTTGGTAGTTCTACCAATAGTGTTAACAAAGCATTTTCGAACTTTTTGTTACGTGATATTTCAATAATTACATAGAGGATAATCTGTACTAAAAAAGATGTATATGTATATGTAACGACATTCATTATCAATAACTATACGTAGCAGGCTTGTAATTTACATTTAAATTTTAATTATTTATCACGCATAAACAGATCTTAATTATTGCAAAAAAATATATGTAAAATATATTACTTAACTTAAAATATATGTAAAATATATTACCTAACTTAAAATATAGGTAAAATATATTACTTAATAATTAGAATAATTAATAATTGTAAATTTTAATAATTACAGTAATCAAGCTCATTTTTATGCAAATTCAGATTTTTAATATTAATTAAAAAAATAGAAGCTCATTTACACTTTAATATTTTCTATAAATGCATAAAATTCTCAGGTACAGTCTAGTAATATTTTAAAAAATATGAAAAACAGAAAGATATAAGAAGAAATAAAAAAAAATTGATAACAAATGTATAGAAAAATACATAAAAAATATTTTGCCAGAAGTTTTTACTATTAATAAAAAGTTTATAAAAATGTTCAAAATAATATATTATAACATTTGTAAATTGTTTCCTAGACTGGTACTTACATGAATCTAATTTATACAATACATTTTTAAACAGTGGTATTGATTACTTCAATTATACTCTGTAAATTAACAGTAAACTTCCAAAAATTATATTTAGAGAACTAACGAGTAACTTCATCAGTTTAAAGAAATAATTTTCATTTTCATTTGACGCAAGTGCGTTCCCTTACATATTACGATATCTCATTCAAAATAGATTATTTTATATTTGAAATAGATCGTATTATACAATGTTTTCGTTGTTACACGTATCTGGGTATACATGTGTTTTGTATTCTTTACATTTAAATATTATAAATAATTAGTCTATAAATATTTGTGTAACTGATTGTTTATTATTCGCAGGATACGAAAACGCTGATTGGTTTATTCCTTCACCGGCCCTAAAATCAGTCGACACTGACTTGAAATTATCACCGGACCAAATCCGGGAGACTCTCAATTATTTCAGTGAGTTATTCTTTATATCAGTATTTCATATATTCCGTTTTTTTCCGCATTAAACATGTGGCCTTATATATATATACATAAATATTCTTATATGGCTGTTGGTAACATTGTCATGAATCTTGATTCATTAAAGAAATTGGTAATTTTACAAATAACATAGTATGGAAAGGAGTCAGTATTTTAATGGGTTGTTTAATAAATTTAAAAATGGCAAATTTTCTTCGCTATTCCTTCAAAGCTCTCGTGCAGAGTAGAGTCAGGAAACTACGTTCCAACTCTTAATTCTTTAATATTTCACCTTAAAATTTTCGCACGGTAGATTGTGAATTGTTTATCATCTTAAATCATATTTATAATCCATTTTTTTTTATCGATAAGCCAATAATTTCAACGATAAAATTCTACCTTTATCGTTTTGTTTCTTATCATTCATTTGCGATAATATTCTTTTACATTAATGTTAGTCATTCATTTATTTCTTTAAATATTTTATTTTCCGCTATTTTCTATTTTGTTTGTAAACACTTGTCCCAATTCGCTGAATTCATATGTTTATGAATAAAAGTATTTTTCTTTCTGTATTTATTTTTAGCTTTATAGATTCTTTGGTACCTTACTTCATTTTTAAAATAAAACTTCACTGAGATTTTTTTTCAAATATATATGCTCTTTTGATTGAAAACAATCAATGTATTGAACAAGTAACATGAAAAAGATACTTTTATGTTACTCTCAAATGTTGCAGAACAACTGTGATTACAAGTATTTCGAAAGAAGTAATAATAATTTATTGTAAGAAACAAATATTCGTTTTTAAGGTTACATGTACAATTTTATCAGTAAATTTATATCCAACTGAATATTTTTATTATATCAATTCTTATAATCTGTACATTCGTTAGGAAAATCCAGACATATTCATTGTATTAGCTTTTTGTCTTGCAATGTAGGATTTGAATAAAACGTCCATTTTACTAAAACCGTATTTGCAACGAAAGTATATTAATCAGATACTCGAAAATACGTTTGTTTTTTATTTAAAATATGTATATACGACTTGATAACAAGTCACATGCAATTAGGCGCTCATTTGTTCAGTATCCAATCGTAAGAGCCGCCCGGAAAGATTCTCAGCCAATCAGAGCGCTCGACCCAACAGTGCTCTGCTGGAACATCCATAGCTGTGTGCTTTAGTCGCCGCTCGTCCTCCACGTTGGACGGATGGTGTGCGTCTCTATTACTATATTGTGTGTAAAAAGAATTTTCCTAAACTTTCGGTAAACGAACTGACTTACCTCAGTGTTTATCGAAGGAAAGTGAACTAGTTCCTAAGAAGTAAGTGAGGGGTTGTGTGGTGATTTTTTTTCGTGTTCTTCGCCATAGCGTATTACATGAAATCTACTGCATTACTTTTTTTTTTCCTCACATCGTTGCGATGTACGTATATAACATTTTACATAATGTTGTACGAAAATTTCAGTTGAAACGAATCGTAGGTACTTTTCGTAAATCAATGTCGACAACGGAAATTCTGAAAACGTTCTGCTTATTCATAAATTTTGCCTGATTGGAAACTCGGGATTAGAGGTGCTTTCGATGTTTTGTTACACATTTTACACATCGTTTTGATGCTGTATGATGATGTGACACCGAGTTTTAATAATACTTCAATTATAATGCAGCTTACTGCGGTACGTGTTGTGGATAATGTTCTTCCACTGCTTTCGGTAATACTATCGAGCACAAAAATAAATAGATTTGACTAACTTTACACTTTCATAATGAAAAGATTTGTCACAAGATTCTTAATTACAATTGTAATATAACATTTTGAATAATAAATAAATAAAATTGCAGAATATTTCTCTAATTTAAGTCGGGGGAAATTGGCAATAGTATTTTGATTAGGTTAGGTTAAAGCGACTTTTTAAGGATAACATTTTTGTTTAATTATTAAGATAAATTAGTTTGAATATTTTTGTTAACAAATTCATTAAAATTTTATGAAGCGTGTTACGAAAATATTTATTATAAAGATTAATTGCATAATAGTGTAATTAATGCTTGGAGAAAATTGTACATATTTGTAAGCATGTGTATTCGGATAAAGTTAGGTTAGGTTTTATAAAAACATTTTTCTTATACTTTATAACAAAAGTTTAAAAAATTTGTATAAAACGTGTCTGTTTACGAACATTAATAGCTTAGTCGAGTTGAGTGATATTAAATTAAGTTAAAATTCGTTTTATTTATAATTTAAATAACGTTTGTTAGGTTATGCACACTACGCTCAACAAAAATCTGTTTTGTTTTGAACTTTACATTTTTATGCTTTATATTTCTCATTATTTAATATTGCAATTAACATACCGTTATTATATAACTTTAACAATCTTTTATCTTTGCAAACATGTAAACACTGCTGATAACATGACAAATTTCGGTGATATTCCTTGTTTAGAATTACTAGACAAGAATTAAATATAAAATTAAATAGAAATATTCAAATTTGTTTTAATTTTACTATTCATTTGTGAATCCTCCAAGCATTAAATTATTACAACAAAATAGATTGATATGTTGAGGTTATGGTACTAAAGATTTGAAAACAAATGGCGGGAATGAAATTGCGGTACGATTGTATTTTACGATTAAAGATAATAAAATTATTGCAAAACAAAGTAAATTGTTCGTTTGAACACCGATAGAGAGAATGTTTCCTTAATTTCTTGCGCTAAGTAAATGGTTTACCAACCATAACGAGTGACCAAACCGTATAGAATAATTAGAAATAGATTATAAATAGATAGAACCATATAGATTGATAGAAATTACTAAGAAGTAATAAATTTATTATTTGTTTTGCTCGAGTTATATTTCAATATACTTAAAATTAAGAAAATATTGCAATTTTCGGCCAAATATTCTTGACGTACGTGGTACGTCATTCCAGCGCAAGAGGTTAATAATAAAATTAATTGTGCAATTTGTCGGAATATGGATATTCATCGAATACGGAGGTCGTTTTCGTGATTTGGTAGCTTAAATAAAAATATGACTTGTACTAATCAACAACTATTCTTGCGTTCCGATTGTTTTATACATTTAATTACCATACTTTTTTTTGTACAGAATTAAAAAATATTAAAATATACGTATTATTAAATATTATCATACATGTTCAGTTTAGAATAAAAAAACTATTTTAAAGTTAGTGCATAAAAGGATCTTCGTTTTGATAAATGATAGTGACGTTAAAATCCGAGTAAAGTGCGATTCTGAATGGTTCGAAACCATTTAATTTCATCTAATAGGATTTCTTTTTGTCATCTATTAATGCTATCGTTCCATTTGCACGAGACAAAAGAGTATAGTATGTTTCTTAGAATTACGTACTAGTACTTAACTTAGTAAGTAAAGTTTGTTTTACATTCGTTACAACGTCCCTTTTTTTCTTTTCTTTGCAAATCTATGTAAATCGAAGTTAGGTAACTAATTGGTTCATAGTTCGATATCGCGATTTGAAAAAGAGGAATTTCTCAAGTTCCATGTTCGATTTTCTCAGAGAATCGCGTAACAATCGTTAGATGATCAATTAAGCTTTCGTTATTTAAAAAAAAAAAAAACGCGTAATTCTTCAGGCGCATTTCCTTTCATATAGGTCAACGCTTTCTCATAGAAATAATCAGCGAGTTAAGTGGTAGCCAGAAGCAAATGCGATATGTATAATGGTTTATTGTTTTCGAAACTACGTGTCGAGGCTCTTTCACACCAATTTATTGCTCCCAATTTAATTTAATGCCCATAGTTTAATCAGCGTGCCGCGGATATTCCGCATTATAACACTCGATTCTCACTCGTTCTTAGAATTGCAAGATGTATAAGAAACGGATTGAAGTAGATTGTGGAATATTCATGGATATTTACGTTTTAACAATTATTGAAGTATTCATACTGTTGATGATTATGTTTGAAACTGTAGTGTTATATTATTTAATTAATTTAATTTGTTATTAGTTCGCGTGTAACAGTCACAGATAAAAGTCACATTGCACTGGTTTGTTACAGATTCTGATCTTTTATCTCGCCAAAGAAATTTCCAGAAATATGTTTGCGTCTACAAAAATCTTTATTTATCACAATTATTAACTTTGTAATAGTTTATATGTACAAGGATAGATTAAATTTGAATGATAAGTTCTTTGTATCAATGTGAGAAGAAAGACTGTCTAAATGTAGTTCCACAGTGCACCTTTATTGACATTAATATATTTTAATCTAATACTGCAAAATATTTTAAATATATATATATATATATATATATATATATATGATAGTAATAAATGTACAATATGCAAATATGTATTTGCAATATATGCATATAATATTTAATAGGAAAAACGAATCTTTAATAAATAATTTAATTAATAACCCTTCGAGTGCTTAAAATTCTTAGAAATCTAAAAATTTAATAATGAGGAGCATACAACAAATCAATAATATGTCCTTAAATAAACATATCCCATTTAATATATTTATTCATACATTGTAACAAGTTATCTTCCTTGAACATCTAATAAGTAAATCAATCATTTTATTATTGATTGCAAGATTATCTATACAATAACGTATAACTAAATACTTAAAGAGTTGATATTTATCTGAATTTTATTGATACAAATCTTTTTTTCTATATTTTTGTACATATATATATTAAATGTTATACTCGATATTCGATATTCGTTCAACCTGTCTAAAACATTCTTTATGGTCTGATTCATGGTTAATTAATTTTGTATCGAAACTGTAATTAACCTTACATAAAGGTCATAAAGATAATAACATCGGTGATTGTATAGACTGCAATCAGCTAATCAGTCACGTATTTCAAGTTATGATTGTTTTCATATCGATGTGATGCAAATAACTTTTGTAAACAATATTGCGCGATACTTTCGACGATACGCCAATATTTTTAACAAATGGTATATGTATATGCACGTTTTATTTATTTTGATAAAACGATAAGGAAGGTGATACAATATCGGTTCAAAGAAATCTTGAGCAGATACGAAAGGCAATATTAGTAGCGTGCTTTCGTCGTTACTGTCGGCATTAATTTACGAAAATTGACCGTACGATTCGTCGCTTTGAAATTCGCATTATTTGCAACATTATTACTTAACAGGCATCGGAATTAAACAAACAAATGAAGAAAGCAAGGATTCATCGACGCGGGAGAAACTGAAATGAAAGTATGCTAATTGGATGAAAGGACTTTTACAGCGACAGATCAGTTACCTCCGCGCGATAATCTCGATCGTTCTGAGATCGAGAACTGATTATGGAACATGAGCAACGAGCAGAATCCGAGATCGTGTTGGAAATTTAATCGGAACACAGACAAGGCTTCATGTGCAGGAGCAAGCTGTCAAGGACAAACGAAGGAAGACCATTCTTCGAAAACGACTGACAAAATTCACAATGTGTTCGGTCGAGAGCCGATTAAAAATTGGTCGAAAGACTACCTGCAAGGAAGCATCGTCGAAGCGGGAAAGCACTCCGAGAGCGTTGCGGAGAGGGACACCCAAAGAAATTCTTCGTCTTGGCAAACAGTCGAGATCTGCCGCGATAGTTTCCTTTCGAGGAGCAACGAAGCTACTACGGGACGAAACATCCACGCGGAGGCTGAAAATTTTCCGTGGAGGAGAGGCAACGCCATGGAACAACGTAATTCGCAAACTGTTTGGGATTTGAAAACGACCTCGCCGGAAGCGTGTGAGAGCAAACGGTTGTTGGGCATAAACGAAAATCTGCCGGAGGATTTGAAAGAGAGATACTTTTGGAAACCGAGAGAAAGCTGGGGCGTCTCGCAGAAAATGTATGAAAATTCGAAGGAACGTTCTTCCCAGAGCACTGACGCAGGAAGTCCTGTTGGGGTAGCCGGCTCGCAAGCATCCTACAGGATGGTGAAAAATTGCGAAAACTATTCCTGGAGGTTGGAAACAAGCTCGCCGTTGGACCGAACACCAACGTTCGCGAATTTGGCGCTGGACGTCTCGTACGCGGGTCTAGACACGTCCGGTTTCCTAGATATCGAGACCTCGAGGAAGTCCGAGGCCGATGTGCCCGAATATTGGGAAGATCTCAGCGTGGTCGAATGCCTGGGTGACAAGTCGTCGTCGTGCGACGGAAGCACGCCGGAGGAGCGGGTGCAGGCGTTGAAGGAAGTTCTGGCAGAAACCGACATTCACGAGGGAGATGGGATCGTCTCGGATTTTTTGTTCCACGTTGCCAGAACGAAGTACGGCAAGATTTATATCAGGGTTATCAGAACGTTGCTCCTTAACCGAGGTAGGATATGCATGATTTATGCTATTGATCGGATTGGTCTTGCTGTATGAAATCGAATGTAAATAGCTCGGCTGCAGGAATATCACTCTGAATAAGAAAGTAGGTGGAAAGGTGACGAAGACAGACGTGAAATGTGAACGATAAGTTCCTGAAATTAAGCGCAGTTTAATTTTAACATGCGTTCTATTTTATACGTACAATCGAATTATTTATTTTGTACACGCTATTTTATTAGGTGTACAAATTTACCGTCGCAATTTGTCCATTTATTTTTATTATTATTTATATATTTATTTTTTTATTATTATTTATATATTTATTTTTTATTATTCATTTATATATTTATTTTTTTATTATTATTTATTTATATATTTATTTTTTTATTATTATTTATTATTTATTTGAGTTCAGTTCTAATCAATTCTTTTGATTAGAACTGATTCAATTAATGTTGTAAATGAGATACCTATTTAATAACTGAATTACATAACCTCAAAAAAGCAATGTTAACTGATAATTAGATGATGCATTTTCGTTGTATTTCGATTGAAAATTGCGCGGTTAGGTTAACAATTTCTTGTACTTTGATTATAAAAGGACTGTTTAGGTTACGAATTTCTTGTACCTCGATTGTAAAAGAAGTGTTTAGGTTAGGTTGGATTTCAGTTGAAAAGTGCAGGTTTAAGTTAGAACATACAAAATAGAGATTTCAAGACTAGATTTATGCTATAGATTATATACATGACCTAGGTTATTTTTATAATCGTACAAAAAGCAGTGAACAATGTACCATGATCCTTAACCTCTTGCGCTGGAAAGACGTGCCACGCACGTCGAAAATATTTTCGCCCAAAATTGCAATGTTTTCAAAGTTTTAAGTATATTGAAATATAACTCAGGCAAAACAAATAATAAATTTATTACTTCTTAGTAATTTCTATCCAGTGATGTACCGATGAATTCAAAAAGAAGACTAGTTATTGTATGACGGTTTGGTCGCTCGTTATGATCCGCGAACCAGTTACTAGCGCAAGAGGTTAAACATATGTATATGTTAGGGAAATGACGCGTGAATGTTCCAGAGATGGTTCTTCTAGGCTAAGATTCTACCGTTCTCTCCCATCGTAACTGTTGTACTGCCTTCTTTTCTCTGCAACAAGATCCTTGACGATACGCATATCTGTAACGCATCGACTTTCATTAGGAGTGTCCAGCTTCATGCACACATGTGATACCGGTCAAATTATCCCATATAGTCCAACGTCACACATGAAAGTCTGTGACACATTGAAAAATTAGATTTATACGTACTCATTTATTAAATTTTAATAATACCATCTGAATGAAAGTTGGGAATTTTTGTAATTTGACAAAATTTTGCAGAAATTCGAAAAACGAATAATGGATTGTGCTTGTAGTCTCTTTTTCGTGGGGCGGTAGCAAATGCGTTAAGAAACAGTATTCCTATTTTTAGATTTTAGACGGCTCGAGGGGTTGCTTGCCGTTTCTTTAATCTTGCACATTTACCTGAAAATCCCACGTGTGGGCCAGCAGATTGTTCAATACCCTATTCGTGCTTAGAATTTCTACGAATCTCTGTCATAAATATGATAAAATCGGCTGTTATAGGATTTATTAAAGAATTGAAAATTTAAAGTTTTTTTATTTTTTTATATTCTTTATATTTTATATTCATTATTAGTTTATTAATTGATTTAAATCGAATTCCTTTTGATTTAATTGAAGGTGAAACAGAATTGGTTTCGGGATTTAATTTAGAATATTATAGTAGATTATTTATTCATATTTTTTTATCTGAATATATAAATTTATTATTTATAAGAATAATTTTAATTATAATTTTTTATTTAATTTAGTAAATATAATTAATTTAATATTATTAGTAATAATTCGAGGTATTTTAGCTCGAATTCGATATGATTAATATATATATATATATATATATATATATATATATATATATATATATATGTTGAATAGGATTATTAATTTTAATTTTATATTATTTAATATATTTATATCTAATAAGAGAATTAATTATATTAATAATTTTTAATTAAACTTGAAAACAAAAAACCTAACATATATGGCCGGAACATCTTCACGGACATTTGAAAAACATTTCTCAGCTCTCAATAGCCGATTAACATATCGTAAAACGTACAAACCAAACACCAAGGTGAAAGGTTGCAGGTCCGTTTTTTCCAATTTTTCTTTTAACGCACGGTCGATGGTCTTGCATTAAGGACTGGAACGACACAGCTTGATGTTTGGGTTATTTACCCTCTTTTCATATTGGCACAAAAGAGACAACTCCCTTTTCAAGAACTGATGTTTCTTTTTTCTTTTCTAAGACTTAGAAGAGGAGGCATTTTAGGCCTTAGTTTTCAGTATTTTTGTATATTCAGAGTTTCAAAGTTATACATACATATATTGTAGAGTTATACATATTACACGGAATTTTCGTATTGATTGGACTTGGACTTTGAACGGATTTCATGCGTGCGTCCGACTTGTATTTTGGACTTCGTACAGTTTTCTTGAATTTTATATTTAGAATTCATTCGGATTCCATTCGACTTCTTGTCAGTAAATATCTTCAACTCTTACTTCGAATTTTCATTACAACTCCTACTACAAGGAATTTTTGAGAATATGTTTATATGTTTTTTTTCTTATTTTCACACCAACTAGAATCCTATTTAATATTATATATTCTTACTATATATTATTCTATACTATTCTTTACTATATATATTATATATTATACTATTATATTATTGCATACTATATATACTATATATTCTTATTTTCACTCCTACTAGAATCCTACGTAATATTATACAGAATACTATAGTATTGAGTATAATGACAGTTATGCCAGAAGAAATAGACTTTTATATAAATAGACTGAACTGTTTGGGAACTGTCTATTCGCAATGTTATTCTGTCAGAGAATACTCAGGAGACGATCCGCATCGATTGAAGGTCAAATGATTTTTTTCTGGTATTTGAACTGTTGCTGAGTTCCCTGAACTATTCTGAACCGATGGAAAATTGAGGGGAGATTTCCTGGTTTCTTTTCCATTGGTTTTTGGGCCTCAAGATGAGGCCCAAATCGTTGACATCGACTCGATTTTCAAGATCATCCGAATATTACGTCACTGAATTTTTCAACGTTACAAGAAAAAATTTATACGCGTTAGGAGTCGACAAAAAAAATTCGTAATGCATTTCGCTGAGATCGATTCGCGATATCGTGAATTCAATTTTTCATTTTTAATATTCTTCAAAGTGAAACTGGACAATATAGTTAGTCAGTCATCTTCAAATGTTTTAAAAAAAGACAATAATCTAAAATATTTATAATAAGTAATAAAAGATAATAATATAAAATAACAATAAAATAAAATAATATATAATAATAATAATAATAATTTTATAAAATAAAATAATAATGAACGATAACAATATAAAACATTTTATAGGCATTTAATAGTCAAAGTTGTACAGATTCTGAAAAATATGTTTTTTATATTAGTTTACTGACCAAATATAAATGAACCAGAACTAAACTCATAAGTGTATTCAAGTGTACAGAATTTATTAAAGTTATTATTTCTATAATTAGTTTTATTCGCAAATATTGTTATTATTGTTTATATTATCATTTATTTTATTATTTTTTATATTATATTTAATTATATCGTGTTTAATGTAATATCGTGTTTTTTCAAATGTGAGAAACATCGTTAAAACCAGTTTAATTTTAGTTAAAAAAATAACTAAAATTCGTAAAATTTCTTAACAGATTGATTACAAATTTGACATACATATCTGTGATTGATTGCACATATCGTTAAATCTTTCAAGGAATTATTTTTTTGTTACAACACTAGAGATAACAGCATACATCTATGAGCATACATGTTTATGTATATAACATTTTCGTTGAAGAAATAAGCTTATTATTTTATCGAGACATTGGATATTGATACAATCAACTTTTAACATTTCTCTTAGATTTATAAGAAAGATTTAGGTTAGATAGAGTTAGATTTATAAGAAAAATAGGAAAAGACAATCTTTTATATGTAATACGATGGTTTGAATATACTGTTCTTGTATATGTTATAACAAAGTCGATATGATTTTCCTAAATTAATAAGTATAACCATTTTTATATTAGATAGATACATATGAAAGCCTTACAGTTAACAAATACTCTTTATACTAATAAAATTATAAATGACTACAAAAGTTTGCATTATATCATAAATATTTAAGGTAATTTTGTTTTTTTCTTTTTGTACCTGATTTCTGACGAAGATTAGATATAGAGATTAACACAAAAATTAAGCAATGTAAATCCATGATAACGTGATTCTTTTTACGATAGCTTTTAAAAGTTGTAGTCAGATATTTAAATTTTTATTATTTTAAAAACTTTTAAAGACAGACTTTTAGATATTTAAATCTTTTTAAAATAATTTTTTAGATTTTTTTTAAGATAACTTTTTAGATAATTAAATTTTCATCATTTTAGAAACTTTTTCGTGTCTTTGTAGAAAGCTGATTTTATTTACCAAAGTGTTGTACATGTCATTCAGCTTTAACCGATATATTTATAACTTTTACGTTTAAACAATTCTGAGATAGATGAATGTGTCGTGCCTGATAAACAAAAGACTTTGCATGTAAATATAGTGTACGTATTAAATATAACATTATATAACACGATTGATTATAAATAGAATGCACTGTTATATTTCTATATCAACTACCATAATTACTAGCATTTTGATAAAATTATAAATATCGTAAACAACAAATATCGTAAACAATAACATGCATATTATCTGAGCGTTATTTTAACACGAGTAAACATCACTATTGCTTTTCCATCCCAACTCAATATAATATTTCTGATACACTGGTCCTTTATAATATAATTAAAAAAATTGGTTGAAAGAGACACATTTGTGGCATGAAAACGTATACGTCTTTCCATTGATTTAAAAAACATAGTTTTGCATTAATTCTTATGCGACAAGAAGGGCTTGTTTAAAGTACACATTGTGGAACAATTATTTCTCTGGGGAATTAATTGTTTCAAAAAAGAATTTATCTCAATTAGAAGAAATTCATTATTTAAGCAAGACAATCTTTTTCGTTATTTTTAATATCAGAAGTAAGAAATAATATTCTTCAGCTGTGATTTCGAAGATCTCCGCAAAAGATAAGCTGGGCAGTCAATTTATACCATTTATGCATTTCATTTTATCTTTCTTATATGAAACAAAAATTATTTATTTAGTTCTGTTTTTTTATGCTCTTGGTTTCGTATATCTACATTTGTTAAGGCTTCCAAATTTAAAATATTTATTCAGATCATTGTATTACAAATAAAAAAAAAAATAGTAAAAGTTTATGCACATAAATTTTTCTCACGAATATGTTACTACGAGACATTCAGACCAATTAAAGTAAATATCTCATGTACATACAATTTTTTGTTTGGTTATAGTGGACGAAAAGTTTTGTTGGTTCAAAAATTTTCGATATTTCAATTCGTGGAAAAAAATCTCATTTTGAATTCAGAAACTTCTATTCTGATATTTCTAAATTTGTGTTATCCAATAGATAGAAAATTAAGGCTACTTTTATTCACGAAAATTATAAAAATTCGAACGTCTCCAAAATCACTGAAAAATTTGTTTCCCGCTATTGAAGATTTTGTTAAAACTTGTGCTTACAGTTATTTTCTTCAATTTTGACTATTAGACAAAATATTAGGATTTATCATTTAATTTTCAAGATCACGATGGATCTAGTTATGGGGGAAGTTTTTCAGTGATTTTAAAGACATTTGAAGTTTCGATAACAAAGATATTTTTACTTTCTCACCAGGTGCATGATATAAAAACATCTTTGAAAAAAATCGAACTTAGGGCTGTCAAAGTAGAGGCTTCCCCTTTCAACTCTTAACTGGTATCATTGGATATTCGAAGCCACAAAAATTTATGGATTAATTTTAGAATTATTCAACTGATTTAATTTTATTATTTTATTTCCATTAAAAAGAAAAATATATAGAATAATTAATAATTTTTATAGCATGATATAAATTATAATTTATGACCTCTTGATATCAATTAAAAAAATAATATATTTGTTAAAATAAATTTTTCTTCACAAAATTATAGCAGTTCAAAATTTTTTGATAATTTTTTTCATCGTGTTTAAATATCTCTGTGTACATACACATGTTTGTTTTATATTTATTTATTTTATATACACTTACTGACGAAAATTAAAAAAACTATATGTCTTCAAAAAATTATCGTTCATTCTTTAATTACAGGATTTAAATTACATCAATTGAAAATAAAAGTAGTTCGAAGAGGTAATATATTATACATTAACAGAATATAAGCTTTTTTTTGAAACCTAATTTATAAAGGTCACAATTAATATCGGAACAAAAACTCTAATTAAGATTCTTGTGACAAAAGTTAAGAAACATATCTTGATTCGTATAATCATTTTCAATAAAAATAAATGCTTATAATTTTCGTTCTAACATAGATTTTCACAACTGCATGGAATTTGCGAGACATCGATTAAATTAATTAAACATAAAAGTTCGGTATATTAGACCATAATTTTTTTCTATTAATTTTGTTTTATTAATAAAAAAAATACAATATTATAAATATATATAATAAAACATAATATGTAATATAATATTATAATACATATGATATATATAATAAACTATATATATAATAATAAAAAAAAGAACTTTCAATTGACGTTTGATGTAATTGCCTAAGTTGGATCTATTGGATTTAAATCCTGGAGGTTGACTTGATTCTTAAATAATATTATAATTTATAATCTAATTATATATTATAATATATAGGGTGAGTCTCGTAACGTGACCACATCAAATAACTCATAAAATATTTGTTGTACGAAAAAATGTTCAGATAGAAGTTGTATGGCTTCCAGGGGAACATATAGTACTGTAATACTGTTTTATGTTTTGTTCTTTTATCAAGATATGAAGGTCACCTTCAATTTTTTAAATGGAATAGTTGATATTTTTTTCCGAATTTGGATAAAGCGTTGAATTCTACATAAAAAAAGTTTTACACCAAATAGGGTCTAAAATACATAGTTACTGAAATGAATGGTCTTTTCCAATATAATATAAAAAAATATTTTTGCTAATATCTCAGTAATTATGTATTTCAGACCGTACTTGGTGTTATACTTTTTAATGTAAAATTGAACGCTTTATCTGAATTCGGAAAGAAACATTAACTATTCCATTTAAAAAATTGTAAGTGACCTTCATACCTTGATAAAAAAGCAAAATAACTTACTATACTATACAGTACTATACATGATTACAGTACTACATGTTTCCCTGGAAACCATGCAACTTCTACCGGAGCATTTTTTCGTACAACAAATATTTTATGAGTTATTTGATGTCGTAACGTTACGAGACTCACCCTGCATAATTATAATTTAATATTAAAACATTACAATATGTGTATTGGAATTTATTTGTATAAGTTAGTATTATAATTTACAAAATATTAATTTATACATTAAGTGTTTTAATTACTTTGGAAGAATATAGAATCGTTGAAATAACTATTCGATTAATATTTTTTTTTGAATAAATGGTTGTATAGATTTTGTAAGCAATATAGAAAGTTTTTTTTATAGTTCTTTTTATTAGTACTACTAGAACCAATTTAGAATGTTATTTATTGTTTCATTATAAATATTGTCGTTGCAAATATCCAGTCAAGAAATTCATAGTATATGAAACACGTATACATTTTTCTTGTATTTCAACGCATACAATGATTATTCACACAGTTGTATAACAAAGTCATTGTATAACTTTTGTCAGTAAATGTACACATCATTCAAAATAAATTGATTTTGATAAAACGAATAGACTGACGTTAAGTATTGCGGAAATCTTTTCTTAACGACTTTCTGGCTGGAAGCTATGTACGTTATTTTCGTGTATCGAATGCACGAAGAAAGGAAGTGCGATTTCGATCTCGTCGGCTTTTAAATCGATGGTCTACTTTCATTTACCTTCGTTTTCGTCGTTGGTTTAATTTCTCTGTTTGGAATTCGTTGACCCAGTGGGATCAACGGGTAAAAGGAGAATATATGCATCAAGATCTCTTCAGACGCGAGTGCCCCATCACTTGGCAGATTTTCAATCTCGAAATTAACGAAGTCATTAGGGAAGGTTCAAAGGAATGCTCTTCTTACAAAAAAAAACAGAGTAATTATAAATCAATGAGAGAAAGTTGACCGAAAGCGAAGAGTTATTTCAAAATTCATTATTTGGAATTAAGTTTAAATTTATTCTTTGTTGTATTATACAGGCTGCATGTTGGTGTTCAAATTTTGCCAGTATGCTTTTAACGAGAAGTCCATAAATGTTTAAAAAGTAGTAAACGTAGTTGAGAACGTTCGTTAAAAATATGAAACGTGGAGCTGTACATATTCGTGTGTTACATCCTCCTTTTATCTTAATGCAAAATTAAGCACACTATTGAAACTAGTAATTAAACTAGTAAATTATTAGTATACTATTAGAAGTATACTATTGAATTTAATATCGACCAAATTTCATATTGACTTTATGGAATTTCTTCACACCCAATTTTGATTTCTCGCAATCCATTCATTTCGTGTAAATACTTCTGTATTGTAAATATCTGCTTTCTCAAAAATAATGAATATTTTCCCAGTAGAAATCTAAAGATATAAGATTTGGAGATACCAAAAGATTGATCCTTCTTGATTAACCAATGGATAAAATTAATCCTACGCATTCCTACATTTTTGTTATAATTTTTAAATGAAGCACTTATGAACTTTTGCCACGTGATATTCTAGTCTTATTTTTATATATAAAATACATTGGCACAATTTAAACACTAAAATTCGGGACAACCTGTATTTTATAATTGAAGCGTTTATTTATTTATTTATTTTTTTTTATTCACCTATTTAACACTAATATCATTCCTTATTGAATAAATTATCGTTTCTTGAAATACCTTGAACAATTACACGTATATAAAATCGTAATCTGTTTGTGACATAAAAATGATACAAGAGAAAAATTTCCGTTATGTGTATCTTCTGTTAAAAATATCTCGTTTGAATCATAATTACAAAGTTAATTTTCGTAATAGTTGTTGACTTACAAACGAGAGTTCAGGGGCACCACCATTAATGAAATGAAATGGATCTCGAGTTCGTATTATAATGAGGCATACGTTCGGATGAAAGTATCGAGATCATCTTAATATATACTTTGGTTGAGAAATTCGCAGTTTTTATAATTGATTAGACATTAGATATTTTGATTAAAAAGATTAGTTTATATTTCATGTGCATGATTCTTTACATTGTTCATTTCGAATAATTCCCATTATATTTGCGGTTCAAAAGTTTAAAAAAAAACATTATTATACTATAATAGACAATATTTTATCACAACATTGTTATATTATAGTAAACAATATTTTGGATAAATATTTGTTGACACAGATTTATAGGCAAAGGAAGACATTATTTTTCTTTATTTTTTTATTCCATTTCCTGTATTATTTTTGATTATATTTTATATATTTCGTGTGTCCTGAAATAATCGATTTCCGATTGTCTCAAACAAAACTCATAAACACAAATCATTAAAATATTACAAACAATTAGTTTCCAGTCGGTTGCAAGTTGCAATACGTAAAATTCTTTTCGTTAAAAAATTGAGATCACTTCGATTTCTTTAAACGACACTGTATTTTTGATTTTATATTGTTGTAGCTGTCGAGACGAATTCAGCGAATTGTTACAATATATCTTTTTCATGGCCTTAGATTACTGTATATTTTTCTATATTATAAAAAATAATATATAATATATAATATATTAATTATAATATGTAATATATAAATATATAATAAATTAGTAATAAATAAATTATATAAATAATATAATAAATTATAATTATATAATAATATAAATTATAATAATGAGATAAAATTATATAATATATAAATTATAATATATATAAATTACTTTATAACTTTGAAACTTTTACAACACGGCATCAAAAAATGGAGTATAAATCTGGAAACAACATTTACGGAGGATGTGGAAACTAATAGCGATATTGGCACTAGTAGTGACGATGTCGATGAGGACCAATATTTCAGGAAAATTAGAAGTACGCGCAGTAAATCGCAGGTTATTTTGGACAACTCTGGGGAAGAAAAAAGTGACTGCTCGACGCGAGACAATTCCGAGAAAGATCACTGGTCCACACGGGATAACCCAAGAGATAATGAGAATTTTCTGGGTACAAAACGCCTGGAATACAAATTCCAGGTAATTACAACGATCCTGTTGGCACGGTGTCTCTGTTTATCGGGCACGACATTTTAAACGAAATAAGCGCTGAAACTAACAGATATTACAGGCAGAAAAATGGAGAATATAAGAAACTGAAACACGATGCAGAATGGATCGATGTGTCGATGGTAGAAATGAAAAAGTTTTTTGCGTTGCTAATTTTAATGGGACAAGTCAAAAAAAATAAACTTACTGACTTACTGGTCCAGCGATCCCCCGATAGAAACACCAGTTAGAGACTTTGAATCGAGACAGATTTCTTCAAATTTGGAAATATATTTCCAACATAAATTTAAAACCGTTTACAAACCAAAGCAGAATTTAGCGATTGATGAAAGTAATTACGTGGAAAGTCTTTGAAACTATGTAATCTGAAAAAAATTACTAAATACAGGATCCTTGCAAGCATGTTATGCGAATCTGTAACAGGATACGTTGTAAATTTCCAAATTTATCGTGAAAAGAGTTCAAGTTTGGAAGGTACGGTAACAACGCTTGTGAGTTCATGTGAGTTCATGTACAAATCTGTTCATGTGAGTTCATGTACGGCATAATGTGTACATGGATGACTTTTACAATAGCGTTGAAATTGCACTAAATCTTCTTCGCCATAAAATTCGTATGTGTGGAACCATTCGAGCTAATCGCGGACTGCCAGAGCAACAGAAAAATCCAAAACTTAAACCTGGACAAATGATATATCGTCGTAAGGGTGAGATTTTACTACAAACGTGGAACCACAAAAAGAAAGATATAAGAATGATTTCTATTATACACAATTCTACAATGCAATAAATACAAATAAAATTGATCGTAAATCCAGACAACATATATGGAAACCATTGTATTTTATAGATTACAATAAAAATGTAAGGAGTGTTGACAGTGCTGACAAGTATTTAGCATTCTGCTCTATATTTGAAAAAACGAGGAAATGGTCGAAGAAAACAGCTCTTTTCATCTTGAATTGTGCCTTGTATAATTCTTTCCGAGTTTTCTTAGAAGCGACGCAGTCAGAAAGTATTAGATATGCAGACTTCTTGCTGCGCATTGCTGAAACTTGGCTGATTTCCCACAGAGGGGAAGACGGTAATTATTCCCCATCTACGTCAACTCGCGCCCCACGACAGGATCCACCAGGAAGGTTGTCTGGGAACTTAAAGGAACACCAAATAGAACGAATAAAAACTGAAAGAACTAACAAGTTTACGAGAAAACGATGTCGCGTATGTTACGCCAATAAGAAAAGAAGCGAGACTAAGTATATGTGTAGTTTTTGCAAAGTCCCACATAATTTGAAAATTGTTTCAATGCCTATCATACTAAACAAAATTATTGATTTCTCAATATTAAATTTGTAATTTTATGTATATATATAACAATATAATCGCAGAAATAAAAATTCAGTATAAAATTACAAATTTAATATATATATATATTATTTTTCATAAAGTTTAGCGTTTTTATAAAATTTAAATTTTTGTCAGTTCCAAATAAAAAATGTTTATTTTTTATTAAATAAATGAAACCATATTTCATTCGGCCATGTATATTTTCTTCATCTTAGCGAATTAGGAAATTAACGTTATGACCCCGTCGATAAGGTGTTAATAATAATAATAATATTATATATATTATACAATATTATTAAATTTAATAAAAATAAAAAATGAATGATCACTAGAATCGAAGGAAATTATGATCAAAGCATTGAAAAATTCTATATTTTTTAAAGGAATTCAGAAGAATTCAAAGACAAATAAAGAGTTCTTTGACAAGTTTCATTTTCTACTTAATAACCTGCGACTCTCATCAGAAAAAAAAAACTAGTTTTTGTTAACAGACTGATGAGTGATAACTGATGAGTTATTGCATTTGGAAAAATGTGTAAATCTTTCAATAATGAATTTACTGACAATAAAATATTAATAAAGCGACGATACAGTTTATCATTTAATTGTTCATTGTTTCACCACATTTAATTACAGAGATTTTTCTACGTAATTTATATTTTATTTTGTACTTTTTTTCTTTCTTCCGTCATTATCAAAGTAAAAAATTACATTTCACATTTCTATTCTTTTATTGAGAATTAATGCGGCTGCATCCCTTGAGACACTTTTGTCCCCGTCGCGGATTGTCTTTAATAAAACTTTTTTAATTTTTCGAATGTTTAAATGAAATTTTGCGTATACACTTATTTTGCAGTATAAGTAACTTAATAATTCATTGAGATGACAATACATACATGGTATAACTTTTTACTACAGGATGTCTCGCAACTGGAAGATGATTCTACATGTAAAAATGTGCCGAAAAGAAAGAATAAAATTTTTTCACTAAAGCCTTCGTTTCCGAGAAAATCGAGTTTGAAAATTTATCGAATATATTTAAATTTAGCTGGTTCTAGACACGACAGAATGTTATGCCACATGCAAAAATGAATAAAAAACGTGGAATAAAGTTTTTCTGTAAAATATTCCGTTTTCGAAAAAAGTCGAGTTTGAAAATTTATCAAGTACACGCGTACTTAAGGCAATTTTTAACGAAACATAATTGAAAGTTTATTTTCTTGAGGACGACGAAAAAATTTTGTTCTACATCTTTTACATATTTTTCCACGTAAAATATCCTTACGATTAAAAATATCCTGTCCACTATGAGATTAGCCAAATTTGAATGTAGTTGATAAATTTTCGAATTCGATTTTCTCAAAAACAAAAGTTTTAATGAAAAAATTTCATTCTTTTTTTTCGACACATTTTTACGTATAGAATCACCTCCTAGATGATTGACCACGAGTCGTGGAACACCCTATATATGCAACAAATATATAATACATTTCCAGATCATTTTCAAAGTTTTTATTAATGAAATTTCTAATTGTTTTATAGAGTAGACATAGTATACATGTATGTATATAAAAGTTTCTCTATGCTAAGTGTTTGAGTACATTCGTTAGCCACTGATACTACTGCATAGGGATTACCGCATTGTAAATCTTCCGCGATTTAAATTTCCCTCTCGCTGTATTACACGCATCGCTGTCTGCGCAGCTTGCTCTGACAGCTCTGTGACATGGCGTTGGTGTAATTTTGCTGTTTCGTTCCATGCTTTCTCCACGTTTCCCAATAATAAAGAGTAACATTATTCTTGTCTGATGTGTATAAACTATCGATCGGTGTGTCAATTAGTGTCTGTATGAACAGTTGATTATTCAAGTTCGAGGAATTCAAGAAAATCAGTGAAATGTGCCCGGTGAATCCTCTGACGTCAGAGGCAGAGAATTAATGTGCTGAATGGTAAGTATTTATTTTAAAATTAAATCAATCGCCAGCAATAAAAGTTTGAAATGTAATCAAATCGCCAGCTCACTTTTCACTGTCCATTTTTTTAACTTCACTTTATTGTGAAACATACTTGGACGACAATCGTTAAATTTGAAATTTGCCATTAAACGAAATGTTACAAAATTCCGAAATAATTTGGAATAATTATTGTGCAATAATTTGATTAGATTATTCTTCGTGTAAATAATGACTTTGTTTCTTGCTTCCTT
Organism: Tetragonisca angustula; assembly: GCA_036937485.2. Taxonomy (NCBI): domain Eukaryota; kingdom Metazoa; phylum Arthropoda; class Insecta; order Hymenoptera; family Apidae; genus Tetragonisca; species Tetragonisca angustula. Next base: position 55,745 of record JAWNGG020000089.1, on the reverse strand, counting down.
TTATTTAAACAACGTTGCTGCTAAACAATCGGGACGTGACGCCATTTTTAAAATCTCCAAACTTTAACCTCTTTGTTTACTTCTTTTTTTTCTCCTCTGTCAATAAAAAAGATATTATTTATTCAAAGCAATATTACTTATTCGCGTGTTATGATTTGTTTTGAAAGACTATTCACATGAGTTTAAACAATTAAAAAATTTAAACGAACGGTAAAACAACTCCAATGGAAATTTAAATTTGCTAGAAAGACAACGTAATGTTTGTCTAAATTTCACTGACAGATTCACTTCTTGCGCTGGGATGTTTTGTTCCAAAATTGCAATATTTTCTCAGTTTTAAGTAAATTTAAGTATAGGCAAAACAAATAATAAATTTATTACTACTCAATAATTTCTATCCAAATATACCGACGAGTTCAAAAAGAAAGCGACGAATTGACACGATTTGGTCATTCGTTATGGTCCGCAATCAGTTGCCAGCGCAAGTGGTCAAAGAGCGTTTGCTCGTATTGTAATTATGTCTTTACAGTTACATTACATAATAAACGTGCAAGACTTATCGAACATTTATGTAAAATGTACAAGTCAGCAATCGAAATTTACTAAAAGAGCATGAAAGATTGTAATAGCGTTTCTCTGTTAGAATTTCTTCCAGGATTAAAGAATTAAAGTTCATTGATTCTTTTTATTACAACTGGCGTCGTGTTTAACGAATAGTGATGAGCAGCGAAAGATTATTTTGGAGGCCAACTGTGTACTCTGATACATTATGCAACATTTTAGATTGATGCACGTTGCCACGTGGTTATTCTCCGGACGATCATTTCCTATCGTTATTTACGAAAATCTCAGTCATTCCGTTTCATGGCAAAATATCTGAACGTTGTACGTAACGTCAAGCGTTTCTTAAACGAATATATAGGTACATGCTGCACATCGAGTACGTAATTAAAGAACTTAAATTTTTGCGATTAATGCCAAGGAACAGTATTGACAAAGTTTAAAATTAATACGATAGAAGCGATCATGTAGCATCATTGTTTCTATAAATAAAGGATGAAGCGTGGTCTCTCTCGGTTTTATCACTCCGGTGCAACTCTTATGCAAGCTTGAGCGTGTGGAAAAATCAATAATCACCTGCGACGTCTCTCCCTAAGACGTTACGTCAGGAATTTTTGCTTTTTTATTTTTTAATTTGTTGCAGAATAAATCGACCAAACCCTGTTTTGGTTCGCCTATCGAATATTTTTTTCCCGCCGTTTTTTTTTTTTTTTACCTGTACCTTCGAATAACAGCCCCAGCGTTGTTTGTTCAGTCGTCACAATCTCTTCTTTCCAAATTATTCATGGATCATCAAGCGTGGAGTTGTTTTTAATTAGAACGTGAACGTCCAAGTATGTTTTACGATACGTTCCCAGGGCCTTCACGAAACTTGCGACATTACGCGCGTACGCTTGAAACATGATGTTGAATCTCGCGACAAATTGTATCATAATTCGACACTTTTCGAGCGAGCGTTAAAATGATTAATGTTAAGAAGATCGAGACTTTCTAAACGGTAAAAGTGAAAAAGTCGTTCGATTCTTCGCCAACGGAAGCAGTCGCATGCAAAAAGTTCTCAATTGCCGCGCAATTCTTTACAATAATGTTTCGAAAGAAGATCTGTTCGCTAAATCATTCGGAGAATTCTTCGATGCTAACCTTTCAAGTATTAAACGAGGATATTTGAAATTCTCAGCAACAATAGGCATCATATATAGATATAATGAAAAGAAAATACATTTTTCATTGTATTGTTACGTAAAAGTATTCATATTTGTATTCTTCTCAAGAGTTCAGGGAGAGAGATCTACTGGATTATTATTCCGTTGACTTTGCAATGCGTATTATAATGTATAAATAGTAACGAGTCTATGTGTATCTTACATATTCTCGTCGTCATTGACTCTTGATAAACTTCAAGGCAATCTTCAAGTCTTGTTAAGTGTCACGAGTTCCAGCATTTCTTGCATGAAATTAGAGATTTGGCATACTGTGACATTAACCCTTAGAGGCGCGCAATTTTAAAGAAAAAAAAAAAAACTCTACCTGCACGGAATTTTTTTTTCATATAAAAATAAGGGGAAAAACGTTTATTTCAGTTATTGAATATACATGAAATATTTCTTAAAATGAAAAAAGGAAAATAAATTCTTTATTACAGAGTGGGGCATAAATGAAATTCATTGAAACGCATCTTTAGGTAGGTTAAAAAATATCCTACCATGCATTAACTGTAAAAAAAATGTGGTTAATGAGACGATTAAGTCTTATTGTTAATGTGTGAAGTTGCAACTTGCGGATGATAATTTCTAACTCGACTACAACTTGCTCGTAATAAATGGCTTATCTTTATGATGAAAGAAAGTTTTGATAGGAAATTTTTATTTATATATATATAAAACTTTTATTATATCATTAGATTGGCGTATATGTAGTTTTTATCAATATTTTACACAATTTCTTTCAAGTATCGTGCATTGAATCGAAATAATTTTTACGTGCATATTAAAAGATCTAAAAATCTTCAATTCTGTGTAAAATTTAAAAATTCATCGAATATTATTATTTTTTTCATTCTAATTAATTTATTTCTTGTTTTTAATATAGTCAATTAATTTTTAATTAATCTGTTTATTTTTTGTTTTTTTATTGTTAATTAATTTATCGTTATAGAATTCTCTAGACTGTTTAAGAAATGATCATTCGAAAATAATAATAATAATAATAATAATAATATGAATTTAGTAATATGGAAAAACTTTAATTTTTAAAAAATATTTTTCAAATTTTTATGCAGTTATTTACAATATAGAGATTTTATGCCACACTTCTCGGTTTCTTAGTAATTCCATGCAAATTTATTCATTGCGAAGAATAATGGTAAATAAATCTTTCAAATGACGAATAGCCAACATTGTTCCCTTCTTACGAAACCTTGGTTTTATCACTCGTCTTGCATCTCGAATTTTGTCAAATTTATCGCGAACGTTTTCGACCGTCATTTATTTATTTTTTAAAGTCACAAATGACGACAGAATTTAAAAATAAATCATGTCTATTTTTCTTTTTGTTTTAAATAAATTGCTACTTATCTTTGTTTTTATGCTCGTGTCGTTATCTCAAAACTCGCTTTCTTTAGTTTTTCTGTTTCAATTAACGAGATAACGATTAGAATGGCTTAGTGAAACAATAGGTATTTATTTTTTACCATTTAGTCTGGATTATTGTCTTTCTTAAAAGATTTCTTAGAATATTATCGTTGACATTTTTCATCCTTTCATTTTGATAATGAAGTATCATTAGTGTTGGATTTTATGAAACAATACATTCTGGACTGTTTCAACATTTATATAACCTTTTGTGTATATTAAATTTATGTTCTCTTCCACTCTTTCTGTACTTTTATGACATTTATTACGACTGACTGTCAGATTTAAATATTTCTATCCTAAAGCTTATTAGTGGACTACGGATGTTCACGCAGATTTAAATTTTCCTGTATATTAATAGAATCTAAATAAATTGCTTTCGTTCTTCGAGTATTGACAAATATTGGACTTCAAGTAATTTTGCACGTTACGTTATGTGCGTTTCGAAACTCAGAATAAATGCATAAAAATTTGCAATTTTATCAGTAGCAAAAATTTAAATTTTTAAACGATGTATTCTAAGAAACAGAATTCTTGGCAAGAAAATTATTACCGCGCAACGTACCAAATGTTATAACTCTAATATTTTGATATTTTAAACACATATTTTCATACAACGTGCATTCTGTGCGATCATGTATTTAAAAATTTTTTATAAATCCGCAGTCTAGTCATTTTTATTTGCAGATTATCTTCTTTAATAAATTATTAACTCTTTGAACTTCTTTGTCGAACGTGACTTGACGTCAATTTACAAACATAATTTTGAAAAGAATAATAAAGAGAAAACCATTTTCACTATAGAAGGATTAGAAGAATGTCACTGAAGCTGAGATGAAAGAATTATTATTATTATTATTATTATTATTAAAAAGAAAAAGCTAAATAAAATTATTGTTTGTAAATATTTGATTTTACTTTAATTATTTAAATTTTTTTATTTTCCAGCGGAAAATATTTAAAAATTTCATAAATATCAAATCTCAATAAAATTCTAATACAATTGGTAAAAGATATAATAATAATAAATAAAATAAATAATAAGAAAAATATAGTTAGTAAAAAGAATTGTTTAATGGTTTTATTATCAAGTAACAATCATTTAAAATATTATACCAATAATATTGGGATGGATAATGGAGAAAAAATTAGTGCAAAAAGTATATAACTTAATGAAACAATATTTGATGTGGCTTAATGCATACACTGCCATGCATAAGTATTTGGACACTTGTAAATTATTGCAGTATAGAATACAATTCAAATCTCTTTAATTTAATCTTAATAATAAATATATAATAATATATTATATATATTTATATAATAAATATATAATAGTATATTATGTATATTTATATAATAAATATATAAATTTTATGAAACGTCAACTATACATTAGAAACAAATATGAAATTTAAAAATGCAAAAAAAAAAGAGGAAAATGTGGAATCATAAAAAAACTATCAAGCTTTTAATGAAATTGCAAGTATCTAATTATTTATACATAGTTTCTATACTAAAGATAACTATTCCTGAAGTTAAAGTCCCTATGACAATCATTAATCGTAAAAAAATGATCATTATCGTGGTAAACAACGATGAATTGTTTAAAGAGCAGAAATTTTATCGAGAGAGAAAAGATTTATAAATTAATCAATGAGAAAAGTATATTTTTAATTTAGAAGCACTTGTAGTACAATTCAGATTTTCAATACAATAAATTATCGCAGTCACGATTAATTTATTGCAATTCATTTACGTTTATTTCTGTTTCCTCCATATATATTTAATTTTTAATAATTTTCATTAGAAAAATATATTTAGACTTGAATTTACAAATTGACCTGTACTGGTATACTAAATCTAATTAAAAAAAAAAAAAAGAGAAAGAAAAAATGCATCTTCGTCTACACAAAGTGGCGAACTTCTTTCGAAATGTGATTGTAAAATAGAGTAAACCTATAAAGTTAAAAAAGCGGTACGACAAATAGAGAATGGAATACGAAAAAATTTAGAAATTTTTCACCATCATTGAGAGGTGCAAAAATGGAATTAGCGATGCATGCGCGTAAGATAAGATTAGAAAATTAAGGAATGAACAACGATAGAAAGAGAGAGAGAGAGTGAGAAGGTCCTGGAGAAAAACTGCACTAATTAATAAATACAGCTAACAAATCAGCCATTGCTCCCGATCCTCCCTGGGTTCCTGGCCGATCCTGGCGGAGGAAGAAAGAACCATTTCGAACAATACGCTCCTGGAACCGGAAGAATCTTCCGACCAGGAGCAACAGGATCCCCAAGAGGATGATCCTTATGAGTACGACGAAGACATCAGGCCCTCGAGCGAGGGTTCACCGGAGAACGAAGGTTTCCTGGATGGAAATTGTCCCAGCTCTTCTAGGATACCTGCACGTTGCTGGGGATGCACCGATTGCAATGGATTGCATACGCCGATATTCCTGTTGGCTTCCTCTCCGACGGAGCCATCCTGTGCCTGCGTTTCCTGTCAGTAATTCATTCAAAAGTTGTCGGGATCAGTTGAAATGGCTTTTCGCTTCTTTTTCGTTCTTTCACTTGCTCTTTTCGTTCCTTTTCTTCGAGTTTTTTAAACACCTAGCTAGTAAGTAACTTATCTGCTAATATACTGTTCAAGAACAGAAGAAAGAAAAAAGAATTACTGCGTTAACTGTAACGATTCTTGATGGTTAGCGAAAAGTTTCAAAGCACGAGAGTGTTTTACTTCTCGAGAAATGCAAGCTTTGTTAGAACTTCATTCACTTAAAGTGAATTTTAATATCTTGAATGAAATTTTACTTGTTCAATCTATTTACGTTAAAGCTTTATTTATATGAATTTATCGAATTTTTATGAATTTATAGATCAAATAGTTTATATTCGAACGTATTAACAATATTTAAACTATTATAATTCTGTAAAAAAAAAAAATACAACATATGCAACAATGTTTTTGCTTTTTTTCCTCGAACGTGCTACAAATTGTCATAGTAAATATTTTTTCGCAAGTATGATGTATGATCCTTTTTTCACCATTTTATTGAACTTTGAATATTGGATTTGCACAACAAAAGTTTGATAAACTGGGAGGAAAAAATCATACAGCAAATTTCGAAGTATCTTTGCAAGGAAAACATCTCAATTTTCAAATTTATGTTCAGACTCAGTCACGAAGTTTCTTCAATATTTTTTAACCGCCATGACGATTTATATCATTTTGGGAAGTATAATTCAAAGTATAGTCCAAAAGCATCTTGAAACAAAATAAATGACGATGCATTTTAAAAGTGAATAGTTCAAGCTTTAAAACAAGTCTTTCTTTTTGCAAAATTATAATAATTTCTCAATATTTAGTGTCCGAGTATTGACGAGAGTCACTGCAATTGGAGTTCATATAATAATAGGATTCCACTGATTCTCTTCTCTACTAATAATACTTCGTTCTTATAATAAGACTTCAGGTTCAGTGAAATGGATTCACCCGGCGATATTCATTTAATTGAATATTGATTGAAATTTGGCGCAAATAAATGGAGTTCTATTGTATTCGAACGTAATAAACTTTATGAACAAAAAGTCACTAATAGTGGATGCAATGAATTCCTATTACATGGACTTCAGTTATATAAACTGTCTTCCGACAAGTTCACATAACCGAGGTTTTACTGTACGTCAAACCGCCATAAGCAATGCATGTAAGTTTAGTCGTTTACAATAGCATTTAATGCTTCTTGTCTTTAATTGTACATCATAAAAGCGAGTGAGTTGCAAAAATACTATTGTTTTCGAAAATGGGTTTGGGCCCATAAAAGTTTGAGAATCGCTGAACTGTAATATAGCATTAACTATTGAGGGATCTGTCCAAAAATTTTATTATCTAAATGTTCCATTATACAGATTTGAACGAATCAAGAGAAAAACGAAACTTTTGAAATTTTCCTCACGCTTTTGATTCAAAAAATGACATAAAAAATTAATTTTTATGAAAACTGAAAAGGATATAGAGGAAACTTTTGTAAAGTATGCAACTAATAATAGAGAGTAAAAGTATTATATAAAATAATTATAATCATATATTGATAGGGTAGTAGTTTTAATTGTTAATTGTAATTTTTGTAGTTTTAATCCAAAATGCAGTCTTGATTTTAGCTAGTTTAATTCTCATACTGGAGAGAACAAGAAAAATATAAAAAATAATATAACGAAAATGTGTTTTATTATACTTTATTGTACATTCTTTGTGAAAAAAATCAGAGTAAAATCTCTGTCAGATTTAGTTTCTTTTGTTTTGAAACTTTCGCCTTCAAGAAAATCAAGTTTGAAAATTTATCAGGTATGCTTGAATTTAACTATTTAGAAATGGAAATAGATGAAAAAGAATAATTAACAAAGAATTATTCTACACAATCTTATACAAAAATAAATTAATTTTTTCATTTAAAGCTTTATTTTCAAGAATAATACTTAAAAAATAATATAAAACATATGGTTTCGCATCATGGTATAAAATGGTATGCAGTGGTTTGATTGCAAAACTTTGGAATTATTTTCAGTATATTGCAGTGTAAAACCATTTCACTGTAGTATAAACCAATATAATATATATAATTACACTGTAGTATAACCAATATACTATATAATTATACTATAATTTCATTATAATATAAACCAATATACAATAAAAACAATATAAAATATATAAAACAATGGCGATATAAAACCTTAATTATGAAATTTTTGAGTTATTTTGAACAGTATATTAGTAACGCTGAATGAGAAATTAATTGTGTGTGCAGCATCTGCTTGGATACAGACAGAGACGACAAAAACACGCGTCACCTCCGTCTTTCCTCAGGAACGCTCGTGACTCATTTGCGTGCTGCGGCAGACATTTCACATTTCCTACTTGTTTCTTTACCGTATGCTCATGACCTTGTACTTATATCCCACGACGAAAGGGTGGAAAAGCAGCGTCACTCTACCAGGCTTCAGAAATTTTTAATTTTAGACTTCTTTCACGACATTCTTTTTAAGGAATTTTTGCTGTTTTATTCCTTATATTTTTTTTCTTTTTTTGTATTATATTTCGCATCGTAATTTTTACATTATTATTTATTGTACGTGTATGTGTTTTATGTATTTTTTTACATTTTACAATACACTTTGCATTACATTTAACAATAAACGTTTACAATACGATACGAAATAGACTTCTCTGATGATTGGAGAACAAACTTTGTTTACATATGAAGTTTTTCTTGTTTTTCGAGAAGGCTAACTTAAAAATTTGATCCGAGAAATGCGCATTTACCTCGATTCGAATTATCTAAGTACAAACAGATGAATTTCTTATGCTTGTATTTACAGAACTTGCGTGTCATGTTATTTCCGTCTAGATATAGTGTACAGTTCCTGGCTCATACTAACGTAGTTTTATATATTGATGAGCAAAAAAACATTACAATTGAAGTTTGATTATACTTATAATTGAATCGTTCACGGACAAAGTGATTACCTACAGTTTTTAAATCTTCTTAAATTTTAGATAAATATAGTTTACAATGTTTACTAGAATATTAGATAGTTTATCAGTGCATTGTACAGTCTAGAATTAATTAAATAATTACAATTTTTAAAAAGAATGTACAGTAAAATTCTGTTTATATGAACTTCAGGGTACAAATAATTTATACATTTATATCTGATCAAATTATTATATTGTTAGTATTAGAAAATAGATTATTAGAAAAAAAAGACTCAGTTTAATAAGCAAGCATTGACTCTATACACGTTCAAAATATAAACTGTTTTCAGTTTTAACATAGTTGAAGTTTTTTTTTTTTAATATGCATACAGATAAATTATTTGAATTACGATTTCTTCGAAAAGAAACCATTTTGAATTTTTTAATTCAAAACTGTCATCTTCAAGAAACTTTCTTGGTTTTGAAAATTGTTTGATAAATTAGTGGTATAATATATAATAATATATTATAAGTAAAGTTTTTACTACTATATTATAGTAATTTATATTATACTATATACCATAATATGTTGTACTATATATATTAATAAATATATAATTAATAAATTTATTCTGCAAATAAACGGTGAATGTATAAAAAAAGAGCCACGAACTAATTTGCACACTTAATAAATTCAAAAAGTTTTGCTGTATGATCGTTATACTGCAGTTCTTTCATCGTTCGATTACAAACGCAACGTGGCAGTTACGCTTGTTCTGACTTTGCACGGTTAAACGCCGAATCACACATGAATAATCAATGAACGAATGTACAAACGTGTAAGGTTGGAACCTGTCGTTCATATTCTTCAATTTCATCTTGCATTTCTAATTGAAATGCCGAGTCATATTATGGTGAAGTCGTAGAGTCTGTAAATATAAATAGAAGTTTATTCATTTGTATTATACATATCTTATTTTTTTATTTAAAAGCGAAACTTTATATGAGAAACTTTATATTTTATATTTGCACTATTCTGTTCTCGTTTACATCACAAACTTGATTGCATCCTGTATGTATATTTTGATACATTTTATACTTATACAAGATGCTTTGTTCTAACAATCTGCACGAGATTTTTGTAATAATGTAACAGAACATAATTAATAGTTAATATGTCAACAAAATATAACGTTAAATACTCCTTTTTAAGAATAAAACTTACGAACAAATATGCACAATATTTTTACGATAGTATAAAGTTAAAATTGAATTCAGCTTTTAGATAATTTTTTGTTTTGTACCTACGAACCCTTATTTATAAAGGGCAAGACTCACTATAGTCAGTCATTTATGCCTCTTCTTTTTTTTTCTGCGGCCAAAATACAGAGATATAAGGCAAAGCTTCTATAATATTTCTTGTAGCAATTCTTCGATAGTTCTTCTGTAACAATCTCATAGCAATCATCATCTGCAACGAATAACAATAATATCGGATGATTATCCGCTCTTCGTGAATCATATGGTTACCCAAACAGAGCCCTAACAAACGATAGATTAGATTACTTAATTAGGGTATAAAAACTATGATAACAGTAGTATGAACACGGCATAACATGTCCTAAGTCTATAGAAAATTGAAGAAACTTCGCTTCTATCGGTTTCAGAAATTGCTAGAATCTCAAAGTTGGGAAAAATAGTTGACACTTTATGTCAACTCACAAAAAGAATGCCAATTGGCCGATAACGCATGTATTATCCGAGATTCTCACGGACATTAAATTTCGAGTTCTAAGATACCACCATGGCTTTAGTCCTCTTATTGAGTTTATTTTTCGAAGATAACGCGAGTCCTCGGCCCCTTAACCTCTTGCGCTGGCAACTAATTGCGGACCATAACGAGTGACCAAACCGTATACAATGATTCGTCGCTTTCTTTTTGAACTCGTCAGTATCACTGGATAGAAAGTATTGAGAAGTAATAAATTTATTATTTGTTTTGCCTAGGTTGTATTTCAATATACTTAGAACTGAGAAAATATTACAATTTTTGGGACAAACAATTCTCGACGTGCGTAGCATTCATTCTAGCGCAAGAGGTTAAATGCACCATTCGAAATTCCTGAAAAGAATGAGTATATTAGTGACATGCGACTAGAAACATATGAAACGTTAGAACATCCTGTACTTATATTACGTTAGAACTATATTGAACGATATTGTAGTATTTATATTACATTTGAACACGTCTTTTTTTTTAAATTATTTAATTTTTAAATACGTATTTATTATAAAATGCATTTGAACGTTTCAATTTTATATTATTTAAAGACTGCAATTTTTTATTCAATTTTTTTTTGTATGGGTCATTAAAATTTTCACGTTTATGTTCATCGTAAATTATTAAAGAATTCATTTACATTTGCATGAAACATTTATCATTTCAAATCTGCGTTTTATAACGAAAAAGTATATTTTTTAATTACAATTAACGTAATTCTAATTGTAGTTGTTATATTGTAGATATCCACGTGACTGTCGTTTCTCATTATTCTTTTCGCAAGTTTTCAAACCACAAGCAATGCGCTGACATAAACACTAACGTAAATTTATGCACACCTTTTTTCATTCAAGCACTCTAACGTAAGATAAACATCATTGATTCATTTCTTATAATTGCTTAATTTTTATAATAAGTTAAATCTTCTTAAATCGAAAAATTAAAATAAATGTATTTCTGTGTTTTATTGAACACACTTTTGTTTAATAGAGAAAAATTATTTTCTTGTTAAATAACAATAAAAATCTATCTCAATCCGTAATTAAAAATCTAGTTCTGCATATGTGTAATTCATTAAAGTTTTTGATGCAACAAATAGTTCATCTATCAGTTCATTTATTTACCTATTTATTGTTAGTATTATATAATACTACATTAGTATACAACGTTAACATAGTAGTTATTTATTTTGTTCATTTAAATCAAATAGGAGCTTAATATAAAAGTTTTCGTATACTAAAATTGTAAATTATATGTAACGATTATATGCTTTAATAAATAACCATTGTGACGTTTATTTGTACCTTTCCCAGAGAATTGTTTAATTTACTGTTGACGTTATTTTTGTTGGCACTGAATCTTATATACCGTGAAATAGTACATTATAGTTGTAATATTATACCATTAGGATACTTAAGAAGCCGTATAAAGTGCAATGTAATAATATCCTCCTGAACACGTTATATCTTGTTAACCATATCAATTTTATCATTACAAATTGGCAATGTAAAAGTTTAGCGTCCCTAAACTGTTACTAATTATATAAATAATGTGATACATCACTTTTTAAAACAATTTACTTGTCTCTGTACAGTGAATATTAGAGAAATAAATGGAAATATCAAATATTAAATAGAGAAAAAGAAGGTGCAAAGAATAAAATTATATCACTTTAGCACAAATATTGAGGGATAATTTTTAAAATTTATATACATGATATAGTATGTGGAAAACTCAGAAGCTGATCACTATGATGATTTACGTCGTAGAAACATTTTTCTTGTCAACAGTTTAGTTATGGTTATAATATCGAATTGAATATATTATATGACTAAATTTAGTGAACTTACAATGAACAATTACTTACATTGATTGGCCTTTATATATTGTTATATTAATAATCAATTTATTCTATAATCTAGAAACAAGTTTTATTAATATCAATTACCTCTGTTCTGTTTAAGTTAAAATTTGAAGTAGACTGTTATGATCATATTGTTTTCTTATGTAATTTGGAATTGATAATTATCGTTAAAAATAAAAGAAATTAAAATTAAAACTTGAAGAATAAAATTAAATTTAAAAAGGAATTAATATTATCATTAAGGAATGTCAATGTAGGTAAAATTAAGATTGAATAATTTTTCAATTATTTTTGCTATTCTCTTTGAATATTTCTAAAAAGCCATAATTCTAAACCATAGATGTATTATTATATATATTTATATTTATGTTAACAAATTCTTACACAAATGACATTATTTTATTAGATTTTTAAGTATAATTGCCGAATGCTTGTATGTAGACTTTTATTTTCATTATCGAATATTATTGAAATTTTTGTTTCTTGTCGTTATTCTTGTGAACTCATTTTTTTCTTTGCAAATCTTCTTAAATCAATCTATTTGTTTTCGATAAAATGATATAATCTTATCAGACGAAAATGCGAACAAAATATCTTAAAATATATATATTTTTAGATATTTTCTATTCGAATAATCTATACATACTTTTTAATCCATCAGAGTTAGTTTCACAAATCGAAGGAAACTCTTTCAGAAATCCTAGGAATAGTGAAGAAAATTTGATTCAATGAAATAATTTCTTCTCCAGGCATTAAGGTGAAAATAAAGATGCCTAAGAGTTATAAATTAAAGAGAATCATACGATTCTCTCGTTTAACTCGATCCAAAATATCTCCTTTTCCATTTAATGATACTAAAAACTGATTGAATATATATATATATATATACACTTAAGCATCTATCCGGATTAAATTTTAATAGATATTTTTTTGTAATGTAATTAAACTTAATATTAGTTACATGTTATTTTAAGCAGCAGTGTTTGTTACATTTTTAATGAAGTACCAATTCATATAATAGATTTTTTATTAATTTGTAAATGAGGAAAATTTGGTAAATAACACTTTGGTACAAGTTTAGCAGGTTTAATTTTAAATTAAATGTATCATCATAGATACATCTAATATTCATAGAATTTTATACATTAATTTCTTATTATTATCTTTTTTTTACTTGCATTGTTTGTAAAATTATTTTATTCCATTGGTTTATTGCTTCTTTGTTTAATAATGACACTATATATAGTTTGTAATATATTTTCTAGTCATTTGCTCTTAAACTACTATTTACTTACTATTTCTACTGGCAAATATTACAAAATCGATTATCTTTTTCATTTCAGTTTTATGTAGCAACCGGGTGAGCCAAATGACCAAGACTTATAATGATATAGAAGCAGTTACAAGGCTTCTAGAGGAGGTAAATGTGATCATTGATATACAGGGGGATACGGGATTCAGAATATAAGCACAAGCGGACCTGTCCGACCTCGAATTGGGTCAAGTTATACAGAAATCTACATATATATTTTCGAAATGACAAAAAAAAACTAATTAGACGCGATATGAATCCCATAATTTTGTGATCTATATTTTGCAACAACTTGATGAATATCTCTTGCATTATATGTGTAATTGTCAAAATCACAGTTCCATTCTAGACTTATCTATTAGTTATACTACATTCTGTTGTCTATACTACTCGCTATTAAATAATGAATGTCAATTCATCATGGAATGAAAACAAGAAATAATTTCTTTTTTTTTTTTTAATTAAAATCTTTGAACTTAATTTATGCTCGATTTCAAATTCACATTGAGGAGCTTTCTGCAATTGAGCTTGGCCCACTTGGAGATTATAATTTGTAGTAATGAAACGTGTAGTAATTATGTAATGAATATGTCCGCGTTTTAATTCGTGTAATTTTTAACATACGTTATTTACAGATGTATTAATACAGTTTTATTCTGCTTAATGTATAAATGTATAATAATTAATGTATAAAACGATATTATTCTATGAATACATCCACGTACGTAATTTTAAATTGTAGGTAACAATAAACAATTTAAAATTTTGATTAACAAGGTTTAATCCTGCGATTATGTGTCTTGATATTTAAAAAAAAAAACTAACAAATAAATTAACATTTTCTGATAGCGGAAACTTATAATATTTCTGACACTTAAAAAGCTTAATATGACCAATTATAATGATATTATATTTTATATATATATGTATATGTATAATTCGAGAAATGAAAGGAAAAATAGTATAAATCGCAAGGTTAATCGACGGTTAAGATCTAGCATAACCTATAATATTATAATATATAATACGTATTTTGATACACGATTGATACATAAAACTACACGAATTAAAACATGGATATATCAAGTGCCTACACGTATTATATTTCGAATAAACTCGGTAATGATCGGACTCGATTTAGTCATTTAATCTTTCATAATGTAACAAATATCTATAATACTACATATAGTTTTACATCTTAACCTCTTGCGCTGGAATGACGTCGAGAATTTTTTTATCCCAAAATTGCAATATTTTCTCAGTTTTAAGTATATTGAAATATAACCTAGGCAAAACAAATAATAAATTTATTACTTCTCAATAATTTCTATCCAGTGATATCATACCGACGAGTTAAAAAAAAAAAAAAAAAAACGACGAATTATTGTACACGGTTTGGTCGGTCACTCGTTATGGTTCGCAATCAATTGCCAGCGCAAGTGGTTAAATATCATTAAATATATATCCTTTTGTATTTGATATCACAAATGTAAGAAATCTGAACGATAAAGAAATAATTATTTTCTATTTATCCCCCATCATTTTATTACGCTGTTAAAACATTAATAGATTTAAATATTCTTGAATCAATTACGTCCAATCATTGCCAAATCGATTTGAAATCAAGACTTTCCACTTGTTATATCAGAAGCAGTGCGCTAAAAACAGAATGAAATTTAAATTTTATCATTTTTTTTTTATGTTACCTTAACATGTATGATCTAGCATATATCTTTGCTTGAAAAGTAAAGAATATCGATCACTTCAACGTAACGAGAAAGTGATAATTGGAATATTTCAACTAGAAATATTTAAAAAAAAGAGATTCCTCTTGAATTCTTATATTTAAAACTTCTTGAATTTTCAAGCTCGAGTTTTCAACTTTCAAAATAATTTCGCGCATCTATTGTCATGTACTTGCACAAATCTATTCGAAAAAAGTAATTGAGTGAAGAAAAAAATAATTTTACAAACTGTCGATTACTTTTTTGTGTCTTAAACGTTAAATGGTTTTATTCACTTGCAGAAAGAAAAAGATTTGGAATTAACCGCGCGTATCGGTAAAGAACTTTTATCGCACAATCAAAAACTCGAAGCCACAGTCACCAGTTTAGAAGCCGATTTAAAAGAAGCCAATGAAAAAATTACCCAACTCACGCACGAACTCGCAAAGAAGACAGAATTAATTCAAATATTAACAAATGATGCCGAAGAATCGAACTCCGAAGCCGGTACGCCCACCGGACTTCGCGGCATCAGTCTTGACATAATGCAAAAGAAAATCAGCTCTCTCGAGGATGAAAATAAACAATTAAGAACTGAATTTGCGAAATTGATGCATGATGCTGATAACTCGGAGGAACAGGAAGCGAAACTTGTCAAGGACATTGCTGCTCAACTCGGTTGGTCATTGAATTTTTGTAGATAAAAATTAATAAAAAAGAGAAAGAATGTTTAAAGTTGATACTAATTGAAATTCCAAATTTGATTAATAAATAAATTATTTTTTTTTTGTGCAGCAAGTGCAAATATGGAGGTAGATGGAATAACCGAGGAGCTTGATAAACAGAAAGAAGAAAATCGATTGCAACATGAGCAAATTGTCAGTTTAACGGCAAAGCTGGCTGAAACAGAATTGAGATTAGCACAGTTGATGGCTGAGCATGATGAAGTGGGAGCTACTTTGCTCATCACCAGAGACAACCAGAATACTCTGGCAAACGAATTAGCTGAATTCAAAGATCGATACGCCGAGGTATGTTCACAGATGAAATTAGATTGTCAAATTGTCGTTCACTGACTTTCTTTTTGGAAAATCCATGAAGGACCAATATTGCGTTAATCCAACATTTCTGCTTTGCAATGGCTTTTAATTATACTGACACATTGACTGCTACGACGATCATTAAGTGGCTGTGAAATATTTTAAAATAATTAAAATAAGATGAATATCATTAAGAACCAATTTTAAATAGTATAAACAACTAGATAATATAAAATTATAAATACGCTTTCGTTGTACTTTATTGCAATATGACAGATTATAGAAATTAAATATTTCTCATTCTCATTCTCATTCTCATTCTCAGAATGTGTAAATTTTGCGTGGCAGTCAACGTGTTAATTATAATATTGAAAGAGAATAAATTTCAGTATGATAAGTTATTGCTTGGTTTTTAATGGATTGAAGGATAAGATTAAGCAATACATTCAGATTAGCTAAATCTAAGGTCTTTTTTTAAGATTATTTCAAGCAATAATGATTAAATCTAAAAATATTTTTTACTGTAAGGTGGTGAATTTATTAGCTGAAACTCAGGAACAATTACGAAAACAAAGGAAAAAAGGGATGCCAACTGTTAGAGGAGGATCTTTGTTCCCTTCAATGGGCGCTGTTCCACAACCAGATTCCATTGCTTCAGAATTGGAATCGTCACTTTATTCTGAACTCAGTTTAGACTCGGGTATCAGTGCAGATAGAATGTACGTTCTGTGTCTTATTTCTCATTAATATCTTTTACTTCGCTATGATTCGTTCAAGTAAAATTTTCATTAATGTTTTTGATACAGACCAACGTATAAGAAAGTTTTTGAAACAGTGAGGAGTGTGTCAAGAAATGCATCTTGTCCAGATGCAAGTCAGTTCCCACGAATAGGTTCAATGACAGTATCAACTCTGTCAAGTGGTTTTACCGGACCGCGAATGAGTTGTGGGCAAGTTCGACCTATGAAATCAATATTTCCTAGTTTGGATTCCACTGGACACAGTGATTCAGAAGGCTCGCTTATTACAGATTCTGAAGATTATCCGTAAGTTTAACATTTTCATTCGTACATGAAACAAGAAGTCTAAAATTTTGTTTAGTAGTGTTTCTTCAAATACTAACTCGCAATTACTAAATCAATGATTACTTTTTAACATCTTCAGAGGACCACAGCAAACAGGAGTACCAGGTGCTCCTGGTGCAGCAGATTTAGAAGCAGCACTACGTAGATTGACACCTGCAGAAGTTCTTACAAGGCGCGCTTGTCTCAGTAGCGGGACAGGATATAGCTATGATTATGATGCTGGAACCCGTTCACCATCTACTTTCGTACCTATTGGTTGTAGAACTCCAGACAGTATTATGTCTACAGGAAGCACTGGGAATTTAAGTGGTTATGGTAGCAATTCTTGGAGAATTCCTGAAAAATTACAGATAGTGAAACCTCTCGAAGGTTCACAAACTTTACATCATTGGACTCAATTAGCTACACCTACGTTAGGTAATATTCTATAATTGTGTATTAAAATTACTTAAAAATAATTCTGTTTTATTGAACTTGATATTTTAATTGCATATCTTCTTGCAAAAGTACGATGAAAACTATCGCATTTACCTTAGCTACATCAAATAAATGTTTTATTTATCACGTTGTTATCTCGAGAACTTTATTGGAAAATAAAATAGCTACGGAATGTGAATATAAAAATGTTTTTATAATCAGACTATTTTATTTTTTAGGTGGTCTTCTAGAAGAACGGCCAGGAGTAAAAACACGAGGAGGTCGAGGCCTGGAAGATTTAGGCCTAGTTACTTTTACTTTAAGCGATCTTGAAGAAGATGAAGAGTACACCAATCCCGGCAAACTTTTTCAAGATACGGGTTCCGTATATACGTTCACCAATAGTACCGTTCTACATCCTGATGATCACACAAGTGTTACACCAAGCGTTGTTGGTAGTCGAGTCGCAACGGCACCTAGTAGTGCTTTAAATTCTGGTATGAGTACTCCAAGAACGTTGAGCAGAAGGAATTCGACGTCAACATTTTCAACAACCCTCGGACTTGCAAAGATGTTAAACGAAAGAGGTACCTTTTCGACTTTGAAAATACTCTATTTAATTTATCATTTATTAGCAATAATAAATAGTACTATGCTTTTCATTAGACTCTAATTCAATTATTAGAAAAAGTTCTTAGTAAACGAATCTAATTTAAATTAAATCATAAACGAATCTAAATGTAATTCAATTAATATACTCAAACAGGTATTAAAGCTGTAACGCCTTCTTCTTCGTTAACTCCGAGTGAAGATAGGAATTATACACCTACAGCAACACCTTGTAACAGTCCTGATGCTAGTCCCCCGGAAAGTCGATCTAGTTCACCAACTCCAGAAAGTGGACTTTCTTTAGGATTATTATCCACTGGTGCTGAATTGTTAAAAAGAACATTCGGTGGAGAAACTGAGGTATGTAAAAACATTTATAAAAATAATCATAATTATATTAAATATAATTTGGTAATGAAGTAACAAAATGTTCATATTATAATATATAATAATACCTAAAAAATAGAAATTTTATAAAATACAATTAATTGCTATTTTTAAATTTTGATGAAATTTGACAAAAGAAAGATAGAGCATTGTAAAACATTAACAACATATTTTTTATGTGATATGTATGTTTAAAGAATGAAAACTTCCTTTAAAATTACAAATGAAAAATCTAATTAAATTTTCTAGTAGTTATTATCTTAGCTTTTTTGCATACATTATTTTATAAATTTGATTTATCCTTAATGTTCTTTGTATTTGTTAACAGACAAAGAGAAAACGACCAGTATTATCCAGGTCAGACAAGAAAGCTCTTACCAGTATCCGTCTAGTTGAGAAACTTGAAAGAATAGGTATTGATACTATAATGGCTACAACGATTGGTTCATCTATTTCTCCATTAGTGTTACAAGGTTCTTTATATACCAAACGTACTACTGAAAGCCCTATGGCTCAGTTAACTTTCCTGAAAAGCTCCATGAGTGGAAGTCAAGACAAACTTTCACCTTCTTCCACTGCTAGTGATTCCTCAATAACAAAACGAAACATAACTGACAAAAAACAAGATGAATCGATGTCAAACAGGGAGTGTAGACAAAGAAGAAGTGGTGCTAGGGCTATGAGACGTGATCTTGGACAGGTTACACCTGCAGTCCCTGTTGCAGTTACAAAAGAGTCTCCAGCGCAATCCGCTTTGGGTACTATTAGCTCGCTTCTATTTGGACGAAAGGGTGGATTACTTTGAGAGCAGCATTGTTTGTTGAGTACTTGAGTAAATTGTAAAGAAAAGATCAGATGAGTTTTTAACGAAACGTAATAGATAATTGTCGGAGCGATGATAAAATGAATAATCAGTTCCTTTCATCTATACTCAGTTTGCTTTACAAAATATGTCAACAAAGATTATAAATTAAGTTTTTACATAATTTCTCTATTTTATCTAACATGTAATTAAAAAGAATAAAAAATTTGACTTTCGATCTATTAAAAAAAGAATGAAATTAAATGTCATATAAGAAGTTTACGTAACATTATGCTTATAAAATTGTAAATAAATATTTTTACTTTATGGTACTATTTTATAAAGAACATTCTATAATGCAAATATAATATTTTGTATCAAACTTGAAAGTCTGATGCTTAATTAATTTTATTTTCTTTATTCATAATAATAATATTATTATTATTCACAATATTATTGCTGAATATTGATATCTATTTATGATCAGTACTATTTAATATTAACTTAACATTCCTACAATAGCTATTTTTTTCTCACTTTTGTTGCTTTTCTTTTTAAGTTTCATTTTTAATACTAAATTCTTTATTTGCATGAACATTGAGAAATATTTGAAATATTTAAAGTATAAATGTAAAATTGAATAAAATCTTTTAAATGTTTGCATATAAAAATGTTACACGAAAAGCAATCTAAAATATTCCTAAAATTACAGTATTATGTTCAATTATACAATATTTAATTAAAAAATATTTAAATGATGTTTAAATGATCGTTTTATTAGCGCTCCGACATTTTCTAATAAAAATAATCGATGACTTCTGTATTTTACTTTTATGAAGCAGTTATTTTTTAAATAATTTGTTGTACATAGTTAATTCATATGTGAAACAGAAAAATGTTATGTAGAATTATATAACAAAAACGGAATGAAAATTTGCAAATGATTATTTTTGACGTTCATTGGTAAATAATTATCAAATTTAGAGACACGTACCAAAAGAACAATTTGAAATGGTTGATTTATACGTATATTAAAAAATCGAATGGGTATTAGGGAAATATATTATGTGAATTAATTTGCGTTGTATAGAGAATAATGCAAGATAGTAGCAGATACTTAAAAATGACTTAGAACGTTGCAATCAAGTAATATGAAATGTTATATTACTTCACGATTTTTATCAGTAATGACATTTCTTGTTACCGTTGAGGTAGACAAAAGTAACTTTTTTTTTTTAATGTGAAATTATCATTTTTAGTATTGTAAAGATTTGACTTCAGCGAAGCAATTTCAATTCAACATAATTTTTAATTGCTTCGCTGAAGTTACGCTACTTTATTGCGTTTATTTACCTTCTATGCCAAAATGTCCAAAAGAAAAAAAAAAAGAGAAAAAAAGAAAGTTACCAAAAAAAGGCAATGTCAATAATGCACGTAAAAGCATATAAATGACTTCACATATAGTAAACATGGTAAAAATTGAATTGATTTATGACAAAATGATACAAGCGATTGTACGATCACACTAATTATTTTAACGAACGAAATAAAAAGTCGCAGTGAATTTTCTAAGTCGGAGCACAATTTTTAAAAACAACATTTTTTAGAATGCTTTAAATTATATCGATTTCTTTTAATTAGCTTAAGAAATTTGTCTTATTAATTGATCAACTGTAATTAAGATTAATTGATTAATTGTGTCACTATTGTTGGTCTTTAATAAAAAGACTTTACAGTTAGTACAGTTGGATTAATTAATTAATCGTTCCGCATCTATCGATTGATTATTGATGAATTCTGATAAGAAAATAACTACAAAAAAAGCTCTATACTCCTGTAATTCTTCGTTCAACAATAATTACTTGTAAATAATGAACAATGAATTAATAATTGCTTAATCATTGTATTGGAAACAGTACAATGTGATAATTGGAAACGAGAAGAAGATATTTGATAGTCTTAAAATTGAATTTAAGTGATTAATAAATATATGATTTCTCTTTCCTTCTTCGAATGAATTAAAGCCAATAATCAATCGATTCATAATTGATCAATTACTTTTGTAAATAGTGATCCGAGTTTTTTTTTCGTTTTGTCCCTTTTTTTTAATCTATTGCGATTAAAAAAAAATTGATTGCAATGTATTGAGCGAGTTTGGCGGTGAGACGTAATTCTACTAGTAAATGGACTCTTATCTTGTATCATAGAAAGGATTATTTAGCAGGCGCAGTCTTGTACATAGAGGAATACAGATTAATAAATTAAATTGAAAAAAAGGTATTAAAAATGTCTTGCTATTCCTTCAATCTCTTGTAATCAATCACATTCTTGAAATATTTCTTTTTTACTTATAAAACTTTATAAATGACAAACTAAATAAAAAACTAACATATAATTAAAATACTAATTTAATAATTATTAGTATTATAATAATTGTTAAAATATAATTGTTAAAATTATTAAAAGATTAGTGCCAAAATAATAATATCACACAAAATAGAATTATGTGTAAGATAAAAAGACATTCAAAATTTACTTTTAGTTTATTTACAATGTTTTTTTTAATTTTATAAAAAATTTAATTACATCATAATGCTTAATTCTAATATCTCTCAGAGAATGCTATCCTAAAATTATATCTTTGATTTGTTTCTTTAAAGTTTTATTTACTTGTAAAGTAAGTAAGAAATTGGAAAATTAATATACATTCTACATAATATATTTTGAGCGAAATTAAAAGTAAAAACTTTTGCAACATAGAATTTGATATGTTTCAGATTTCTTTAATACAATTTTACACATTTTCTTCTTAGTGTAATTAGAAGTATAAATAAGAGATGAATGATTCAAAGAGTATTATTAATATATATTTTTATGCATGTACCACGTGCATATATGCACACATGCGATTCTTATATTTTTATGACTTAAGGATTCCTTAAAAATGGAATCGAAATTAAAATAACGAATTAATGCAATGTATACAATTGTCATATTGATTTCAATAATTCGTATTAAATTTCGATAACCTTTAAACCATTTTTGAGTTTTCAAGTCCTTATATATATCATCTATCTAATGTACGAAATAAGTAATAATTTTTAAATCGTTAATTATTTGCTGAAGAAAATGGAAACAGTACGACCTTGCGGTTGTAAGGGAATAAGATCTTGCCTTTTCTGTGAGACCGAATATAACATCGTAAAAGTCAATCTCAAGAGCCGTTTTGAGGTTAGGTTTAAAAAATATTTTACAAATGAAACTTGTCATATTAAACTTGGACAGTCAGTTTATTTATTAATATTGATTTCGAATATTTTTATAAGAAGTTTAAATTATTTACTTTTTATTTAATTTATCAATCAAACGTGAAGATTAAGCATATCTATTTTCTGTTATTCCTAATATTTTTCTATATATATACAAGTTTGAATTTTATAATTATTCTTTTCTTTTGGTGTTAATTTAGTATTTTTTGGTATTCAAAAACATTGTTCTTTCTTATATTTCTTTTAAAAATATTACACCAATAATAGTTTCAATTGTTTCTTGTTATTTTTGAAACGACTTGACAATTAATGAATTAATAAAATCTGCAAAACATTATAGTATAGAATATAGAAAAATATAAAAAATTGTTAATTCTGTATAGATTTACTCTTTTCTATCTGTTGATATTTCATAATTTTTTTTCATATTTAAAAACTTTCTCTTTCAAAAATATTATACCAATAACAATTTAAATTGATTTGTCATTTTTAAAATGGAATGATAATTTATGAATTAATAAAATCTACAGAATATTATAATATAGAATACAGAAAATTATTAATTTTTTTTTAGAACATAAATAAATAATTATTTAGCAGTAACATATAGTTTTTAACATAGTATATTCATGTAACATAGTATATACATCATAATGTACTTATTATTTCATGGATAAAATGTAGTTTTTTTATTGGAGTAAATAATTTTCTTAAAGCAATTATACATATTATAACATTTTAAATTATATTATTTGTCAAGGTCTGTAATATTTTAGAAATGTTCCACTTATGTATATTGTCCAAACTGTGACAAAGCATGGCCCGGTTGGGACATTAATCTCTATAAAAATCATCCAAATCACAAAGGCACTAGTACAGAATTTCCTGGTGTTTATATAAAGGTAATTAATTTCTTACAGTAATATTTTGAATTAATTTTACTTTTTAAACTGGTTTATACTTAGCAATGTAATAAATTACAAAACACGAATAATTATCAGAAAGTATGTAATATGGAAAAGATATAGTAGGAGCATCGTTAAAATAATTTTATTATCTGTTTTATGTATATTTATAAAAAATTGATTTTAACTTGTTATTCTGTAAAAAGCTGGATTTTCTAAGTCCGTGTGAAATTAAGTCACTGAAAAATGCACTTGAGGAAATACCTTGGGAAGTTTCTCAAAGTGGAAGGAGGAAACAGGTATTTTAAACAAAATAATATAAGCAAATTTATTATTATAAAATTAACAAAATTCACTAGTCAAAAAGATTAAATGATTTGAGAAATAATTTTAAAAATTTAGAATTTCGGACCAAAATGTAATTTTAAGAAGAAGAAACTTCAGCTGGGCGCCTTTAGTGGTTTTCCAAAGTCTACTCAGTTCGTACAACAAAAGTTTTCTGAGATACCCATACTTAATAATTTCCAAACAGTAGAACAATGTACTTTGGAGTATGACCCACTACGAGGAGCTTCCATAGATCCTCATATTGATGACTGCTGGATTTGGGGTGAAAGAATAGTTACCGTTAATGTCATGGGTAATTCAGTTTTAACAATGAGCCCATATCGTGGTCCTTATGCAAAATACAATTTAGAAAGTGTCATGGAATATTCCGCAATATTCAAAGACTTTAAGTTTGATACAAACAATAAAAATGAAAAAAATGAAGATATCATTGTGAGGCTGCCAATGCCTGAAGGGTCTCTTATGGTTCTTTATAGCAGCGCAAGGTAAATAAGTCTTTTTGCATTATAGTTACTTTTAATATCTAAATAATTTGTAGCATATTTCAGTAATTCAAGAAATTTATTTGTATAATATTATGTGAAACAGTCATTTTAATTAAAAGTCTATTGTATCTCTATTTTATCAAAGATTTATATAACTATTTAATTAACATATCAGGTACAACTTAAGAAAATGTTTTATGAAATTGAGAAAATAGAATACAATGAATATGAATTTTATTGTATTATTTACACAAACGCTAAACTCTTTGTATGTTTTTGTAGGTACAAATGGGAGCATTGCGTTTTAAGAGAAGATATAACTTCTAGACGAATTTGTTTAGCTTATCGTGAATTAACTCCTCCATATTTATACAGCTCAGCAAATAATCAAATAATTGAAGAACTTCTAAAGAGAGCTTCAGTCTTTCAATGAAATGTGACTGAACTTTGAAAACAATTTATTCCAGTAAAGTATGTAATGTTAAGTTTGTACGATGTATTTATACATTTAATTATATATTACGGAAATATATTAAATCTTTATGTATATATATTATCTCCAGCTATGTTTTTATACAACATAAATGAAATTAGAATTCTTAATATTAGGAATTCACGTAAAAAAGTAATTAAAAATTTCTAAAGAACTTAGGAAAAGAGAGAAGAAATAATAATTTGGAATATCTCAGTTACAAAAAAAAATAAAGAAAGGAGTACAAAAAGTGTCAATTTTTATGAAATAAAGATGTTTATAGTAGAACTTCAAAATTTTGAAAGATATTTTGACAAATAAAATTATTTCATTGCGAATGCGTAATAAGAATAAAAAGTTTTAAGAATTCTTCAGAGGTTCAGAGGACATGTAAACAACAGGGAAAGTGGTAAAAGGATCTGATTTTCCCAATGGTTGATAACCATTAACTAAACTCTCTCTTAATTCCCATCTACGTCTCTCCCTTTCTGTTTTTTGTCTTCTGATTGCTCGGCCTAACATACAGGCAAACATTATTCCAGTTAACTAAAAAATAAAAAATAATTCAATTTACCAAAATATATGAAGTGCTTGATTAAAATTAAAAAATTTATTTACGTTAACTTATTTACAGTACCAAACTATAATAAATTTACCTTAAATTATATAAACTAGATAGATGTAAACTGGAAATAAATATAACAAATACTAACCTGAATGAGAGCAATAGCTACCGCTCCCGTTCCAATATACAGTGCACTTCTATGAATAATAATCGTAAGGTGCTTGATACATCCAGGTTTGTAAGGATGACATGCAAAGCTATCATATTCAGCAGTACACGTTATATTAGTACCTCCCATTGGTAGACAAGATGTAGGAACGTTTATCCCCATATCCTTCCAATCTTCGAATCCGTCGTATCCACAGCAATAAAGCTAGTAAATAATATATTCCATTATATAAGATGTATTTAAAAATGAAACAATTAGAAAATAATTAGTCTAAAAAGTTTCTTTTATATTTCACGCTTTTTTTAAACATTGTCTTTGAAATTTTACTAAAATATCATAATATCTATTTAATCTCTGCTTATACAGAGAGAAAAAATATCTGTTTGTATATATGTAATGCGTATATAACTAAATATCTCTTATTTTATATGTATATATAAACTACTTATTTTTACATATATATAATTTGAACATATTGAAATATTACTTTTGATTGTAGGAAATCAATGGCAGCCTTAGCTTCGTTATGAGTTGGGTATTCGTGCATGGTAGCATTAATTTTATCAGCAAGGAGACTTTTTATTCCATCCTGAAGAGCATAAGCTGCGATCGCTGCAGCTAATTCCAATACAAGTACTACTGAAAGTGACACTGCAAACTATAATTGCATTATATTTTTATTATTTCCTAAACATTAGATTAAAGGTAAACAAATTATAAAAGAATTAATATTTAGATGAATTGAAGAATGATGAAATTGTTTCAGTGAAGACAAAATATATGAAACATAGAGATATTAAAATTAACAACTAAAGCGAAAAATATAACTTTTCCAATTTTTCTTAATGCAACGCAGAAACAGTAAAATGCAATACTCACCACAAGAACCATGCAGGTGCTCTCCCTAAGAGCTCCGCAACAACCCAGAAAAGCTATTATAAACACAAATATTCCAACAACAATTAAGAGGGTTGCTGGAGAAAAATAACTAGGATCCAAAAAGTGGGAGAAATCCTCGTAGACAGCATAAATTGTTGTTCCCACAGATATTATCATTATTCCTGTCAACTATAAACAAATAACTTAAACTGTAATTTTATGAGAAAATGTAGAATTCATAAATTAAGATTGAAGAAGAATTGAAGTTAATAAATAAATAAATATATATATATATATATACATACAGGAATTATTAAAGCAAACATAATTAAATGCTTTATCAAATTGTTAATTAATGTACTGTTATATAAATGAAATTAAATGTAAAATTCTTAATTAATCTTCGTATAATATCAAACAAATACATGGCATTTAAATATTTCATAAATTATTGTTAATGTTTGTAGTCAGTGATAAAATTATTGTAAATAATAATAGTAGCATCTACTTTGTATATTTAGACTTCTATTAAATATAGAATTATTTAAAACGATAACGGATCGTTTTGACTTCAATATAATCAAATTTGTGTTTTAGATAAAATATATCTTTCACTTATGTGAAAAATTTGTGTTTCTACGAACATTCATTATTCGCATATCAATGAATATAAAATATTAAAATTATCACGCTTGCAAAATCTAACGAAACAGATATAAATTTCAGTTTCCTTTCCTTTAACAATATGCGCCATTTGTAATTAATCGCAAATTAATCACAAAGATGAACATTTGAATCTACGACTTCTGCAGTTCACCTCAAAAATTCATTCCCCCTGCGAAGTATTATTAGAATAATAATCTTTTTTAACAAAAATAAAATTATGCTAAAATTTTATATCTTCGTCTAATATCTATAATATCTATAATATCTATAGTATGAAAATTGTGTTCTAATAATTCAATTTAAAAAGCAATTTAACACTTTCCGTATTATCAATGAGTATTTTAATATATAATATGCTAACAATAATACTCTATAATATCATGAACCGTGTAAATATTAATAGAAATATAACAGAAATATTATTTTTAATTAAACGAACGAATCAGAGTTAATTTTATTGTATGTATTCTACAACTGCATTCTTTGTAAAAATTTCATTTTCACATGGAACAAAAGAAAAAAAGGGGCATCGAAAATTGATGTTGATACTGTAGATTTTGTACAACGATTAAACAAATACATAAAGATAAAATTATCGTATCTGTTATCATATCTGAGAAATTTGTACGTAATAATCTTTTTCTAGGGACTTCTGCGAGACCAATTGTATTTTAGAAACTCAACGAATTAGCAATACATTAGATTTCACAAAAGATGCGAAACCTAATTATTAACATCGCTATCACAGTTGTACCTAAAAAATATTTAAGTCAATTCCTTTAAACAAAAAGGTTGTCGAACTCACGTCACTGAGAAATATTTTTTTTTTTTTTTTTGCTGGATGCAAGATTCTAAAAAAGAAGTAAAATTCTCTTATCATTGCCAACGAGATTACGAACGTATCTGAACTGATAAGACAAATCATTTACGTCTGCAAGACATTTTCAAGTCTGATATCGACCGCAGAAAATTTCAATTCACTTTTCGTTACAACAAATCTATTTTAACTTGTCCTGTCGTGGCAATGAAAAACTTATTATTTCGTTACATGTTTCAGTAGCAATTTTTTTGTGGTTTGATATTAGGTTGAATAATTTTTCATTCTCGAAAAAAGGCACAAATTATTTCATTTTATTCGATCTATTCTACCGCTTCATAAATATTTATTTCTTGTCAAAATATTCAATTAATTGTATCTTCGTACCTTTTGGATAATGTTTGTATTGTTTCGATTAATGTATATCGTATAAACATTATCCAAAGATCTAAAGACTATGAAAACTAGAGGGCTAGAAGTCATTATCTAATGATAATGTAAAATCGATAATATTGATATTATTGATAATAAAACTAGAAAACTATAAGACGTTATCTAAAGATCTAGAGACTATGAATTTTTATATATAATGTTATATTTATATATATATATAATAATATAATAATATAAATTTATTTATAAATAAATAATATTATATATAAATATATGTATATTGAACATATCTATAATAAAACCAGCGCAGAACTTCGTTCGCAAATGCAATTTCCACAGCATTGAAATTGCTTTTTCTAAATTTATCGATCAGTCAGCGTGCCGGAGTTTCATCGAATGTAGTAAGAAAACAGCGAAAGAAAAAAAAGAAAGAGGAGGAGAGAAGGGGGCAAGGAACATTGATAGCTCGGCGGCGTTGCACAGTAATAATTCATCGGGGTCGACCTCACCCAGCCGATATCGATCCCCCCCCTGTGGGTACATACGTCCGAACGACAGAGTGGAACTATGATCCACCGTGTCCATACCCGAGGGTCGACCTAACTTGTTGAATCTCACGGCCGAGCACCGGTTATTCTCGTTACCTTTTCTCCTCGGAGGAAACGAGGGAAAAATCGACTCGTCGTCGCGGTTATCGTCGTAGTCAACCTCGACCCCGTTTATCGTTCCCGTTTTTTTTTTCTACCCCGTGATTCCGTTAACGTGTTACTTATTGCTTCGTTTGATCGTACTTTTCCGCGTTCGACTGTTCGAGCTTCCCTGTCATATACACACGTGGTACGTGTAACAAATATTTTTTATCGTAGTCTCGAACTGTTTCGCTGTTTTATTTATCTTTTTTTTTTTTTTTCACGAACAGATAAGAAACGCGACTGCTAACTGCACCATATTGAACTGTACGTTCGATGCAAACGTTGCGCAACAGCGCAATAGCGTGTTTGTTCGAACGACTCGTCGAGGAAAAAAAATAAACACAGACACGTATGTGGAAAAGGAACGAATTAACTTCTTGCGCTGGAATGACATGCCACGCACGTCGAGAACTGTTTGTCCCATAATTGCAAGTGTTTTCACAGTTTTGTGTATATTTAAGTACAACCCAGGCGAAACAATAATAATAAATTTATTACTTGTCAATAATTTCGATCCAGTGACAACGTATCGACGAGTTCAAAAAGAAAGCGACGAATTACTGTATACGGTTTGGTCGTTCGTTATGGTCCGCAATCAGTTGCCAGCGCAAGTGGTCAAATTGCGTTCACCCATCGTATTTCTTATTACCTTTTCGGCGGTTTGAAAAGCGTGTCGATGTGTCTATATTTATTTGTTTCGACGTGAACAATTAGACGGAGTAATTAGCATGACTACCGTGGTATTCGATCGAATCTGGATTTCGGAAAGTCGAGAAACGTCAAATGTGACGACATTCAGAACAGAAAAGACAACGAGAGAACGAAAAAGATTCGAATGGAAAAGAACGGCTTCGTTCCTTATCTGTTCGATACGATCGAACGCGATTGATATAATTGGATGAGCGCGTTTGTTACGAGTCGGAAATTGGCTTTGTACAGTATGTATGTATGTATGTATCTGGTAAACGCGACGTAATGATCGCTGAAACAGAAACAAGATTAGAAGAATGTGGCTACAGACCACAAAAAGGGAGTTAACCGCGCAAAGCAGGTACTTGATGCAACGTAGACCAACGTCGAGGTGTGTGGCAGCCATTTTGGTGTCCGAGAATCCTCTTTCACGCAGGTGCACTACGGAACTGAACGTAGAAACGCCTAAACCCAATTCGATGTATCGTATTATCTACTGATAAAGCGGCGTAGCGCTGCTAACTCCCGTGTTTTCCTTATTCATAGTGCGAACATCTTTCCGTTTCTTTTCCTCTTTCTCTCGATGGCTCTCCTCCTCCTCCTCCTTCGCGTTCACATATGACAGTACGTACACATATTGATTAATAAATTGTAACAATTGACCGAAACGTTCCGGGAATGGATGGATTAATTTTCTGCTGCGACTTTTAACATGGATGACTGATGCAATGACACGCAAACCTGGTGACTCGCCACATTATCGTCACGTATTGTTATTATCCTCAGAATTCTTAATTTATCATCATCATTGTCATTGGGTTTGTTATAAAGTAATTGAATACACGCATATACGCATATACATACGTATAAATATTGTACAATTTTTGTCAAAACACAGTACATGTCTTTCAATTGAAATTAAAGATATAACGTGAGACGAAAGTTTTGATTAAAGCGAAGGTACAAAGTTATAAATAAAATAAAGAATAAAATTAAGGTAAATCAGTAAGCGATTAGTAACGATTATTTTCATAATATTATTAATGCAATACGTAAAATCAGTGTTTTAGAATTAATTGTTCTTTTAAACCAAGTGTTATATATCGAATTATTTTTATAATTTCTACAATGATACTTGTATAAACACGTATCTATGATAATGAACAATATAAAAACGCATTGTCCTTTTCTATTCTTTTCTCAAAATATATATATACATACACACGTCATTCATTATCAATAAATTTACATTACATTTCTACATTTGGTATTATTATTATATTATATTGTTATATTATATTAGTATTATTATATTATATTATTATATTATATTTTTATGTTACGTTATATTATATATTAAACAAATTTGCATTGCACTTTCTACGAGTATGTA
Organism: Tetragonisca angustula; assembly: GCA_036937485.2. Lineage (NCBI taxonomy): Eukaryota > Metazoa > Arthropoda > Insecta > Hymenoptera > Apidae > Tetragonisca > Tetragonisca angustula. Next base: position 24,312 of record JAWNGG020000089.1, on the reverse strand, counting down.
CATGTCTCTCAAGTAATCGTTATTGATCAGCATAATGAAATCCCCGTGTCCATGGGGGATAAGTTCCAAGGTTTTCCGTGGGTTACACGAAACCGCAGTTAGCAGCGAATGTTACGTTATTGTATATTGTAACACAGTTGCATCACATTGCACGAGTTTAGTGTTTAATTTGGAACTGTTGTCAAGTAAATGATAATAAATTTTCGTTGATGTAATTTGAATCTATCACAATATTGCATGTTATAATATAACATATCGAAAAAAATAAATAAATTTATTTGATATTATTTCTTAATTATAATAATTCTCCAATATCAATCAGAATAATCAGAATTAATATTATGAATTATTCGATTGTTATTACGTAATAAACATTCAATTTTAGACATGTAATTAACAAGAACTCTCAATAGGAATTTTCTACCTTTTTACTAATTTTTACTAATTCTTTTTGACTGTACAAATACTGAACCTCATTGTACCTTACTGTAGAATTAATACTTGCTGTTATAACAGAAACATTTCTTTTGCTACGATTTACTCAGTACTGAAAATCAAAAAGTTATATTTTATTTTACACAGACCAACGATACGCCTAATTATTTTTATTATTTAACATTATTATTATTAATTAATTATTTTTTTAATTATTTCGCGTGCAGAGTTATCGTAGAATCGTAATAACACTAATAGCATACCGACATGCATACGTATATTTACTAATTTCTATTTAGTATTGTGGCTATTTTAGGAAAACAATTATTTATTATCGATCTGTAAGTAATCATATGCTTAGTCTTTATTTAACCTACTATTTGCATTAATATGTAAGAGCCTCCGTACAAATACTATCTTTTTACGTCATGTTTGTATATAAAGAAAAATAAATGATTAAAAATTCTTTTTTTTTTTTAGAAAATATTATATAACTGCTTTTTGACAAATGTAGAACATCAGTGGAATATCTCAAGCGAAAGCCCTTTTTTTCGAAGGTCTTTATAAATGAAAATAGAACTTTTATAAAAGATGTTATAATTATTGATAACACTTACGAAGACATATTTACAATTTTCATGAAAAATTAAACGTGGAATTAACCACTTGCCTCTTGCAACTGATTGCGGACCATAACGAGTAACCAAACCGTATACAACAGTTTCGTCGCTTTTTTTTTGAACTCGTCGATATGATACCACTGGATAGAAATTATTGAGAAGCAATAAATTTATTATTTGTTTTGCCTGGGTTATACTTGAAACTGAGGAAATATTGCAATTTTGGAAGAAAAAAATTCTCGACGTGCGTGACACGTCATTCCAGCGCAAGAGGTTAAATGTTATAACAATTGCTATAACATACGTACATATTTTTGTATTATGTATTATATTTATTCTGTACATCTTAAAATTAGCTATGAACATGTAAACATTTACAATTCATTTATTATTACGAAAATTTTTAAAAGATGAACTTATTTTATTATTTATTTTTAATATTTATAATAACATTATTATTTCAAATGTATTAATATTATTTATTATATATTTATTATTAATAGATGAAATGGAATTATTATTGCTTTACTTGCATTTACCATTTAGTTTAGCCTAGATCGAAATCTTATATATATGGAATGGAAAATGCAACAATTCGCAATAATACGATAATTCTCGAGAGAGAATTTGTCTATATTTGGAGAAAATTGGAAATAAATTATAAGTATATGATAATAAATTATATTTGAAAAAAATAATATAGAAAAAACGTAGCGATTTGTATCAACGACGTGACATTTAAGAAAATATTTGGCGTCGAACTGTGACGGAAACGTAAGGAACCTGAAAAAGTGGTCGGCACTGGCACATCGACCGGTCGCTACGCCCATGCGTGAAAACAGAGAACATGACTCATGCGTACCACCGGTGTTCGGGTATATATGCGATTCAGCACACGTACATTATTCATACGTTGAGAAGTATTACGAGCCGCGCTTGATTTTATTTCAAACTGAGAATCTTTCCTTTCCGTGCAAGCTTCGCTATATTTGAGCACGATCATTTTCCTATCTTATCTTACTTTCTTTCACCCGAAGTTTCGAACAAAGTTGCACAACTTCAATGGAAATTAAATTGACATTGTCATTAATATTGTAATTATTTTTTACTTTAATAACAGTGACATGTTAAATGTAAATGTAATTAATCGATAATTATTCGCATTTTATAGAAATAGCAAGAAATATCTGACTGTTTCAATCGATGACCAAATAATACTTATATTAACAATATAATTGCATAATTATTAATAACATAATACTTGTTTATTGTTAACCCCTTGCGCTAGCAACCGGTTTGCGGACCGTAACGAGTGACCGAACCGTATACAATGATTCGTCGCTTTCTTTTTCTTTTGAACTTGTCGGTACGACATTACTGGATATATTAAGTAATAAACTGATCATTTGTTTTATCTGAGTTACATTTAAATATACTTCAAACTGAGAAAACGTTGCAATTTTGGACAAAAAATTCTCGACGTGCGTGACACGTCATTCCAGCGCAAGAGGTTAACAACTTAATAATAACACTTGCACAATACTCGCATATATATGTTAAATATATAGTAATTCAAGTTTGAATTATGTAATAAGAAGTAATAAAAACAATAAAAATCGTTTGAACTTATATGTTTGTATATAAACAGAGTGCAAGATATTTCTACGGTAGAAGATTGACAAAAAAGTCATTGAGAAAAGAATTGATTCAAGTAGTACACCACGTGATACATATACATATGTACATACGTATCGCGCTCGCGAACCAAAGCTTTTTTCCCAAGGATTCTAAAGTTTATGTTTTTAAATTCTATTTTTCTTTTTTTAAATCAAATTCATACATTTTTCTGAAAATATTATATTTATAATATTTTATAATTATTATAATTTATCATTATTACTATTATATTATTGTTATGATTTTTATAATATTTTTGTAGTATTGCTGCTTTCATGCAATACAAAATTTACTGTTTATGTGTGAAAATTTGGTTTGAATTTTCTTACAAGGCTACATTCTTAATTTTGTTATAAAACACTATACGAAACTTCAACAGTCTAAGCTTCACAGTACTAAGAAAGGAGACTTGGCTCAATTGTCAATTAGTGGTGAAAATCTACTTATATTCCGCCAACATGGGAATAATTTAGCATAAATTGAAGAAATATTAAAAAGAGAGCAATACTTGAATATTCTACTAATCATGCAGCACCATGTGGCAAAAAGATCAATAAAACGAAATTTTATACTCATGCTGGACGATGATCCAGAAATTCACACGAAAATCCATGCAAATTATTTATTGAATTCAAAAGACAATAAATTCAGAAAGTAAAAAATCCGAAAGACAAAAGATTTAGAAAACAATTGTTCAAAGGATGCACAAAGTAATGGAAGTTAAGATTATGGTACGGTATTTTAACAATCATTTCCAATATAAACAAAACTACATGTTGATTTTATTAAGTTTATTTAGGGACGAAAGTGTGTATGGAGCACTTAATTATTATAATAATCGCACATTGTGAAATCACGATACTTTGACCAGTATCGTACGTTTAAGATCCCAGTGTAAAGTACATAATGAAAGAAGTTAGAACAGTCATGCAGATTGGACAAATTAAATTGTCAACCAAGGTGATTGCTTGAAGTTTCAAGGATTTATTTTTATAGACTTGAAATGGTAATGTATTACGATATAACGAGAACTTTATTGACTGTGATAATTTCAATCTTTCTTCAACCTATAAATGCCACTTTGTCAAGAATGATGCGTGCAATTGGTAAAATCTAACTTAAATCTATTTTATTACACTAGGGAATAAGATTTCGAGTCGAAAAGTCGGAATTTTCGTTTAGATTTCCTTCTTCTCAATTTAATTTAATAGAGATTAGATTAGAGATTTCACAAGGAATGAGAAAAATCACATTTGCATGGGAAATATTTAAATTACAAACTTTAAGGGACTAAGCGTAATTAACGTTGTAATAATATCGAAAAATTATTCTTTCGTACGATCAACACCTGCATCGTTATACATTTTGAAATATACATTTAACTTTTGAATTTAATTCTTGACCTTGGTCTGTCCAATATGTATGTATGTGTGTATGTACGTCTAGTGTAATTATTTATGTATATTATATTATTATTATTATTTATTATTTATTTATTATATTTATGTACATTATTTATTATATTTTCGCTTCTCGATATTCCCGAGAATCTCCATTTTCTTACGCGTCCCGAAATTATCGAGAATGTCGAGAATTTTGTATTATGCGATATTTTCGGATCGAGACCCTATCCGAAAATAAATTCTCGATCCGACTTGACCCGATATTTCTTCAATTTCTCGAAAACAAGTTAGAATTTTTTAAACGCAAATGGTACGTGAATGCGAAAACGCAGATATGAGAAATTTACATTAAAAAAAAAAAAAAAAAAAAAAAAAAGAAAAGAAAATAGCCGTTCGATAGGTCAAAATAAGAACTACTATTCTCAGCGCCTGTAACTGACTACCTCCCTCTTAAATACTGAAGTCGTATGGATTTCTCCCAAGTTCGAAACATCCATCCCTGTGGAAATTAAGGAAGGAGACGAGGAAGGTTCGGTCCTGAAAACTCTATTACTTCGAGCCCGAAGTCAGCGTTGACAACTACAAACCCCTTTTTTTCCACCGTGTACACTGAATTGCGCACATTTGATGGAGGATTTGTACGAGATGGGGGGGCCCGCCGGAGGGATGGCCGCCCCTGGTTTCTCCTCGCACAAATTCTTCTTTTTTCTCTCTCAGCATGAAACTGAGTGTGATGATGATGTGGGCTTTGCGAATTTCCTTCGCTTCTCCGGCACACTTACTGAGAAGTGTTCTCTCTCACTCTCTCTCTCTCTACAACACTTATAATGGTAGGTCACCTAACAGGGACCAGGTTGGTGATTGCCTTACACATTATTATTGTTGCACAACAAGCTTATAATGGTAAGCATATCATCCCAAGGGCGGTAAGTAAGGTGATGTCTTACACATTATTGCTTGGATTTTTCTGTCAGTTGGAAGGGGTCCCGCCATGCACAGCTTTCTCCCCTAGGTATCCTCGGGGTATATGGGGCTCTCGCAATGATGGATTCCAGGTTGTTTTTTTCTTTCCTCACCTTGGCTCCTCGTCCGGCCTCCCCTCACGGCAAAGTGAGAACTTCTGTTACAGAAAACGAGAGAGAAATACCATAGCCAGGATTCGAACCTGGGCCCTCCGCCGTTGAATGCAACTACCTTGTCCACAGCGCAGATAGTTCTATGGCATTCTGGTATCTCATCAATCCTTATGTAGTCCCGAAAGTCCCAATTTTAGAGAAATTTATACCATTATTATTGTCCACAACGAGAAATGTCGTTTTAAAGAAATAAATACTTTCGAGATAGGCGTGTTCTGATTTAATTAAATGTTTTATGGGTGAAAGCGAAAATATCAACTGTGATGTTATTTTAAATGAAATCATTTGTATAAATGATAGTATTTTAAATGACATCATGTGTTTTTAAACAGGAATCGAAATAAACAATTATCTTTTATTTGTAAAAGAATTCTGTTCAAATTTATCTACATGTTTCATTCAAGAAAATGTCCGTCTCTGTGGTATTTTTATAGAATGAAATGGTAATTAAAATGGTCCCTTTTTAAAAAAAATATTCTCATGAAATTTTCTATATAATAAAAGTTATAATCTATATAATATAAGTATGAAAACAAGATAGTTTAGAACATTTATTAAAAAAAGATTTTACGAGACAAAAAACAGTACCAAATTATTAGGCATCAGTTTTATTTAACAATATAATATCATATCAATAAAAGTTCAAATTGAACTATATATTATAACGCAGGCCAACAAATCAATGATGACAGTCAACATGCAAATGCTCACTACTATTTCATAAATAATATCTGTGTAACATTCTTAGTTTCCTGTTCAGTCCAAATGCAAATACAAACTATAAACTGTGACTTATCTACGTATTAAACAGTCAGAACATGAATTTTTTTGTGGACAAAATATCAACTGTGATATTTTAAATGAAATCGTATGTTCTTAAACAGTAATTAAAATAAATAATTGTCTTTCATTTGTAAAAAAATTCTGTTCATATTCAAATGTATATGTTTCAATGAAGAAAATATCCGTTCTAGTGCCATTTTTATGGAAAGAATGGTATTTAAAATGTACCATCAAAATAGTAGTTTTTGTAGTTTTTGAAGAAGGTAGAACCTATGAAAAATTACGCTGGATAAAGCAATGAGAAAAAGAACTGGTCGCTCACCGGAAAAGTGTACAGCAAATGCGAGCCACAAAGTAAATAACGATAGCAGTCAAGTGCTCTCCTGGGAATCAAGGTCATCGAGTTCACCATCTGACGTAATATTGTCGAGTGACTGCTATGTGAGGTGTGTCAAGCTCCTGAGGGTACTACTTGGCATTGACTCTTGATTGCAAGGATAAAATAAAAAAGAATAAAAAAAGTGTCGCGTTAATTTGGAAGGTGAGAATTAACCTTTTGCGCTGGAATGACGTGCCACGCACGTCGAGAATATTTGGCCGAAAATCGCAATATTTTCTCAGTTTTAAGTATATTGAAATATAACCCAGGCAAAACGAATAATAAATTTATTACTTCTTAGCGATTTCTATACAATGTTGTATAAATGTTGTACCAATTTGTTGTACCAATAAATTCAAAAAGAAGACTAGTTATTTTTGTATAAGGTTTGGTCACTCGTTACGGTCCGTCAATAAGTTACTAGCGCAAGAGGTTAAACACACTGTAACTAGTAATTAGGAAGTGGTTGATGCCGCAAACTGATTGTGAGTAACGATGAAGGAAGAACTCTTTACCGATTCTACGTTCTGCGTTCAAAAACAGTCGGTTAGATTTACTGAGATTGTGCGTGATACGAAAATTTGCTTGTTGGTGATGACAAAGTTTATGAATGTATCGCCTTTTAGACATATAAATTACGTCTAAACACTTCATTTGCACCGTGTTAAAACGTTAAATCGGACCCTAAACAAAGATTGATGCACTCCATTGAAAAGAAACCAATATTTCTTGACACTATTCATTGTGTTTGCCGAGTCCCTTTTCCCGGCTCTAAGTACGGCTATCGATATACATATATACAGTGACTTTATAACTTTCTCCGAAAGCTTCCCTATCGGCATTTCATGTTTGGATACAACGATTTTTTTATTTTGACCAAAATTGGGATAACGAATTTGACTTTAATGTAAAATTCAACTTGTCTAGAATACAAAAAGTCACGGTGATACCTTTTCCAAAAATTCGTTTCGAAACCGACAAAAATTAGATATAAATAGTGAACGAAATCTGTTGTCATATTAAAATTTTTTAGTAACTTTTAAAGGTGTTCTAGTAATATAGTATGACTTTTATATGCTTTATGTATTTTCATATATTGTATTTATTATATATAATGTTGTATATTTATTTTAGTATATTAGACGTTTATATATTAATACATTCTGTATAGTAATATTATAGTACATATTAATAATGGTTGACGCTTTTACTAAATATTTATTTACAATTCATTCAATTAAAATCCTCGAGCTGTAAACATTGCAAGATTAGTCCTTTTCGGAAGATCGCGAGCTGTTAGATCGACAAATTTTATATTTATTAATATATAATCCTTGCCTAGGCGGCTTAGGATGGCTTCCAGTTTACAATGAATTTACTTTTTTCTTATTTCTATTTGTATATCTAAATCTTATTGTCTATGTCCTATATATCTAATTTGCCTTTTGTTAGAGATACTGTCTTCTATTATTGCTTTTTCTTTGGTGTCGTCTTGCTGTTTCTCCTTCAGTCTTTTCTCCTCCGTCCTATATCTATTCCTCCCGCCCCCTCTGCCTTCCGACAAATTTTATATTTAAACTATTAAAGTTTAACTGCGTTTGATTGCCACCTACGCTCTAGCAAGGCGAAAAACACGTCACAGCTCTTAACTCTCCGAGCTGAGGCGAGCTGTCCTGTGCCGGGGTCATTTCCGACTCACACGGATATTCCCCTAATACATATTTAGATGGCCCGAGCGGCTCACCGATACTGAACTAATGCAAAGTGACGGCCGCTCGAGACCGAGGTCCTCACCGATATTGTACCAACACAGTGACAGACACCCGACTCATACAAGAACATGTAGGAGCATATAGGAACAAATAATCACATGAATAATAATGTTATATTTATTTATATTTATACATTGACAAGAGACTATCCTTGCTAGGTCCAATACGTTGCCAATTACGTTCAAATTCCTGGTTTTCTGGAACTACATTATCCACAGTTTCTGATGTATTGTCTTCTTGCATTTCGGCTTCGGGATCTTGCATTTCGGGTTCAGCGTCACTATTTGATACACTTCCGTTGTTTGATGATTGTTCATTGTCAGAAACGTTTTGTGCAAATTCAGCGAAAGAAGACGAAGAAAGATTGCTCGTTGCTAATGAAGACATTACGTCAACAAATGGAAACAAATATAAACAACGGAAAAAAGTAATAAAAAGAACAAAAATAATAATAACAAACTATTAAATACTAAATACTAAAATACAATGATAAAATACTAAAACAATAATAAAAACACTAAAATATAAAATAAACTTTTAAATAAGAAATTGCTTCGATTTGTTGCACACATTTTTCCTTCTCAGAGCGTTACCAGAAACTGATTTCTTTCGTCCTTTGTCTTCAGTCTTCGTTACTTCGGCACTTTGGCGGACACGTGTTAGTCACATGGCGTTTGTGTGCTAAGTGTAATCAGATTTCAGTTACTAACCCAAGCAGCACCTATCACTGTGTGCGTTATTGCACTCGAATAACTCTCAACACGGGGCAAAAATAACTCCAGCACGGCAGTCGGAAGATTAAATAATCGCATGTAATATATATATATAGTGTCGTATCAGAACAAAATGATTAGTACCAATTTACTGTTCTAAAGAATTCAATATGAAGATGATATGAAGAAATACTAAAGACTAAGAACCCAGAATTGTCGGAATTGCCCAACTTTGAAAACTACTGTTTACAAAACGATCAAATTTGTTGTTATCAGATAATGAACCGACCAGTTAATCAAGGAAATTTGAGAGAGATGTTACTTGAAATTTAATATCATTAAAAGTTTAATTCAATATCATTAAAGTCCACGTCTACTAGAATTCAAATAACATAAAAGATTTAAGCACTGGAAATTGAATATATAAGAATATATTTTTTGTACTTCTTAATTTCTTCCATAATAAATGGTGATTTGATAGAATGATGTTCATTTTACTCTGATGTGACACTGTAGCCATTGTAAAATCGAAATTCTTACGAAACTAGAAATAGAAACACCTTATTAACCTCTTGCGCTGGAATGACGTGCCACGCACGTCGAGAATTTTTTGTTCCAAAATTGCGATAGTATTTTCAGTATAATTGAGGCAAGACAAATAATAAATTTATCACTTCTTAGCAATTTCTATCCGGTGATATACCGATGAATTCAAAAAGAAGACTAGTTATTGTATGACGGTTTGGTCACTCGTTACGGTCCGTGAACTAATTATTAGCGCAAGAGTTTAAACGAACGATATAAAATCTTTCTTATAGTCATTCTTCCGCTTTCACGAACATTTATAAGTAACATAAATTGAACTTTCTGCAACACATTTTGTGTTATAAAAAAAAAGGGAGAGAGAAAGTATGGTACTCTTAGTAGATCAAATTGATAGCATATTTCATGAAAAACAATGGATTGAAACAAAAGAAACGAGTTTGATAATTGTTTAGTACTTAGTATGACCTTTGCATTTAACAATGGCAGCCATCCTTTGAGGCAAAGATTTATAGATAGTTTTTAAATGACATTTTAGTTTAGTTTTTCCCACTTTTCCACGATATTCATATTTTAAATTCATTAATATTTGCGAATTGTCTTCTTGGTATACGACCCTCGCCAAATTCCCCCAACAATTGTTTACAACAATTATCTACATTTATCTCCGGAGATTTGGCTAGCCATTCTAAAGTACAATCTTTTTTTATTTGTAAAGTATTGTTCTACTGTTTTTACGGTGTGCACGGCCGCGTCATCATGTTGAAAAATGCACTTGTTCCGTAATTTGTATCGCTTACGTATTAATTTATTCGCCAATCGTTTCAATATACTTTTTACTATTTAATTTTATCAATTTTAACACTACTTACTGTAGTCACCTCCTATGGGTCGACATCTGAAGTTGTTGCTCCTTTCGTAAATCACGATCATAGTAATGGAGGTCATCCTCTTTCCATCAGTAAACATGACTCTTCCCCGTTTCGTATTCACACAAAGATATTTCTTTGCAAATAGTAAACGGCACAGCTTGATACTCTTGCTATTAACCAAGGTTTTTGTTGCAATTTTTCGTCGTGCCGGATGTTGACAATTTTTTAACCTCTTGCGCTGGAATGACGTGCCATGCACGTCGAGAATATTTAGCCCAAAATTGGTATATTTTCTTAGTTTCAAGTATATTGAAATATAACCCAGCCAAAACAAATGATAAATTTAATATTATACTATTATTATACTATTATTATACTATTATTATACTATTATTATACTATTATATTATTATACTATTATTATACTATTATTATACTATTATTATACTATTATTATACTATTATTATACTATTATATTATTATACTATTATTATACTATTATTATACTATTATATTATATTATATTATATTATACTATCCAGTGATGTACCGATGAATTCAAAGAGACAAGTTATTGTATACGGTTTGGTCACTCGTTATAGTCCGCGAATCAGTTGCCAGCACAAGATGTTAAAAGACGTCAAACGTTCCTAACATTTGTCCTAACTTCAACTTCTCTAATTTGTCTCGCGGTCGAGCTTGAATATGACACTACTCGTATTATAGTGCCTTTGTTCCAATAGTCCAGATTGTCTATAACTTTCAATTTTTCCATAATTGTTTTTTGGTAAATTCACGATCACTTTACGACTTCTGTTAATCGTTATCGACTATTTTCGTCACTGAATAAAATTTTTTGTCTAATTTCAATATCTGTATTTCAGCTGGATTTAACTTCTTCTCGCGACCTTTATTCATTTATTTATTTATTTCAAATATATTTACTTATTTATTTATTACGTTTACTACATTAATTCGTTTTTATCTTAACTGACTGTATTTCACACGAATGTTACACTTTCGACAGTTTGTATAAGACTGAGAACATTCGACCTGTGCTACATTTTTGTCGCGACTTACAATATTTACATTTTCATTTGTATCTCTTTAGGAAGTACCGTCTGGGTAGTGACATTCAATACTGCACGTACATCCGCGTCCAAAAATACTGATGTAACAATATGTATACGCATTTTCTCTACTTTACGATACGTAATCGAATACGCTATCTTTTCGTTCCAAAATGTACGTTCTACATAAATATGATTCAAATCGTCTAACCTAGCTAACAATAGCTGTTAACAATAGTCGTACGAAGGACAAGGACAACATAAACACAGGAAGATCACATGTTTTCTTGTCTTTCGTATGATAGACTCCGAGAGATATATCTCCTGAACCAATGGTTTTTGGACGTAAATAAATTAATATTTTTCTTTTCTTCTTTCAGATAAATTGATCCGACATTATACAATTATATTAAAAAAAAAAAAAGAAATTAAAATAGAATCTTAAAATCTCTTCAGAAATCTCTAGAAAAGTTACTTCACTGATTTTTATGCTATGAAATATATCGTCAAAGACTGCCTCCAGCTAATACGTCATTTACTGGTACACAAGGAGCAATTGGATATAATCCAACTTGGAATACTGGAATTGCTTATCAAGCCTGGCCAAGTCAACCTCAAACTGATACAAATGCAGGAAGTCAAGCACCTGTTCAAGTAAATCCACAAACAGGACAGCCAGATTATAGTGCACAATGGGCAGAATATTATCGATCGTTAGGTATGCATAGGGAAGCAGATATGATCGAACAACAAGCAAAACAAGGAAAACAAGATCATAATCAACAATCAGGAAATACACAAAATTAAACTAATGCATCGACAACTAATGCTGCTGGACGAGCACAACAACAGCAGCAACAAACACAACAATAACAGCAGCAGCAACAAACTGGAGCTACACAGAATGGAGGTCAAGCTGATTATAGTGCACAATGGGCAGAGTATTATAGAAGTATTGGTAAAATAAAAGAAGCAGAGGCTATAGAAGCTCAAATGAAAGCAGGAAAGTTGGGAATGCAAAACAATCAAATGGCTCAACAACAAATGCAACAAAGTATGCAAGGACAATCTGGTCCAGTGAGTGGAACTCCTAATGCATTTCCACAAGCTTATGGTAGTTATCCAACAATAAATGCCAATTCAACTCCAACGGGATATTATGCAGCGGGAGCTGGAGCAGCTACGCAATCACAAACCGGTCAACAAAATCCGTCTTTCCCAACAGGCTATCAGAATTATCCTTATTCACAAACGAATACGGAAAGTTAAACTTCCATCGGGAAAGATATTAACTTCGAGCTAAAGAATTGGTATTATCAATTGTAAATCAAAGAAGTAGAACTGAAGGAATTGGTGATATGAGTGGAAATAGTGGAGGAATGATGGGTCATCCAGGATTCGTTGAAATAATGATTCCTGGACCAAAAGTTGGTCTAATTATTGGGAAAGGTGGAGAAACGATTAAACAGTTACAAGAAAAATCCGGAGCAAAAATGGTTGTTATTCAAGAAGGTCCTTCTCAAGAACAAGAAAAACCTTTAAGGATAACTGGTGATCCACAAAAAGTTGAATATGCCAAACAATTAGTTTATGAATTAATAGCTGAAAAAGAAATGCAAATGTTTCATAGAGGTGTAAGAGGAAGTGATAGAAGTGGAAATTATTCAAATGATAATAATTTTAATCATGGTTCTGGAACTACGGATGATGTAGAGGTACTTGTTCCAAGAGCAGCAGTAGGTGTTGTTATTGGTAAAGGAGGAGATATGATTAAAAAAATACAAGCAGAAACTGGGGCAAGAGTCCAGTTTCAACAGGGACGGGAGGATGGTCCTGGTGACAGAAAATGTATAGTGTCTGGAAAACATCAAACTGTGGAACAAGTACGTCAGCGTATTCAGGAACTTATTGATAGTGTAATGAGAAGAGATGATGGTAGAAGTAATATAGGAGCAAGAAGTGGCTCACGAGGCAACGGGTTTGGCAATAATCGTAATCCAAATGAATATGGTGGATGGGATAGGCGTCAAGGAGGACCTATGCAAGATAAAATAGAAACAACGTTTACTGTTCCATCTTCAAAATGTGGTATTATTATTGGAAAAGGTAGTGAAACTATCAAACAAATAAATCAGCAGACTGGAGCTCATTGTGAACTAGATAGAAGAAATCAAAGTAATGAAAATGAGAAAATTTTCATAATTCGTGGAAATCCTGAACAAGTAGGGCATGCAAAAAGAATATTTAGTGAAAAATTAGGCATGGCTCCAGCTACGTCATATCGTCAAAGACATGGTTCTAAACTATCGCTTCTTATACACATAATGGGCGATATCCTTTAATTTTCGGGATATTTGCAAAAATATATTTCATAGCTTTTCTATCCACCAAAATGTAATTTTGCTGCCTTTGGAACCAAACAGCTTTTGTCCAAACATTTTTTAAGTTTTTCCAACTTCAATCCTGCGTGAGATATTTTGTCGTCCTCAAAATTAAACGGAACACCCTGTACTACAATATATTTAACACATGAACATTTATATATTAAAACTATGACTAAATAATAAATAATAATACATAAATAATAATGAATAATAAATAAATAATAATAACATAATACATAAATAATCATGAATAATAAATAAATAAATAATAAATTCGTGATTATAATAAAATATTGATGCATAAAGAATAATTTACATTCGTCCTTCGATGTATGCTTGTTCATTTCATGTTTTTTTTTTTCTTAAGAACGAAAGAAAACCGTGTAAATAGTCTTCCAGTACGAATAAGAAATCCTAGAAAAAAAGTCGTTGCGAGTAAGTCGTTATGAACGTATTTGTGTAACGTATTTTCACAGAAGAAATAATGGAAATTCAGAACGATCAAAATGAACCTATTCGTTATTTGTGTCAAAATAAAGATAGAAGATTCGAATCAACCAATCACTTTCACTAACTTATAATTTATTATTGGAAAAATAACATAGGAAAAATAGCTTTATCTCAAGTTCGAATCAAATAAATCATTGAAAACGATGTTTCATTCGAGTGAATTCATTGACAGATTTCTAAAATTAGGTAAATTTTATACGATAAAATCTGAGAAATTTTACAAAAATTTTCTTATTTTATAATTTTATATAAAAATTTTATATCTTATTTATTTTATATTTTATCTGAGAAATTTTATAAATATAAATACAAAATAAAAAGTAACGTAAAACATTATTCTATTCGATGGTTATATAATTAAATAATTTAAAAAAAAATATTTATTTGTTCATAACTAGAGAATAAACTAACGTTTGTTTCAAAATAACGAGTCGAATATGTGATCACTTGAGTGATGTGTTAACCATTTTTCAAATATTTTGTGATGATGCTCAAGATCAGAATAATGTAATAAGTTGCAAGTAAGCATCAAAATTTGATTTCATTAATTGTCTTCATAAAGATATACAATAACATAAACATCTAGTCTATCATATAATTTTATTTCAATGAATTAACTCGAATAAAAGATTATTTGCAAATGATTTGAAATGTTATTCCTAAAATAAAAATACTAAACTGTTAATTTTATCTCAAATTAAGGAAACTTAGGTAGATAAAATTTACTCAATCCTCAAGGAATTCGATATTATAAATATTATAGAAAAATGTATTTTCTGATCGCGTAAAAAGTTGCAAGAATAAAACCACGCATAAAAAAATCCAAAATAAATTATTCACCGCGTACAGACTTGAAAAAAAATTACATAACTAATATATATTCTTATTTGAAAGTTATCGTGACTCTCTTGCGTTAATTTTGCTATCTCATTATTTAATTTTACTATTAATTTTACTATCTAAAAATAATAGCTATATACGTGACAAACGAAGTACAATATCTTTCATTTGAATAGTTTACGATAACCTTCGTATCATTAAAAATGTTTAAAATACATTATGTTGTATTATTAATTACGCTTATCTGAAACTTATGATAAATGTATGTTGTATTGCATTAAATGTAATTTTCAAATGTTACTCTTTGACTGAACAAAAGAAAAGACAATACCAGGGAAATTTTGAAACTATTTGCAACAGACGATACACTTATAAGTTAATACAAGAAATATTGTTCAATTCATGTTTTGAAAGTATATTCGTTCACAAAGTTAATTTTTTTCTTTCCTTTTTTTTTAGAAGGATACAATGATATCGACAATTATTTTTATTAAAATTTAACGATTCTAAAAAAAATGTACGGCTTCTCGATATTTTCGAGAATCCCCATTTTCTTAAGTGTCCGAAATAATCTCGAGAACCTTGTATTATGAGATATTTTCGGATCGAGACCCGATCCTGAAATAAATTCTCGATCCGACTTGACCCGACATTTTCAGATTCTCGCACATCTCCATTTCGCTAGGAAGGAGATAGTAGATCCTTTCTTACAGATTGACAAACTGCAGTATACTTTTCCTACATTTTTAATTTTGAGAGACAGGAATGAGCTAAATTACTCAGGCTCAATAATACTCGTCAATACGTGGTCAATCATGTATCTTATATCTTTCGATGGAAAATTCCATAATATAGACTGTAACATTCTTCTAATGGATATTTACGGTTTTCCATTTCCTTAGAAGATCGTTTACGATTCACGGTTTTATCGAATATAGTGTACTTTTTCACAGTCCTAGACAAAAGATGGCACGTGTCGGTTATCTTTAATTTCTCGAAAACAAGCTGGAATTTTTTAAACACAAATTGGACGTGAATGCGAGAATGCAGATAGGAGAAATCTACATATTTAAAAAAAAAAAAAAAAAAAAGAAAAGAAAATAGCCGTTCGACAGGTCAAAATAAGAACTATCCTTCGCGCCTGTAATTGACTACCTCCTCTTAAATACTGAAGTCGTATGGATTTCTCCCAAGTTCGAAACATCCATCCCTGTGGAAATTAAGGAAGGAGACGAGGAGGAAAGGTTTTTGGTCCTGAAAACTCTTACTTCGAGCCCGAAGTCAGCGTTGACAACTACAAACCCCTTTTTTTCCACCGTGTACACTGAATTGCGCACATTTGATGGAGGATTCTGTACGAAGAGATGGGGGCCAGAGGGGTGATCGATCCTCTGGTTCTCCTCGCACGAATTTCTTCTTTTTCTCTCAGCATGAAACTGAGTTGATCTCTGCGAATTTCTTCGTCCTCCTTTGGACCATTACTCGAATGGGCTTGCGAATTTCCTTCGCTTCTCCGGCACACTTACTGAGAAGTGCTTTTTCTCTCTTACAAACACTTATAATGTGCAAGTATCACCAAAGAGGGAGAGAGGCGATGATGATGTCTTACACATTATTGTTGCTTGGATTTTTTTGTCAGCTGGGGGGTCCACAGCTTTCCCCCCAAGGTATCGCGGGGTTTGGGGCTCTCGCAATGATGGATCCAGGTTGTTTTTTTCTTTCCTCACCTTGGCTCCTCGTCCGGCCTCCCCTCACGGCAAAGTGAGAACTTCTGTTACAGAAAACGAGAGAGAAATACCATAGCCAGGATTCGAACCTGGGCCCTCCGCCGTTGAATGCAACTACCTTGTCCACAGCGCAGATAGTTCTATGGCATTCTGGTATCTCATCAATCCTTATGTAGTCCCGAAAGTCCCAATTTTAGAGAAATTTATACCATTATTATTGTCCACAACGAGAAATGTCGTTTTAAAGAAATAAATACTTTCGAGATAGGCGTGTTCTGATTTAATTAATTGTTTCATGGGTGAAAGCGAAAATATCAACTGTGATGTTATTTTAAATGAAATCATTTGTATAAATGATAGTATTTTAAATGACATCATGTGTTTTTAAACAGGAATCGAAATAAACAATTATCTTTTATTTGTAAAAGAATTCTGTTCAAATTTATCTACATGTTTCATTCAAGAAAATGTCCGTCTCTGTGGTATTTTTATAGAATGAAATGGTAATTAAAATGGTCCCTTTTTAAAAAAAATATTCTCATGAAATTTTCTATATAATAAAAGTTATAATCTATATAATATAAGTATGAAAACAAGATAGTTTAGAACATTTATTAAAAAAAGATTTTACGAGACAAAAAACAGTACCAAATTATTAGGCATCAGTTTTATTTAACAATATAATATCATATCAATAAAAGTTCAAATTGAACTATATATTATAACGCAGGCCAACAAATCAATGATGACAGTCAACATGCAAATGCTCACTACTATTTCATAAATAATATCTGTGTAACATTCTTAGTTTCCTGTTCAGTCCAAATGCAAATACAAACTATAAACTGTGACTTATCTACGTATTAAACAGTCAGAACATGAATTTTTTTGTGGACAAAATATCAACTGTGATATTTTAAATGAAATCGTATGTTCTTAAACAGTAATTAAAATAAATAATTGTCTTTCATTTGTAAAAAAATTCTGTTCATATTCAAATGTATATGTTTCAATGAAGAAAATATCCGTTCTAGTGCCATTTTTATGGAAAGAATGGTATTTAAAATGATACCATCAAAATAGTAGTTTTTGTAGTTTTTGAAGAAGGTAGAACCTATGAAAAATTACGCTGGATAAAGCAATGAGAAAAAGAACTGGTCGCTCACCGGAAAAGTGTACAGCAAATGCGAGCCACAAAGTAAATAACGATAGCAGTCAAGTGCTCTCCTGGGAATCAAGGTCATCGAGTTCACCATCTGACGTAATATTGTCGAGTGACTGCTATGTGAGGTGTGTCAAGCTCCTGAGGGTACTACTTGGCATTGACTCTTGATTGCAAGGATAAAATAAAAAAGAATAAAAAAAGTGTCGCGTTAATTTGGAAGGTGAGAATTAACCTTTTGCGCTGGAATGACGTGCCACGCACGTCGAGAATATTTGGCCGAAAATCGCAATATTTTCTCAGTTTTAAGTATATTGAAATATAACCCAGGCAAAACGAATAATAAATTTATTACTTCTTAGCGATTTCTATACAATGTTGTATAAATGTTGTACCAATTTGTTGTACCAATAAATTCAAAAAGAAGACTAGTTATTTTTGTATAAGGTTTGGTCACTCGTTACGGTCCGTCAATAAGTTACTAGCGCAAGAGGTTAAACACACTGTAACTAGTAATTAGGAAGTGGTTGATGCCGCAAACTGATTGTGAGTAACGATGAAGGAAGAACTCTTTACCGATTCTACGTTCTGCGTTCAAAAACAGTCGGTTAGATTTACTGAGATTGTGCGTGATACGAAAATTTGCTTGTTGGTGATGACAAAGTTTATGAATGTATCGCCTTTTAGACATATAAATTACGTCTAAACACTTCATTTGCACCGTGTTAAAACGTTAAATCGGACCCTAAACAAAGATTGATGCACTCCATTGAAAAGAAACCAATATTTCTTGACACTATTCATTGTGTTTGCCGAGTCCCTTTTCCCGGCTCTAAGTACGGCTATCGATATACATATATACAGTGACTTTATAACTTTCTCCGAAAGCTTCCCTATCGGCATTTCATGTTTGGATACAACGATTTTTTTATTTTGACCAAAATTGGGATAACGAATTTGACTTTAATGTAAAATTCAACTTGTCTAGAATACAAAAAGTCACGGTGATACCTTTTCCAAAAATTCGTTTCGAAACCGACAAAAATTAGATATAAATAGTGAACGAAATCTGTTGTCATATTAAAATTTTTTAGTAACTTTTAAAGGTGTTCTAGTAATATAGTATGACTTTTATATGCTTTATGTATTTTCATATATTGTATTTATTATATATAATGTTGTATATTTATTTTAGTATATTAGACGTTTATATATTAATACATTCTGTATAGTAATATTATAGTACATATTAATAATGGTTGACGCTTTTACTAAATATTTATTTACAATTCATTCAATTAAAATCCTCGAGCTGTAAACATTGCAAGATTAGTCCTTTTCGGAAGATCGCGAGCTGTTAGATCGACAAATTTTATATTTATTAATATATAATCCTTGCCTAGGCGGCTTAGGATGGCTTCCAGTTTACAATGAATTTACTTTTTTCTTATTTCTATTTGTATATCTAAATCTTATTGTCTATGTCCTATATATCTAATTTGCCTTTTGCTAGAGATACTGTCTTCTATTATTGCTTTTCCTTTGGTGTCGTCTTGCTGTTTCTCCTTCAGTCTTTTCTCCTCCGTCCTATATCTATTCCTCCCGCCCCCTCTGCCTTCCGACAAATTTTATATTTAAACTATTAAAGTTTAACTGCGTTTGATTGCCACCTACGCTCTAGCAAGGCGAAAAACACGTCACAGCTCTTAACTCTCCGAGCTGAGGCGAGCTGTCCTGTGCCGGGGTCATTTCCGACTCACACGGATTTTCCACTAACCAGACGCATTTACGGTTGCTCGAGGATCGAGCTCACGTGTATATACCAAGTTGATGGTCGCTCGAGACTCGAGGTCCGCACGAACTTTACACCAATACGCTGAGGGTTGAACATTCATCGCTATACGTGCGTATTGTGTGTAATGTTCGCATTTTAGATGTACATAGGAAAATATAATATAACAGCATCGTGGTTTATAAAAAAATAATACTTATTCAACATCGTTGTAATAATCTTCCCCAAGAGAGAAAGCAGGTTCGTTTGCTTGTTGCGCGGACATATCAAACAAATGAACAAATAACAAATAGAAACAATGAATATAACAATGATAACTGTTGCCGAGTGGATAGAGCGTGTACTTTGTTCGAATGCTGTCTGAAACAGACTGACGAGTAGAAATTATATAAACTTGAGGCTATATTTTCCTATTTGTCGTCAAGTGTTTCCAGAAAAAAGGTATGGCTATTACTGTATTTTAGCAATTGCAAAGAAAGAATAAAGAAATGATTATACTGAAAAATGTATAAAGGGGAAAGGTATTCAAAAAAAATATGTCGGTGTATCGTCGTTCTTCGTAGTAGTTTATTACCTGTCGATGGTCCTCACATCTGATGACCAGTTATAATAGGAATAAAACTCTTGCTATAATGAACTAATCAATGGTGGGGAGCCTACGTCTGTGTTAAATCCAGCGAGTCAAAAACGACCCTGGCACAGTACTCGGGGTGTTAATAATAAATTTATCAACGACAGAGTTGTCAAAATATCAGAATGACCGAACGAATTAAAGCAGAGTGTAGGAATCCTTGAATACTACGACACATGAATTTCTCCCGAATTTCCTACTTCGATTACTGTTCGATATAGAAAAAAAAATATATATAGAGAGAGAGACAGGCTGCTACGCAATGTAGGAAACTAAAAAGTACAACAGACTTGTTTGCAACTCCGACATTTTAGCAAGTGACGGATATCAAATTACAGAGTCACCCGGTAGACTCCAAGTAGCACCAAAGGATCAACTACGACGTCTTTGTGAAGAAGAACGGCCCAGGTAGCATGTTAGAGAATGAAAAGGACCATGTCAACGTTCTAAAATTATATCGTAAGCCGTGTTACAAATCGCGTCGTATAAAACACAGAAATATTTATAGCAGTAAATAGAAATATTTATAACATATACATATATGTCACATGTGTCGAAAAAAAAAGACGAAAATATGAATGCATGGAAAGTGCTTGGATGTAACGTACCGAAAGGCGAGAACGTCGAATATGGGATAGAATAATGACGCTGTGGGTTCAAACACATTGGTGACACAAGGTTGCAGACTTGATATAATATTTGAAGGACGGCGTTTGAAAGGTATATTAAACAGTGGCAAACATGTAATACACAGGGTGTTTCGTAACTTGTGGGACCCACTTCGGGAGCTGATTGTACGCCTAAAAATAATGAAAAAAAGTCATATAAATATATGTTCTATCTGTCTTCGTTTATGCGATATAATGAATTTTCTGTTTTAATTACTTTTACAAAAGATGCTTGAAATGACCACCTTGCATTTGGAGACAAGCCTGCACGCCTCTTGTCGTTGATCTGGTTACTCTTTCTATCATTCCTGGTGTTTCTCGAATTTGTCGGAAGCCTTGCTCTATTCTATTCCGTAATATTTCAGCACTTTCAATCGATGTTGCGTATACAATAGATTTTAAATGTCCCCACAAATGAAAATCTAATGGATTCAAATCCGGAGAACGAGCAGGCCATGCAATAGGACCTCCACGACCAATCCATTTATTTGCAAAGTGTTGATTTAAAAATTCCCTAGCCACTCGGCAGAAATGCGGCGGAGCTCCATCACGCATAAACCGCATACGAAGTCTAACATCGACTGAAACTTCCTCTAATATTTCGTGTAAACGCGTGCTCAAAAAATCAACGTACTTTGTGCCTGTTAGTTTCCCATCAAGAAAAAAGATCCAATTAAAAATTTATAACGATCTTAAACGACATGTATTACGATATTAGTAAGAACTGAACTGATTTAGAGAGTATTGCGAAATTTGCCGAATCGTCAAATAGTCATACGAAAGATATCAAGTATTATTTGTTAAACAGTGCGAATTCTTGCTTACAAACTATTGCGGTCTATGGAAAGAGAGGCCGGACAGAGAGTTTGCTCTGTTTATAAAATTCATTATGTCTCATAAACGAAGACAGATAGGACATATATTTATATGACTTTTTCTCATTATTTTTAGGCATACAACCAGCTCCCGAAGTGGGTCCCACAAGTTATGAAACACCCTGAATATATAGTGTCGTATCAGAACAAAATGATTAGTACCAATTTACTGTTCTAAAGAATTCAATATGAAGATGATATGAAGAAATACTAAAGACTAAGAACCCAGAATTGTCGGAATTGCCCAACTTTGAAAACTACTGTTTACAAAACGATCAAATTTGTTGTTATCAGATAATGAACCGACCAGTTAATCAAGGAAATTTGAGAGAGATGTTACTTGAAATTTAATATCATTAAAAGTTTAATTCAATATCATTAAAGTCCACGTCTACTAGAATTCAAGTAACATAAAAGATTTAAGCACTGGAAATTGAATATATAAGAATATATTTTTTGTACTTCTTAATTTCTTCCATAATAAATGGTGATTTGATAGAATGATGTTCATTTTACTCTGATGTGACACTGTAGCCACTGTAAATCGAAATTCCAGCGAAACTAGAAACATCTGTAATAGAAACACCTTATTAACCTCTTGCGCTGGAATGACTTGCCACGCACGTCGAGAACTTTCTGTTCCAAAATTGCGATAGTATTTTCAGTATAATTCAGGCAAAACAAATAATAAATTTATCACTTCTTAGCAATTTCTACCGATGAATTCAAAAAAAAGACTAGTTATTGTATGACGGTTTGGTCACTCGTTATGGTCCGTGAACTAGTTACTAGCGCAAGAGTTTAAACGAACGATATAAAATCTTTCTTATAGTCATTCTTCCGTGGTGCTTTCACGAATATTTATAAGTAACATAAATTGAACTTTCTGCAACACATTTTGTGTTATAAAAAAAAAGGGGGGAAAGAAAAATATGATAATCTTAGCGGATCAAATTGATAGCATATTTCATGAAAAACAATGGATTGAAACAAAAGAAACGAGTTTGATAATTATTTAATATGATCTTTGCATTTAACAATGGCAGCCATTCTTTGAGGCAACGATTTATAGATAGTTTTTAAATGACTTTTTAGCTTAGTTTTTCCCATTTTTCCACGATATTCATATTTTAAATTCATTAATATTTGCGAATTACCTTCCATTTTGTATACGACTCTCGCCTTATCTTCCATTTTTGTATACGACTCTCGCCAAATTCCCCCAACAATTGTCTACAATATTTAACTCCGGAGATTTGGCTAGCCATTCTAAAGTACAATTTTTTTTATTTGTAAAGTATTGTTCTGCTGCTTTTACGGTGTGCACGGCCGCGACATCATGTTGAAAAATGCACTTGTTCCGTAATTTGTATGGCTTACGTATTAATTTATTCGCCAATCGTTTCAATATACTTTTTACTATTTAATTTTATCAATTTTAACACTACTTACTGTAGTCACCTCCTATGGGTCGACATCTGAAGTTGTTGCTCCTTTCGTAAATCACGATCATAGTAATGGAGGTCATCCTCTTTCCATCAGTAAACATGACTCTTCCCCGTTTCGTATTCACACAAAGATATTTCTTTGCAAATAGTAAACGGCACAGCTTGATACTCTTGCTATTAACCAAGGTTTTTGTTGCAATTTTTCGTCGTGCCGGATGTTGACAATTTTTTAACCTCTTGCGCTGGAATGACGTGCCACGCACGTCGAGAATATTTAGCCCAAAATTGGTATATTTTCTTAGTTTCAAGTATATTGAAATATAACCCAGCCAAAACAAATGATAAATTTAATATTATACTATTATATTATTATACTATTATTATACTATTATATTATATTATACTATCCAGTGATGTACCGATGAATTCAAAGGGACGACAAGTTATTGTATACGGTTTGGTTACTCATTATGGTCCGCAAATCCGTTTGCCAGCGCAAGATGTTAAAAGACGTCGAACGTTCCTAACATTTGTCCTAACTTCAACTTCTTCTCTAATTTGTCTCGCGGTCGAGCTTAAATATGACACTACTCGTATTATAATGCCTTTGTTCCAACAGCACGATTGTCTACAACTTTCAATTTTTCCACAATTGTTTTTTGGTAAATTCACGATCACTTTACGACTTCTGTTAATCGTTATCGACTATTTTCGTCACTGAATAATATTTTTTGTTTAATTACAATATCTGTTTCAGCTGGATTTAACTTCTTCTCGCGACCTACTTTTATTCATTTATTTATTTATTTCAAATATATTTGCTTATTTATTTATTACTTTTACTACATTAATTCGTTTTTATCTTAACTGA